>ML677349.1:67835769-68413601 GCA_007922305.1 Dermatemys mawii
ACAGAAAGACCTGGATTTTGACACACTGTTTTAGCCCCATTTCCTGCTAAACTGTTATTGAACTAAGTTGGCTGATCATTGTGGATGAGTCCAAATTCTGCTAAATTATTTTCAAAACCACACTCAAGACTACAGACCTGAAATACACACAGATTAAGGGCTCCCTGGTCCCACAGGAGTTGAGGATGATCACTCAGTACCACATGGGATCTGGCCCTAAACTAGCTTCCTCCTGGCATCAAGTATAGTGGGTTTTTTAATGTTGTTTAACATGGCTTTCCCTTCCACTGACCAGCCAAGTGTGTGCAGGACCAGTTTAAGGGTAATTGCAGTAAACTCACCTAAAAGGCGCTAATTTAGTTTATAATCTCTTCTCTCATGAAAGGATCAAACAGGGCCAAATCCTCTTGTGGTGTAAATCAGCATAGCTCTTTTGAAGTTGTTGCCCATTTACATTAGAGCTTGACCATAGCCTTTGCTTAATTATCTGGATGAAAAATGTGAGTGTTGCCTGTGAACCTTGACTTAATCCCCTGGGTTTTGTGCATAGTGGGTTCAGAGTGGAAAAAAAAAAGTCAGTAAACATACATTAGGAATTAGAATGGGATAGGAATTTGTGCTAAAAAGGCACGTGTACAAAGAACTGGGGCAATGGTTTTATCGCTGAATACAGCAAACTGATAGTGGGGTAATTGCCATATAATGTATTCTATCCTGATTAAGGTGATGATGCCAGTACAGATATAGAAGCTCAGAGCATGTCTTCACCTAGTGAGGACTTCACATCTTTTATTTGTCTTATAGGACAAATACTGCTTGTCTTAAATACAGTCCCATTGAAGTCATTGGCATAGGGTGAGCAAGATTTAGCCCTTTGTGGGCTATCGGTGATAGGTTAAGTAAAGGAGAGATTTGTGTAATGGTGAGGGAATAAGGCTTTGAATAGAAAAGGGAGAAATCATATACTACTTTCCTGGCAGTTTTCTTTAGGGTGTGTGCATGTGCGTGCATGTGTGTGTGTTTACTAATTTAGGAACCAAAAAGTCTGTATTGGACAGCTATATCCGATCAAGCAAAGCACATAACAGTGCCTGTTCCATGATTTATTGTAGACTCCTGCATGCTGCATCGCACGACAGGCATTTTAAACCTTCTGAAGGAAAAAAAATAAGGGCAAGATTTCAATCTTAGTATAACTGGTGCGTTGGAAATGTTTGCCATTAAACTATTCATTTTTTGTGTTTCTCTCTTACAGCATCAAGCTCTTGGCAGTTCAGGAGCTGGTCGATAGAGATGCTTTGGAAAAGGTATTTTTTTAATCTTTTATATAACAACAATAAAATGTATTCAAGCTCAAATCATTTAAAGTCAGCAGGGTTTCTAAACTTCATGTGAAATCAAACAGCATAAAACATAAACAAGTAGGATTTCTTTTCAGCTTTACAATACATAGAGTCTGAGACACAACATTTGTTCCGGACTGATTGTATTCTGTGGAGGCTTTTGTACTTTATAGCGGGATTTGCATAGAAATCTCTCTCTAATCTGTTTGTAGGAATATTTCGAAAGCAACTTTCCTAGTAGCTAGGTGACGTACATGGTTTGCAAAAAGAGTAAGGAATGTCCAAAGAGGTCAGTAAGGCCCTTATTCTATGTTGCATCACTTTGTAGCCTGAGAGGCGTGGCCAAGGCAAAAGTGGCTTTATGCAGTGGTAGGAGTACTGATGTAGAGAGGGCTCCAACAATTTCTTTACTCTGAACAAGTCTACACAACACAGTGTTTAAGACTATGGCAGGTGCTGGCACCCAGTCTACACTAATGATCCCAACAGTGAAGCTGTACTGGTTGCAACGAAGGAAAAATTTTAGCATAAATTTGCTATTGAGACAAGGTCAAGAATGTATCGCAAACAGGCCATTTGAGATCTGAGAAAGCAGATTTAAGCAGCTTCAGATCTTTCAAAAATGTTTATCTTGTCCATGGAGAACCAAACATCCTATTAGTTGTCCACTCCATTTGCAGCTTCTATTGCCTGCCCTGCATTCATTTTGTATGATTAATATTCTAGAAATACTAGGAGATATAGAATGAACACGTATAGAGAACTACCTCTGTCCCGAACAACAAGAACAACCTTTGTATTGTGCGCCGAGGGCCAGCACAAGTTGCGTCTGTGTCTTGAGCTTTGTTTTTGCACAGGGTGAGTTTCACAAAGGGCCGTATCCACATCTCTTTAAGTCAATGGGAGTTGTTTCATTGGCTTCAGTAGACTAAGAGCAAGATTTCTGGTTAAGGTAATCAAATATCTGATCCTCCTTTCTTTTTACATACCGACCCACCCATTATATATATAACAAGCAAGCATATGTTGTTGTTGTTGTTGTTGTTGTTTCTGGTGGTGGATCTAGTAGGGTCCCTCTTTGAGGGTCAGTGGACTTTTAATTCCACATGTCTTTGGCAGATCTCTGTTTACCTTTTGGCAAAATGCCTCCTTCAACAAGGCCTTGCAAGAAAGGGTGACCTCAGTGTGATGTGGCTGCTGGACAGACCATTGTTTGTAGATTTGCAGGAAGCTCTTCATAAAAGCTCAACATAAGAAAAATGGTGTTTCTAAATTGAGCTCTGTGACTATTTTATATCTGCTTTGATACTATGCCAGGCTTAGAGAATTAAAAAGCCCAATTTATCCCCCTCGGAAAATAACAGTGTAGTGTTTATACGTACAGGAACATTTTGCACTCTCCATCCTTTTTTTTTTTTTTTTTTAGCACATGGGACTAGAATAGTGATCTCCGTGCTATCTACTTAGAGTTCATCTGTGGCATTTGCAACTCATGTTGTCTTTTAAATTGCTATTTAACCCTGCAGTGTTGTAGAAATAAACAAAATACTAAATATCTTTTACTAATCCATACACCTTGGAGTTCTTGTATCTAGATTTCTTGAATAATTCTTTTTTCCAGCTATCTCAGTTTCTAAGAACAAAGGTATTTTTCCTTTAATAAGTTTTCTGGCCTTTGTCACATCATCTTACTGGGTATTAATTAATATTATATTTTCTTTAACTTCAGTAGCCTAATTTTTCATTTCTTGACACGGAATCCTGTGTTGAAAAGTTTCCTTAGAAGAGTGAGATATAATATACTTGCAAAGGTTTTATGTGAACATCTGTGGAGAAGAAGGAAGAGCTCCCGCCAATCCTTCAGAGACCTATGCACATGCATAAGTGTGCACACTGTGGAGTAGTCCCATTGAAGGCAAAGTCCGATGGAAGTGTGTAAAGTTAAACGTGTGCATAAGTTTGCAGAATCAGGGCCTAGATATGGGAAAAATAAATGATCAGGCAACAACTTACTAACAGGTTTTTGTGTCTTTTTATTTGGATTTTGGGGAGATGCTCATGAAAGTGAGGGACTGACAGCGCTGCCATGACTCACAGAGTGGGGTAGGAGTTAGCAGTTTCTCAGGCTATGAACATATCACCTCCTTGATGGCGGGAGAATCAAAACAGCCTGTGATAGCCTGATTCAGTGTGTCCATTTTTGACCCATGCTCCTTAAACACAAGAAAAAGAGCAAGATAAAGATCTAACTGTATATTTAAATTATTTACCTTTATACTTTGATTTTTTCAAAAGCAAAAGTTGGTTGTTTTGGTTTTTTAAATCTCATCTTTAACTACTTATGTTTGTTTACTTTTTGCATTTTTCCCAGCCTGGACAATAAATAGATTGGTCAGTTTTACATTCAGGTACTGATAGACTAGAACAATGCTGCAACATTATGGGGCTTCATACAGTGTAAAAAAAAATTGGTTTTTTGTTAAAAACGAACAAAACTATTATCATTAGAATTAAGTAATAATGATGGAAACATTTACATTGTTCTGAGGTTTTATAGAAGTTTAATTTTAGAAAAATCTAACTTTCTGGCCAAATTTAACCTGACAATGCCCTTTTAAGCCAAAAAAAATCTGCCACGAAGGTCTGCGTGAATTTTAAGGATTACTTGGGAACCCGGCCAGGAGGTGAAGTTGTCCAGATTTAGCTAGAGCAAATTGCTCTGGGTTAAGTATTGCAACTCTTACTCATGCTAGGTAGCAGTTATTTCACTTGACTCCAGTGAGACTATGTGACGTTCCGCTCGGTGTTATCTGGACTAATGATCTGCTAGGTCACTCCAGTCCTTGACTCTGGGAGCCAGCCTTACCCTGCTCTGCTGTGAGAACCCCCACTCCTGAGCTGTTCACACACAGCCTCTGGCATGTAAGCTGCTCCTTGGATTGTGCAATCGAATAACACTAGCCAATATCTCCAGTCCCAAAAACAACCCTAGGAACCTCCATCTTACAGTGTCCAGTTATGCCCGCTGGAGGTTGCAAGCTTATATGAGTTTGTCAATTTAACAAAGAAATTGATATCTACCAAGCTTGTTATCCCAAAGGAAGTCTCTGACACACTTCAAACCAAACACACTGCTTCAAGTAGAATAAACAAACAGATTTATTAACTTCAAAAATAGATTTTAAGTGATTATAAGTCAGAGCATAAAAGTCGGATTTCGTCAAATGAAATAAAGCAAACCGTATTCTAAGCTGATCTTAACACTTTCAATGGCCACACCATCTTAGATGCTTCTCACCACAGGCTGGCTGGTTGCCCTTTAGCCAGGCTCTCCCCTTTGTTCAGCGCTTCAGCGCTCCCGGAGGACACGCTTTCAGCCTCATAACTATATGCATGAAATTACAACCTATAACATTACTATAACTACAATGCTCAGTACACCATGAGCCTTCTGAAGACTCCCAATGTGACAAACTTTGCATTGGATACCACACAATCATGTTATAAGGATGAACACGGAGGTGCATGGGGTTCCCTCGAGGCACAGAGTGTCACAGACTGTTGACACAAGTAAGTGCTTACCAAGTAAGAGTTGTAAAATTGGACTCTAGGAGGAATATGGGCCGTAGCCTGCTCCCATTGAAGTCAACACAAGAGTTCTTGTTGTTTTCAATGGAACAGGATTGGGTCATGTAAGAAGAGTGAGTCCTTAACCAAGAATTTCCCCAAAGTGAACCCCTACTACAACTCCAATCCAGACAGAGAAAGACTCTTAAGCCAAGCCCATTTGTTTTCCTTTCAGCTCCAGCCCATCAGAACACTTCAGCTCATTCTAACTTTAAGCATGTAAGTAGTCTCATTGACTTAAGTAGAATTCACATGCTTAAAGTTAAGCATGTGCTTAAGTGCTCTACTGGATCCATAGTAAGTTCTAGCTATAAGAAGCATTTTGTCATATCTTAAACCTCCAAATCTGTCTGTTTCTCCCTTCTCGGCCTCAGTTTACCTCATCTGTCACAAGTGCTCATAAGTGGTGCTTATCTGGCAGTTTAAACTGTACAATGCACAGTCCTGTGTTTGAAAAGCACTGCTATCTTTTGTCCTAGGCAGTGACATATAGGGAAATCATGAGATTATTGGGTGTGCTAGAAAGGGTTTAACAGCATGAATTTGTGATGATCGCATTGCTCATGATTGGCAAAGATTCTCCGACGATTTGAACTTTGGATGCAACCCCGGTGGAGATTGGTTAGCTGGCAGAGCTGTTTAAAGGTATGTTATAAATCCAATATATCACATTGCAGAGCTATGTGCAATGCATGGCTGTCACCACCACATAGGGGTGATGCAGGGATATGTACTGTTTACCCTATCTAAAATTTAAATATTACAAAAGTAATTGTATAGAGTCCCTAATTAAAGATGAGAAACTCTTTCTCCCTATATTTATTTAATGTGAACTGGCCAAAATATCCCCTCTACTCCTTATAGTTTAAGAAGAAATCTGTTTACGAAGTCACAAAATTGAACTGCACAGCCAGCTAGATGACATTCCAGCGCAGTTCCTGTTTTTATGTTCAAATCCATGAGTGTTTTGCTATGCACAGCAAATACGCCAAATTATTGTGCTCTGCCCATTGGTGCTTTGAAGTCAGCAGAACATGCAGGAAGAAACCTCCATGGAACTTTTCTACCTCTGTTTGTTTATAAAGCAAACAAACTTAAGGCACACATTCTCATGATAGTGAAAAGTCTAACCTACCCTTCCCAGAACAAAGAGGACACTGGTTAAAAAAAAAAAGGTGGGCCAGATCCTCAGTTGGTGTAAATTAGCTCAGCTCCGCACTGACACTCTGGCCCCCTGTGTGTTAATGAAATGCTGGTGTACTCTGTTAAAGATGCTTCAGAACTCCATTTCCCCAGTAAGACATGTTTTGCCACTCTCTCTGCAATGCACATCCACTTTATGCAGTTGACTGAAATATTCAAATCCTGCAGCAGACACAGGTAGGTGGATTGTATGGTAGTTCCAGGGCCATACAGAGGCCCTTGCATAGTATTTAAATTTATTTTCCCGCAATAAGAACATAATTTAGGGCATGTGTACATTATGGGACTGATCTAAAGCCAGCTGAAGTCAGTGGAACTCGCATTAATTTCAGTGGACTTCTGATCAGGATTTAAAATAGATGACATTGGCTTGTGATTGTCATCATCACTGGTAATTGCTATGTATTCTGTTGGGCTTTTTTGTTTTAAAAAAAAACTTAGCCTCTCTGGAGTCCAATAATATCAATTTTGATCCTTTTATATTGATAAAATTATAAGATTATTTCCAGTTCCTTATTCCTGATATTTTCCAAATGTTTTCCCAGTTGAATCTGAGATGTTAATAATGTTGGGGACCTTGATCCCATTTTTTCATTGAGATTTCATAATCCTGTACTGTAGAATACTATACTTACTATAGGCCATTCTTTCCCTATTTGTGTATTAGTAAGCATGCCTATCTGCTGATACACTGGACTGTGTGATAAAGAATACACTGCAGATATGTCAGGGTTGCCAGTTTCTTGTACACTGTTAGGAGTTTTACTTCTTAAGATAATGTTGTCTGTTCAGTAGTCTTCTGAAAGTGTTACGGTCAACTAGAAATGAATTGACTGGCCTGGAATGAGTGATGTTCTTGAGGGGCTGACCCAGGCTGGGGTGTGAACTGGGTTAATGTACAGCGAGTTCTTACTAGCGTTAATATCCAATGGATCTGATAGCAGGGTTAAGTGGGTATGTGCCTGTTGTTCTCTAAATGTCAACATCCTTTTCACTCTGACATTTTGTGCGGGGATGTGCATGAAAAACTAAATGATAGAGATATTAATCTAGTAGGTCTCTCCTTCCTTCTTCCTTTCCTCCCCAACAAATCATGTGAAGGAGATAAGGCTGTTTCTTTTCCCATAAAAAGAACATAATTATCTTAACACAAGAACATAAGAATGGTTGTACTGGGTCAGACCAAAGGTCCATCCAGCCCAGTATCCTGTCTACCGACAGTGGCAAATGCCAGGTACCCCAGAGGGAGTGAATCTAACAGGTAATGATCAAGTGATCTCTCTCATGCCATCCATCACCACCCTCTGACAAACAGAGGCTAGGGGCACCATTCCTTACCCATCCTGGCTAATAGCCATTAATGGACTTAACCTTTATGAATTTATCCAGTTCTCTTTTAAACCCTGTTATAGTCCTAGCCTTCACATCCTCCTCAGGCAAGGACTTCCACAGGCTGACTGTGCGCTGTGTGAAGAACTTCCTTTTATTTGTTTTAAACCTGCTGCCCATTAATTTCATTTGGTGGCCCCTAGTTCTTCTATTATGGGAACAAGTAAATAACTTTTCCTTATTCACTTTCTCCACACCACTCATAACTTTATATACCTCTATCATATCCCCCCTTAGTTTCCCCTTTTCCAAGCTGAAAAGTCCTGGTCTCTTTAATCTCTCCTCATATGAGACCTGTTCCAAACCCCTAATATTCTAATTGCCCTTCTGTGAACCTTTTCTAATGCCAGTATATCTTTTTTTTAAGATGAGGGGACCACATCTGTACACAGTATTCAAGATGTGGGTGCATCATGGATTTATATAAGGGCAATAAGGTATTCTCCATCTTATTCTCTGTCCCTTTTTAAATGATTACTAACATCCTGTTTGTTTTTTTGCCTGCCGCTGCACACTGTGTGGATGTCTTCAGAGAATTATCCATGATGATTCCAAGATCTTTTTCCTGAGTAGTTGTAGCTAAATTAGCCCCCATCATGTTGTATGTATAATTGGGGTTATTTTTTCTAATGTGCATTATGTTACATTTATCCACATTAAATTTCATTTGCCATTTTGGTGCCCAGTCACTTAGTTTTGTGAGATCTTTTTGAAGTTCTTCACAGTCTGCTTTGGTCTTAACTATCTTGAGCAGTTTAGTATCATCTGCGAACTTTGCCACCTCACTGTTTACTCCTTTCTCCAGATCATTCATGAATAAGTTGAACAGAATTGGTCCCAGGACTGACCCCTGGGGAACACCATAGTTACTCCTCTCCATTCTGAAAATTTACCATTTATTCCTACCCTTTGTTTAACCGGTTCTCAGTCCATGAAAGGATCTTCCCTGTTATCCCATGAAAGGATCTTCCCTCTTAGCCCTAATTTACATAAGAGCCTTTGGTGAGGGACCTTGTCAAAGGCTTTCTGGAAATCTAAGTACACTATGTCCACTGGATCCCCCTTATCCACATGTTTGTTGACCCGTTCAAAGAACTCTGATAGATTAGTAAGACATGATTTCCCTTTACAGAAACCATGTTGACTTTTGCCCAACAATTTATGTTTTTCTGTGTGTCTGACAATTTTATTCTTTGCTGTTGTTTCAACTAATTTGCCCGGTACTGACGTTAAACTTACCCGTCTGTAATTGCCAGGATCACTTCTAGAGCCGCTTTTAAATATTGGCGTTACATTAGCTATCTTCGAGTCATTGTCCAGTCATATCTTGTTTTAAAATAAGTAGCATATTTATCTGCATTGATGACAATCCCAAAATGCAAGTAATTCATAGGGTATATGTTAATTTTAAATTTAAATCCAAATTTAAGTGGAACCAGGCTGAAAAGCGGGACACATTTTTTATGCCCACTTCTTTGCCAGTGTGAAACAGTAGATGTTGGGATTGATATTTTGGACCTGCCCAGTAGGTGTGATCATTCCTTTTGATGTAGAAACCTGATATAGACCCACACAGGCATCAGTGAAATACAATGGGTGTGGTTTATTTACTATAAGACAAATGTCAACTGCATAGCAACTGATATCAAATTCTGTTTGCTTGATAGAGATGCCGTTAAGTATTGGGTGCTGCGTTATTAGCATTGCCAGTTGTTCCAGGGAAAGATCCAGAGGACAGGAGAAAAGAGTCAACTCTGTTGCATTCCTCTTGCTAGCGGTACAATTATTATTGCAGTTTCCCGGGGATTTCATGCACTTCTAACATACTTTTAAAATGCTGAGTTGTGCAGTACTGTCTCTGCAGCAGTGTTCTGTGGTCTGCAAAGTGTATCGATAGGCAGAGATGTTTAACAAGAAACTACTTTCAGTGTTTACAGTATTTTCTACTGACGTTATGTGCACTTACTTTGACAACCTTGGTTGAGTTATTAGAATGTCAGCTGGGCAGGGGGGTGTGGAGCGGGGAGGGAAGTGCGGGAGGTTTGGTCTACTTTTGAGTAGATTGAGACAGATCAGTGTTTAATCATGATTAAACACATTGTAATCTCTGTGCTTTCTAAATCCCTTTCAGAGCAAAGCACTTTGTGTGTGTGTGTGTTGTGAAAGGACGGTTAAGCAGAAAAGAGTTGTTCAGTATTTGAAGTACAGCTCATGTTTCCTATTTGCATGTTTAAGTACAGGCACGTCAGTTCTTGTGTACATGAATACTCCAGTATGTACGAGTCTGTGTATTCGTGTTTATGTGCGTGTGTGACTATATATGTTGGGACAAACAGAACTTGGTATACTCTATCTACTACCCTCATCACTATAGTATCTGGCCATCTCACAATTATTAATGAATTTATCCTTGCAGCATCCCAAAGGGGTAGGGAAGAATTATCATCCTAATTTTATAGAGGAGGAATGGAGATGCACAGAGATTAAATGACTTGAAAAAGGTCACCCTAGAAGTCTGACCAGGTCAGGAATTGAATCCAGGTCTCCTGAGACCAGTCCAGTATTTTAACAACATTTTTTTCCCTCATGGATGTAAGCTTTATTGACTCCAGCAGGAGGTGCCCCTGCTTAGACTAGGACTAAATTTAGTCCAGTAAGGCATTTTCCTGTGCATATTTTTGTGAACTGTTAATGGGAGTCCTGACTAATAAGGGCCACAGGACTGATCCGTTTTCCCCCCAACTCTGTAACTGATAAATAACAGTATTTCAGTAAACACAAATAAAGAGTTGAGCCCTGGGTTAGTTAAGAAGTTGTAAATATTGGCTGTGCTTAAAACTTGGCTTTTGTGTTAATCTGTTTTAACATCTGAGTGTATATTTATGCTCTCTATAGTGATGCAGGGAGGCAGCATGGTCTAGTGGTTTGAAAACAGGAGGAGGTGCTAAAAGATCTGGGAGCTTAATTCTGACTCTGGTGTTGACTTACAGTGTAACCTTTAACAGATCATTTTACCTCTCTGTGTCTGCTTCCCATTCTGTAATGTAGGGAGAATAATATTTAATGAGCCTATTTCACCAGGGTATTGAGGCATAATCACTTAGTGTTGCTGAAATGCTTTTAGATCATTAGCTGGAGGGCACTATAAAATTGAGATGTATTATTTATTTATACTAGCACATTCATACCCATTGCCCTTTATACTACAGTTAAAAAGTATTGAAGAAATATTTGCTAGATAAACTGTGCTGCTATTTTGTGTTGAGGTTCTGAGGTGGGATTCCCCCCACCCTCCACATAGTAGTAAAGGTGACTTCGGAGAGTGCATTTTCCACACATCAAGGGGAGAATGTATCTTTTAGAATACTACTAAAATTTAGCAAAAATTCTTATATGTATGTAACTTTAAAAAGTTTAAGTAACAATTCCAGATGAGACTATGTAACAGTGTGCTATAAAAGACCCAGCGCCTCTACACACACATTGAATTTATACTTGAATCATGTTCTCTCATGGAGTAAGATGCTATTCAGTGTGAGTAAAGCACACTGACCCTTAAGCATCTGTACTTTCACATCTTATTTTCTCATTGTCAGTTTAGGCCTGGGAACAAGAACATAGGACATTATGATTTACTTTATCAAAATGGCCTGTGACAAGATTGCAGAAAATCTTCTGAGTTTCATATTTAAACACTTCTTATCAGTAAAATGCAACAGCAGTGAGCCAGTGCACGAGAGAAGTGTAAATCCAAAGTGCTGGAGAGTGCTGAAGGCATTTCTGAATGGTGCCATACTTCAACGGTCTTGAAAGCCTTTGCATTGAGAGAGAGTTTGCTTTGGATAAAACTTGTTGCCAGAGCAGAAAACAGTTCTGTTTGCCAGAAGCAACTGTCAAAGTCTCACCTTGCCCAAATTTAACTTATCTATAGGTTTGTTTTGTTCTTGCTGAAGGAGAAGGGATGGGCAAGGAAAGAATAGGCAGCTTCTCAGTATTATCCCTACCTAAGGTCATAGGGCAGAAGATGCACAGAGATGTTAAGGAATGGAAATGCAAAACTAATATACTTATTGCTTAAGATCAGACTGGACAGAGGGAAAGAAGTGGGTCATTTTATCCTGTGTAACTGGTTACAGTGCTTAAACTTCCTGATTTATTTTTTTTTTAATTGAATGAATTTAATGCTCCTTTTAACACTGTGTGGAAGCAGGAAGATGCCTTACAAGCATCCACACAAAGCTCTCCTCAGTTCACTCACTCATATTTGGAATCATAAGAGCAGATTATCTCCCATTCAAAGTCGTGTCCTGTTTTTGTGAGGCATGTAGGATTACAACATTTTAAAACTGAAAGGCCAGGGGAACCTGTCAGAGTGGGTGTTGATGGAGGGTTGTTTACTGCAGTGTTTTGGAACAGTGGAGGGGAACTAGGTCCAGGCCTTTTTCCCTTTCCCAGCATATTGTTGCTTTCTAAATTCATCTTTAAAGCAGGTGGCAATCTAGCTCTTTACCTGCTAACACATAAGTTAGGGTCTGTTCACCAGCACCATGGAGGCTACAGCTGACTACCCATAGCAGAAATGAAGAGCATGCACTGTAGGACTAGAGTAGTGCTCTGGTCCTACTGGAATTATTGAACTTGCTTTCTTGTTCTCACCTTGTTCTCCTCTTCCTGCCCTTCTCTCTAGGTCCTTATACCACACTCAGCATAATATCTGAGTGCCTTCTAGTAGTACATTAAGCAACATGACTATACATTTGTCATGTGTTGTTTTTTTCTCTCTCATCCTCTCCCCAGAGGGTGAAGCATGTGCAGTGGATTAAGCAATTTGGTAGAGTGGAGTGTTTTGATTGTGTGGGTGGATTTAGTTCTGGGGAGGGCAAACTATGGCCCACATGCTGGATATGGCCCGTCAGGGCTTTCAATCTAGCCTGAGGAATTTGCCAGCCCTGTGGCACAGAGGAGCTAAAGCAGGCTCCCTGCCTGACCTGGCCCTGCGCTGCTCCCATAAGTGGCTGGTACCATGTCCCTACGGTCCCTAGTGGAGGAGGGCTCAGAGGACTCCGTGCGCTGCTCTCACCTGCAGGCATCCTCCCACCGCAGCTCCCATTGGCCGGAAATGGGGAACCTTTGGTGATAGTACCTACAGGGGAGGTATGTATAGTAGAGAAGAAATATGCCTTGCACTTGGAGCAGAAAATGATGAGGTTTGTGATGTTCTTCGGAGAATATTCCACAGTCTTGGACCAGCCCCAGAGAAGGTTCTGTCCCATGCACAGACAAGTTTTACTCTTACTCTTACTCTTGAGAGTTCCATTGTGCCAGAGAAGTGTAGTTGTCAACGATGATTTTGAGTTTTAGATAATATTTTAGATATCCCGGGCCCAGGTCATGAAACACTTTTGAAGGTAATCAGTTTCCATTTCCACTATTTTATTTTTCATCTTGTAGGATCAAAGTGTTTTACATACTTAATTTAAGAGGCAAACTTTGTATTAGATTTCAACTACTATAGTAATGCAACCACCCCAAGGGTGAAACATAGCATCTGTCTGATAGTGTGAAGCAACACCACATGCATACTGGGACAGGAAGGCCCAGATCCTCAAAGATGTTTAGGTTCTTAGCTCCCATTGAATTAGGCGCCTAAATACCTCTGAGGGTTTGGGCCAAAATAAGTAATAATTTGTCAAATTGAAATGCCTGAGCAAATATACAGCAGGGACGTAGAATGGAACTAGTCGAATTTTACTCCTCATAACACAAGAACTAGGGGTCACCAAATGAAATTAATAGGCAGTAGGTTTAAAACAAATAGAAAGAGGTATATTTTCACACAACTCACAGTCTGTGGAACTCTGCCAGAGGATGTTGTGAAGGCCAAGACTATAACAGAGTTCAAAAAGGAGCTAGATAAATTGATGGAGGTTAGGCCCATCCCAGGATGGGCTGGGATGGTGTCCCTAGCCTCTGTTTGCCAGAAGCTGGAATGGGCGACAGGAGATGGATCACTTGATGATTTCCTGTTCTGGTCATTTCCTCTGGGACATCTGGCATTGGCCACTGGGCTAGATGGATCTTTGGTCTGACCCAGTATGGCCACTCTTATGGTCTTGGTAATTTGACCAGGACACAGATTCACAACAACCGCATTCTTGTGTTCAGAACTGGCACCTTTGCAGGCCCTTAGTTCCATGATTCATTGGTCCAGTACTCATAGAGAAGCGAGAATGCTTGCTTTTGAATCGACAGCACCACTTTGGAATGCTTACAGGATCACAGTGCATCCTCCCACTCTTCTCTCCTTCCTCCCCCATTTCTCCCACTACCATATCTTTTCCTTTCCCTCTCCGGTACTCTTCAGGGTGCAGGGTGATTTAAAGCTACCTGGGAGCCATAGGGAGCCTGCTTTATGGCGCCTGGCCAGCCCAGAGTTCATAGCTGCTGCTCCTGGCGAAGGTCCTTATGCTGCCTGGTGTCTTTCAGAGCTTCTAGTGGGAGTGGTTATCTCTTTCACTCCCACTGAGAACAGCTGATACATAGGTAGCAAGAGGGGGAATCAGTGCCGTGCATCATGTGTAGGCATCTCTGTGTTCCATTGCAGGGAAGTAGGCAGATAAGCTGGTATGGGCAGTTCAGGTAAAGTGACTGACAGTCCCCTGACATTCTATTATAATTGCTCCCTTTAAAAAGATGTTGCAAATTTACCCTCTCCCACAGCACAGATGGGATGGCCCAAGAGGCACTGTGCATATGGGTGCTCCCCAGGAGGTGGTGTAGCTCCATGCCACGCCTTTCTCTTACGTTTGTGCTAAATGCATGACCAAGCCTATTGTGACTGTAGTCTGGATTTGAGCCACAGGTAAAATAAGCCCACAAAATTCCAGGTCAACGAAGAACAAGAAACAGAGGACACACTTGCTGCTGACCATACAGTTATTCTTCAGAGGTGATAGAAGTAGTATATGGAGCCCCTACTCTGTCTTTTTTTGGTTGACCTTATTGGACCAGATAGTGGAAAAAGAGACGAAGGCCAGCAGCTCTAAGCCTAGTTTTAGATAGTTGTTGTTTTTAATTTACATAACAGCAGGAGCATCATATCAAGCTAAATCAGCTTTTAGCTGTCTAAATGGATTAGTAATGCATTCACTGTGTATGGGGAGCCAGTGACCATTAGGACTGTTCAAACAGCATTTTGTGTGATTAAAGTATAGAAGGTCAGTTCTTAAATTAAATCGAGGGGGGAGGGAGCAACAGAGGGAGAAGACAGAAAGGCCTGCCCTTTTCTTTTCCTCCTCATAAAAATGTACTAGCAACTGTCTTCTGTGCCAGCAAAGAATCATCATCACATCAGGACTCTCTGCTTGAGGACTAAAGATGTGAAAAATATGTATAATCAGAAAGGAGCGGATAATAATATGAAATTGGTGAAGGAACTGGTTTTCTTCATGGGTAGTGAAGTCTTTTGAAGCTAGTAGATTAGAATATATTCTCCTGATAATAAGCGTCTCAAAAGAAATAATGAAATATGATGAAATCTGTTTCCATGACATTATGAAGTATAACACAATGTATTGTAAAATGAGAAATCTATGGAGGAATTCAGAAAAGGATACACATGTGTGATGTGGGAGAGAACTGTTGATTTGTTTGTTTTTCCTTTTTAGAGTAATTTTCCTGAAATTGCTAAAATCAGATCAAAATGGTTTCCCTATTCTCTTTAAGCTTTTTTCTTCTGCCTTGGTTACTATCACGTTTTATGTGGCAGTATAATTTTATCCCAACCCTGGAAACATGTCAGTAGAATTTTTTAAAAATCCTTCTTCAGATAAGTTTCTTTTTACAGTTGCTTTTTCCTTTCGGCTTCCTCAGTGCAGTGCTCATGGCAGTAAGAAGGTTAATTGATTCAGGGGAGACCAGATCATGGCAAATCAAGATAGCTTCATTATTTTCCCCTCACCATTAAACAGTAAACTAGTTCTTCTCTGCTTATCTTATACTTCAGAGGGAATTTCTCCATTTGGCTTCAAATTAGGGGCCAGATTCTGATAATCTGGTTGACCTTGAGTAGTCCTATTGATTCCTCAATGATTAAAGTACTACTGGAGGTGAGTAAGGCTATCGGAATCTAGCATTAAGGTCTTGAGCCCGCTCCATTGAAGTCAATGGGTGTTTTGCCATTCATTTCAGTGGCAGAAAGAACAAGCTATCAGTCACAAGTTTGAGACGTTGAGTGTCTTCAACTCCCATTGACTTTGGTTGCTCATCACATTGTAGGAACAAGCCTCAAAGGAATATCCCTGAACATTAAGTTCCCTTTAACATCTATTGCATACCACATGGTTTCAATGAGCGGTTTCAGAATAATAGTGGGAAATGGAGTGTATATATACCTTTGCTAAACAGAAGGTAGTTTGTTTTGTAGCAGGTTTGAATTTCTTCTTTATATTTGAAACTATGTCCAGGCCGGCACATTTGTAATAAGTTTTCTGAATAGTCTGATGTGGTTTTATTGCTCTAACAATATTGCTAATAGGATCCCCCAAGCATTCATGTATTCTCTGGAAGAATGTATACAAAGAAATACAAAGAGAGAGATTGTACTAGAGTTTCTCTGAAGGTTAAATTGGTAGCAGATTAAAACTTTTCCTCCTTTTCCAGAAACTACAAACTATTTCATTTTGAGGTCATGTTCTTGCTACAGATGAGCAGACTGTTTTATAACTATGCAGAAAAGGTGACTGAGTTCAAGGATTCATTTCTTATATTAACTCTTTGATAAAAAGATCCCATCGTGCTCATGAGGACTTTCCCTTTTTTCTGCTGTATCTAGATATTTAAGTAATCTTGTTATTTATGATTATATTGATTTTGATGCATAAATTAGATCAAAACATTGATATATCTGAAAGTACTTCAAAAATGACTTGCATTATTTAATAACTAACCTTCAAAGCCTCTATGAGTCAACAAAATTGTCTGCATTTATTAGAAACATATAAAATTATGAACAGTGAAGCCATTTTTATCATGCGTTTTATTGGGTGTTTTTTCTTATAGTTCCAGTTTCTGAAGTCATGTGATTACATGGGTATCTCAGCTTTCATTTTTTTAAAAAACTAAGCTTCTAGCCCTCATGGTTGTGGAAGGAAGCTTGAAAAAGTGGGCCCTAAAGGCCGCCAAAGCAGAAGACAGCACATAAAACAACACATTTTGCTCATGATTTGAGGAGGGAAGCGGGGCATGATTCATATTTTTGAATGCTTGGGGTTGGCAATAGTATAAATAAGAATATATAAATATGTACAAGAATCACGCCTTTCCTTTTCTCTCGCATCTCCTATTAAAACTCCAGAATTCTCTGATTTTCTGCTGGGGAGAGGAAGGTTTCGCTGCAACTCCCCACAACTGTGGTAGATGGATCTGGCAGTAATCTTACATTGTTCTTTTGCAGCTGATTACTGCCCAACTCTTAATTCAAAAGGAATTTGTTCAGACCTCTTTCCTCAACATGCAACAGGGTCTGCTCCTCATATTGGGCCTGATCCTGCATAATTTAAATCAATGGGAGCGTCATCATCGACTTCAGTGAGTGCAGCATCAAACTAATTTAGAGCAACATTCTCATATTCTGCCTGTGTGTGTGTGTATATATATATATATGGCTCTCACATCAGGGAGCAGAACAGAAGTGTAGATCTCCAGCATGCACACAGGAGAGGGGAGTTTTGCACCAAATCACAAACTGGTTGAGAAATACTGTCCAGTCCATTTTGACAGCAAATAGTTGATAGTTCTGTACTTCCTTTGGCACTGGCACATAATGCTTACAGGGCATGATTGTATTATGTTTTCTCTTCATAGTTGCATATCACTGCCCTGCACCAAAGACATTACTCTTCTGTTTTGTTTTGTTTTTTTTAAGATCTATAAGAAGATCTTCTTTACATAAATAATAATTTTGTTTAGAATGAAGCTAGGAAAACACAAATGAAAGATCTGAACTGTTATCCCAAGATTCCTGTGTTTAAAGGATGGACACCAGACTGTTTTTGTAGACTGTAATCTCTTTTAAATCAAATCTTCAAAGATAAAATGTGTAATTTCCTGTCTGATATTACAAAGGAGGCTTCTGTGAAGTAATCATGGTGAGTTTTTGCTCTGTGTTCCCATACCAATTAAAACTCACTATTCAGTTTTCCAAAACATCAACTGAGAGAAGAAAAGCAAATAATTTGGGATTAAAAAAAACCGAAATCTTTACAAAAGCTGATCAAGGTCAAGAACTTTCAGTTCATAAGTGGAAATAGGCTATTGTATGGTAAATAAGGATTCTACAGTAAAATAACAAAGGTGTACTATATGTTGCTTCAGCAATGAACACAGTGATTTTTAGAATTCATGCAAGCACCCTAAAAGAATATCACAGCAGCTGCAAGACTGTTTCACATTCTACTCTGGTTCATTTTAACCAGTGCTCAGCACCTAGAAAATCTCTGGAACAACACTGCAATCCACAGAGCATGAGTGAGTTGCTTAGATTCCAAATACAATGAATGGGGAGAGAGAGTCTAAGAGCAGGGGTGGGAAAACTTTTTGGCCTGAGGGCCATGCAAAATTGTATGGGGGGTCAGGTAGGGAAGGCTGTGCCTCCCCAAACAGCCTGGCCCCACCCCCTATCTGACCAGCAACCACTTCCTGCCCCCAACTGCCCCCCTCAGAACTCCCAACCCATCACTGCCCCGTTCCTTGTCCCCTGACTGCCCCCCCCGGACCCTCCCCACCCCTTACCAACCCCCTGGGACCCCACCCCCATCGAAGCCCCCCTGCTCCTTGTCCCCGAGCACCCCCTTCCAAGACCCCCCACCCAACTGCCCCCCCACCTAACTCCCCCCCCTCCCTGTCTCTGATTGCCCTGACCCCAAACCCCCCCCCCCCGACAGACCCCCAGAACTCCCACACCTACCCAACCCCGCCCCTGCCCATCCCCTGACCGCCCCCACAGAAGCTCTGCCCCATCCAATCACTTCCTCTCTCCTGACTGCTCCCTGCACTCCCTGCCCCTTATTCAACCCCCATCCCCCGGCCACTGTCTCGGCCCCCTTACCATGCTGCTGAGAGCAGCGTGTGTGGAGGCCGTGTGGCCTGCTGAAACTCACAGCCCCGCCCCCTTACCATGCTGCTCAAAGCGGCAGGAGCTCTGGACCCCCAGCCTGCCTGAGCTCCTGGCTGGGGAGGCTCCCCTGCCTTCCTCCCTCTCCCAGAGCATGCAGCGCTGCCCAGGAGCAGCAGGCCAGAGTGCTGGTGGCATGGGGTGCTGAGGCTCCAGGAGAGGGGGAAAGGCGGGGGAGCCTCCCCAGCCAGGAGCTCAGAGACCTGACAGGATTGTCCCGTGGGCCAGATGTGGCCTGCGGGCCAAAGTTTGCCCACCCCTGCCTAAGACTGTGATCTACAAAAGCCGTCACACTAAGCTAGGCAGTGGGAGATGCCAACGAGAGGGTTGTCTCTTAAGCCCCACCCTTCTCACAGAGATAATCGCCCGGAGTCTGGTGGATGAGGTGCGTAAGTCACTGGCAATTCGTGATATAAGTTTAATATGTATTTCCTGTGTCCCTCCTTCTAAGTGAATAGGTTTGATACCATTTAATAATTATCTCTACACTTAAAAACTCCCACATTTCTAGGGATTAGCCACCTATTTCCCCCTCATTGCCCTGCTTTCCTCCAAAAAAAATATTATTATCCATCAAGCAACTTTAAAAAAAAATCTATAGAAAAATGCATATGCAAAGACATTTTTTAAAAAGAATATTTATTCCCTACCATTTTCTCTCTCTCGCTCTTTGTTTTTGTTTTAAGTGGAAGCAAGGTCCAAGGTCAGCATTGCTTTAGTAAAGTATGTTGCTGTTTTACATTTCCTGTAGTGCCCTTTTGGTTCCAAAGCCTCTAGGGAAATTTAACAAGCTGGACCGCTAATTGCTTTGAGCACCTTTTTAAAGTTCACACTGATTACTGCATGGAAGGATGTTGCGCTGTGTTAATAGGCTTGCAGCAGAAGTATCTTGAAATATTTTTTTCCTTTTCAGCCTGCGTTATGCTCCTGTGTTTGAAATTTAAGGATCCTTCCAAAGTGGAAGCACATGCTAACAACAAATAACATATCCACACACTGCTTAATAAAAATCCCAAGCTTTGTTTTCTTAGGTCATTTGTAGTATCCATATGGCTTGGTTTATCTTGGGTAACACACCTTTTCTGAGACAGCAGGTCTTCTTTTGCTTCAAACAAGCCCATGCTCAGCCTCATTTCCAGAGCAGTTTTAGGCAGGTTGTATGGCATTAGAGATGCAGTCCTTTGGAGAAGATAATCCAAAGTCCTTCTGGTAAGAATGGAAGTTAATCCTGGCATCCTGTGAGACAGGTTCGGAGGTCTGCGTTTGAGTCACCAAAGCGTGCATAATGGTGCTGTGTTAATAAACATAATTATCGCATTGTAACTTTTAGCTCTTTACACGGATCAGTTATTCTTCTTGGTCAACAGGAACAAAAAATGATGATTTGCATCTGCAGTAATGACAGCTTAGGTTAAATATGAGGAAAACTTGCAAAGGAGCAAGCTGCCAAGGGTAGTTGTACAATCACTATTACTGGGTACATTGAAGGTTATGCTTAATATCCATCTATAGGTTCAGAAAATAAAAAGCATCCTAGAATAGTGTGGTGGATGGAGTATACCATTGCTGAATCCCCTTGACTTCCCTTCCAAATTTAATAATTCTGGTTTGCTACAAGCTTGGGAAATCTGGGTTCTGAAAGGTGCTATAGAAAAAACCAAATTCTGTTTTATTACTCTCTTTATAAGGAATTTTATTTTTATGAGGTTTTTGCAAAGTCCAAAGTATTCTTTTGATCAAGAGTTTTATATTAATGTTTCTTGACTATCTAATGGACTTTCTAAAAATGGATTTATCACAGATCTAATTTAAATTAGAGTATAAGGATGAGGGTTTTTTCATGTAGACCAAGCAGTTACCTGTATATTCATATTGTAAAAAGGGAAGCCTAATGTACTTTGATATTGGATTTTGTGGGCAGGACAGCATGAATTGAGAAATGCCCTTCTCACTTGAGCACAAAGATGACCTAAAGCAAGCAGGCTCAGAGAATTTCAATGTTTGCCCCCTCCACTGGAAAACGGGCACAAGTCAAGATTCAGAGCAAGTTCTCAAATCCTTCTGATTACATCCTAAATGTTTTGGTCCTTTTGAAGAAGAACTGTGATCTTTTGCTCCATCCACTTTACTTGCACACACTTAAATTGTAGCCTTGTCAGATCAATTTGCAGGGACCAAAATCTTTGTACTCGGTGAATGCAGATGCACTTTTGAATAATTGATACTTTATTTTTTATTTAACACTGTCAGATTCTGACCTGCTGTTCCATACCATTGCAGCATAAAGATAGGTGAATTCCTTGTTTAAATTTGTAATAGAACTTTTCTCTCCAACAATGTTTTTGTTTTGTGATTTAAATTGTTAAAATATTGGAAACTCATTTAGACAAATTCATCTTTGGTGCAAACACAATGGAGTTATTATTAATTATTATATTTAATTATATTTATTAAGGTAGTTCTTAGGGACCAACCAAGAATGGGGCCCCATTTTGTAAGGCACTACATATACCTTATTGTTTCATTGATTAGCACAAGTGGGTATTACAGTGTGTCGCACAGAGGTCGGCAACCTTTGGCATGTGGCCCATCAGGGAAATCCGCTGGCAGGCGGGGACAGTTTGTTTACCTGCAGCATCCGCAGGTTCGGCCGATGGCAGCTCCCACTGGCCGTGGTTCACCGTCCCAGGCCAATGGGGGCTGTGGGAAGTGGCGCAGGCTGAGGGATGTTAACTCGAGGATCAAATATCTTAAATAAGAAGTTATACTTATAGCGTCTGCAAAGTTCTGAAAATGTCAAAGTGAGTGCAAGTTAGTGCAGTATTTGGCTCCGTGTTCCTTTTATGCAAACTGTCGCAGAGGTTAACATTTCAGAGTTTCTGTTATGTGCTAGTGACGTGTGCTTGTTCTCTTGGTGTTAACAATCCTTCCTTTCCACGGCTTGTTCAAGATGTTGCTGTATCAAAACCTGGGGGCCAGATCCAGAACTGATATAAATTGACATCACTCCATTTTAGTCGAGGGAGATGTGTCATTTTACACCAGCTGAGGAGCTGGCCTGACATCCATAGGTGGCATGTGTTTTTAATATTTCTATAGAGGTTATAGTTTGTCATCTCCACTGTGTCTATTAATACTGCTTTACAAGGCTGCTTTATTCTTGTTTGAGGGGGAAAAAAACCTCTCTACAAAGCTTTTTCTTTTCCTTTGCAGTTTTGTATGGAGTTGAACCAGCCGACTCTGCCAAATATCCGCAAATGGAAGGGCCCTAGAGGATCCTGGAAGGGTGTTATTTCCGAGAAACCTTCAGGCGAGCTACATAAGGTACATTAATCCCCAAAGCTTGACCTTTTACTTCATTTTGTTTTGCTCAAGCCAAGGACATATTTTTAATTTGGGCCAAAGCATTCTGCAATTTTTTTGCGGCAGGGTGGGGAGGCAAAGTTTGCAATTCTCTTCTGTTTTGAGCTGACCCTTCCTGTGGTATTTGATTTTACACTTGTTATTGATTTTTTTTCAGAGAGTGATTTTTTTTCTTTCTGTGTAGCCAGGAAGCAAGGGAAAAGTATATATTTAAAGAAGAATTGTGTGTGGCAAAGACCACGCAATAGGATAAGAAGATAATCCAGCATTCTGCATGCTGACACACTGAAGTACTTCCTGAGTACTAGTCTGCTAGTCAGCTAACCTTGTTCCATGATAAAATGGTGGCTGGAAGTTGGTAATGTTTCCAGTTTTCTTAGTTTGCAAATTAAGACCTCACAGGGAATCTGTTCAATGCTCTTTTGTCATCTGGAAAAGTAGTTTACGTTCTATGTTCCATAAACACTATCTTGCATATATTTAAAGTACACCGGTGGCACTATTAAAAAATAAACACAGTACTGCAGTGTTACATTTACTACAGCACTTCCTATATTTAGAGTGTATATTGCAGTGAAGTATTTATCCTGTAATGTAATAACAATTATTTATTGGCACCCACCGCTGTCGACAATATACAAAATATATTTACACTGAGCTAGATTCTGCCAGCCTTCCTGAGACCAAGTAGCGCCTTACTCTTTGAGCTAGTGGTCTCATTTATTCCAGTGAGACTACCTGAGGAGTAAAGTAATCTTCGGCATGCCAGGATCTGGTCTGTTGTTATTAAATATGGTTATCTGCATGACACTTATAATTGTATAGTTGGGTATTCTGCACACATCATGTCATGAAAATGAGACATGTCCCCATGGAAGGAAATGAATTGTTTGTGGTTGTACAAGGAGATTATTTTTAGTTTATTCTGGGTACTGTTTTTATGAAACAGATGGCAACGGCTGTGTCCCATTAAATACCTCATCACAGTACTGAAAAAAGAACCCACAGCTTCATTTTCTCCTCCACATATGAATCATGTTACTACTCAAGTTTGTTCATGGCTTGTTGTGACAGTTGTTAGGTGCTGGTTTTGAAGTGGAAGCTAAAGGAAAAAAGAAGCATTTCCTTTACAAATTAGACACAGTTACTGAGACTAATCGAAAAGCTACACAAACATCATAAGAAATGTTTTCTAGCAATCACTGGAAACGCATTGATAATTTTAATAGGACTGTCAAGCAGTTACAAAATTAATCGTGATTAATTGCGCTGTTAAACAGTAGAATACCATTTATTTAAAAATGTCTGGATGTTTTCTACATTTTCAAATATATTGATTTCAGTTAAAACACAGAATGCATAGTGTAAAGTGCTCACTTTGCGTTTATTTTTATTGTAAATATTTGCACTGTAAAAAAACAAAAGAAATTGTATTTTTCAAATGACTTCATACAAGTACTGTAGTGCAATCTCTATGATGAAAGTTGAACTTTCAAATTTAGAATTATCTTCCAAAAAAGAACTGAATTCAAAAATAAAAAAATGTAAAACTTTAGAGCCAGCAAGTCCACTCAGTCCTACTTCTTGTTCAGCCAATTGCTCAGACAAGCAAGTTTGTTTACATTTGCAGGAGATAATGCTGCCGCTTCTTGTTTACAATGTCACCTGAAAGTGAGAACCAGCGCTCGCATGGCATTGCTGTAGCCAGTGTCACAAGATATTTATGGGCCAAATATGGTAAGGATTCATATGTCCCATCATGCGTCAGCCACCATTCCAGAGGACGTGTCCATGCTGATGATGGGTTCTGCTTGATAATGATTCAAATAGTGTGGACCGATGCATGTTCCTTTTCATCATTTGACTCAGATATCACCAGCAGAAGGTTGATTTTCTTTTTTGGTGGTTCAGGGTCTGTAGTTTCTGCTTTGTAGTGTTTCTCTTCTAAGACTTCTGAAAGCATGATCTACACTTTGTCCCTCTCAGATTTCGGATGGCGCTTCAGATTCTTAAACCTTGGGTCGAGTGCTGTAGTTATCCTTAGAAATCTCACATCAGTACCTTCTCTGTGTTTTGTCAAATCTGCAGTGAAAGTGTGCTTAAAACGAACATGTGTTGGGTCATCATCTAAGTCTGCTATAACATGAAATATGTGGCAGAATGCAGGTAAAACAGAGCAGGAGACATGCAGTTCTCCCCCAAAGAGTTCAGTCATGTATTTAATTAACGCATTATTTTTTTAAGGAGTATCTTCAGTATAGAAGCACGTCCTCTGGAATGATGGCTGAAGCATGAAGGGGCATATGTCTGTTAAGCATATCTGACGTGTAAATACCTTGCAATGCCAGCTATAAAAGTGCCATGTGAATGCCTGTTCTCACTTTCAGTTGACATAAACAAGAGGTGGGAAGCAGTATCTCCTGTAAATGTAAACATACTTGTTGGTCTTAGCAATTGGCTGAAAAAGAAGTAGGACTGAGTGGACTTGTAGGTGCTAAAGTTTTACATTGTTTTGGTTTTGAGTGCAGTTATGTAACCCCAAAAAATCTACGTTTGTAAGTTGCACTTTCACAATAAAGAGATTACATTACAGGGCTTGTATGAGGTGAATTGAAAAATACTATTTCTTTTGTTTATCATTTTTACACTGAAATACTTGTCATCAAAATAATATAAAGTGAGCACCGTACACTGTATTTTGTGTTGTAACTGAAATCAATATATTTGAAAATATAGAAGAACATCCTAAAATATTTAATACATTTAAATTGCTCCTGCACAGAGTCCCATTGGCTTTGATGGGACTCCCATCCCTATGATGGCATGCATATCCCCTTTGTGGATGCTAAATCAGCACAAGCTGCTCCATATTGCCATGTGTCTCGTGTTTTCTGAACAGCTTATGCCACCGTCTACTGCACTTAGATCATAGACGCTGGTTGGAGTGACTTACTCTGGTGTAGCCTGGCGTGCGAGTCGTGGAATGATGAAAGGAATGGTGTCACAGTGTTTCAGCTTTTGTTACCAGCTTTTTCCCTTTTTAATTGTAGGGTGTCGAATATTCTGGCTTCCTCTGGGATACGACGGCTGGCATCGAGCTGAAGGATGCCTCCTCCCAGGAGAGCTCACACACTAATGGCAATGGGAAACATGCCTACCCTCACCCTTACCTTGCACATTTCAAGGTAGAGGCATCTTGTTGAGTTTGCCTTTTTAATGATGCTTCTGCAAAAACGTTTTAGTTAGAAAATCTAGAGGAACAACATTTCTTTTCTAGTGACTAAGTTGCCTGGCCTTTAATGGAGGCCAATACATTGACCCGTTGTATCATAAACAAAGCAACTTGGCTATACTCTGACTGCGATAAGGCATTAGCAGTCCTTATCTGTCTGTGCTGTAGAGGTGAGAGCGAAGGCCCTTCTGCTCCCATGGACAGGGGGTAACAACAAACAGCAGATCTCAGCAGCACGGACAATGGAGTGGAATAGGGCATGCTGACTCTCTGCTATGCTCTACTTCTTTATCAACCCAGGGGGAGAACCTCCACTCCCACTCCACAGGCTATGCATGATAGGAAGGAAAGGTGGGGAGGGGGGAGTCCTGTGAGTGGCAATGTCCCCTTTAAACTCCATAGGAGATTAACATGGATTTATATCAACATCTTGTTCCACCTTCACCAAACGAACCCCTTTGAGGGTGGGGCAGATCCAATAGAAACGACCACAGGACCTGTGCAATTATGCCATAAACTCTGGGAAGAGGATTAGAAGCAATGCGGAAGCCTAGGGGCTCCAGGAGAACTGAGACCTGCAGGCTGAACTCCCCGCTGCCTGCAGGGGGCAGGTCAGGCTCAAATCTTTCCCTTGGTGGAGAAATGTAAAGTCAGTTCCAACAGGGAGGCCTCACAGAGTTTCTAAGCTCTTTCACTGGGACAGCCCCCTTAGGAGTGTCATCAAACTCTAGAAGCATTGTCTCTGTGAAATAGGGTTCTTAATGTGCCTGTATGTGTGTCAACATAGGAGACCAAGTGTCAACTTGATGCACCTGCCTTCATGTAAAATAAACAGGGGGATCATGGTTTGTGACTGTGATGCCTTTGATAATATTTGAAATGATTTTTGATATATACAAAAAAGGCCAAAATTTGGGAAATTAGGGCTACTACTGCTTGCTGTTTACACACACCAGATGGTAATCTGAATACCAGCTGCTAAGTACGTGTGCGCTGGGCAGAGAGGCCAATGAACAGTTTTCATCAAGGAGTTCTGTTCCCCGTTTGGTCTCTGTGACGTTTTAGTACAGGTCACAATATGGGATAACTAATATGTGTAATAACTGAACAAAGTTGGCATTATTTGTATTTTCAGTAGTAATGTGTGTTGTGTTGGTACACAAAGAAGCTTATTGCTTATGAAAAGCCGCTTGCTTCCCCAGGCCTGAAAGGATAGAACTGTATTGCAGCTAGAGCTGCAAAATGTCTGCCCTGTGCAGCACTTCTAAAAAAATAAATGAATAAATAAGCACCACCCTCATCCAGATGACCAGTCTCAAATGTTAAATTCATGTGCTCTGGGCATGAGTGATCGCATGAAAAGCATATGCCTTTGTGAACCATCCTGATCCTTTCTTTGTTATGTTGTTTGCTCCTTTTTAGGTTGGCATGAATGATCTAACACTGGTTAACCTTCATCTGGCCCTGTCACCCTCAGCAGGAGAGAATACAGTAAAGAATCATGATAGCCACAAATTAGCAACCTTTGCACAGACTTTGCAAGAAACACTGAAAGGTATGACTATGACATTTTTTTTTATCCAAGGATATGTGCACGTCATCTTATCTAATACAATTAATCTAAAACTAAGGTCCACAAAGACCCACAACAACTTTATATTCTCACCATCCCTATTTCAGTTTAGAAGTTCTAAGCTATTTCCATCCCATGAGTTTCTCAGTGTGCTTTTCTCTGTTTTTTGTCTGACTTTTAAGGCATAAGCTCCTTGGTACCAGGACTATCTTATTGTGCTGGGCACATTGTTGATCCTTAACTATTAACAGTAATTAACATGGGGCCCGATTCACTTTGCACTGGTTTGCCATTGATGTATATAGAATTATTCCTGATTGTACAAACCCCAGTTCAGCAAAGTACTATTTATGTCAATGGAATACTCACATGCTTAAAGTTAAACACATGCTAAAGTGCTTTGCTGAAATGGAGCTTTTATGAGATCAGAATCAGGACTAGTGATTGTTCATGCAGAAATTGATTGTATACATTTATTTCAGAGTATTTTTGTAACTACTTTAGAAAAAAGCAATGCAGCTCTCAAATCATTTGATGCACATTTAAAAAGAAGAAAGCCAAATCCTACTTTGTTATAAATAGTTGTAAATTCAGAGTAGTTCCACTGACAGCATGTAAATCAGAGTAGATTTTGGCACTGAATATGTAAGTTAATAAAGAGAAGCTTGACTCTGTCCCACTTCTAACAACCTGCCTGCCTCCTATCTGGATATTTGTAGGTTGGGCTCAAACAGTTTCTTGTGAGGCTAAGCAGTGATTTTCCAGGACTTACTGGTTTTATATTAGGGCTCTTCATAGGGATAGAACAAGGGAACATGTTGTTAGCTGTTTAACAAAGACAAAACAGTTACAAGGTTATGTATGTGATGATTTTCAGTTTGGCCCAGTTTTGCAAGGTCAGTCACTTGAAAAGTTCAGAATCAATACCAGTATCCTATTCCAGGAGAGATGTGAGCAGTTTTTATGCACACTGTCTTGTTGTCCTTTGAGCTGCAAGATGTCAGTCAAGGCTGTTTTTAAGTCATACGGTGTTAAGTATTTGTTCATATAACTTGAAATTTGAAAGGATTCTTTTAAAAAAGTGGATCGTTTATATAACCTATGCGGACCAAATGCAGACCTGTCATAATGAGATGCAGGTTTATAGAAGTCAATATGCCCCACTTACTCTGGTTCTGAATTTAGGTCGTCTTCTTTAGAGTTTCATTTTAGTTCTCTTTTCACTTATTTTAACCAGAGTTTAGTATAAGAATGGCCATGCTGTGGCAGACCAATGGTCCTTGTGGTTTGGAGCAATACAGAGGCATGGTACTGTTGTGTTTGTGTTCAGTTTTTCACCTAAAGCAGGAATTCAGGCGCTTTGTCTTGTGTAAAGACTGCCATGTATCTTCTCCGAACGTACAGCACACAGGTCCTCATTTGAGAAGGAATTTAAGCACAGGCATAACTTTGAGCCTAAACTGGGCTGAATTCAGTCCCACGGAAGTCAATGAGATGACTCATGTACTTAGTTATGCATGTGCTCAATTTCCTTCCTTAATCAGGCCATAATATGTGTATAGTAAAGACAGAATTTCACTGGGATACTCGAGTGTGTCACTTTAGTTTGAGTTAAAATGAAGTGAAATGGAACTTTAAGGAAAACTTTTCTGCTTTCTGACTCCTTTTGTGAACAAATGGCAGGTTTGTTTGTTTTGCAGACGTGTGAAGTGGAGGAAGCTAGTTATTAAGCACAGCTCTCTCATGTAGCACTCTGGATCCTCAAGAGCAGCAGAGTCTCCTTGTTCCTCTCTTATCAGTGACCCTATGGTCTTAGGCCAGTGAGCCCTGGATTCTTTATGTTCTTCCCTCTGGGAGTGATTGAGAGGCTTTCCCCCACAGCTGCTAGGAGCTAACCCCATGCAGCTGTCTGGGTTCAATGCACAAGTCTGCATGGTCCCACCCATATACAAGCCATCCTGGGCCAGCAGCTGGTTGTCCTAATATGTCAAACAGGCTCCAAGCCCAGTAATTTCCCCCTCCTCCTGGCTGACCAAATTCCACAGGCTGTCCATGGGTGCCCAGTTTAGACTGATCTTTGAGGTCCCAGCAGGGTCCTTCTTTCCAGAGCCTCCTCATAGGTTCCCTGCTCTGTGTCATGCTCTTCTCATGATCAGGACATCACTTCCTTCAAGATGAGGTCAGGTCTTACCCCTAGCACATGATGGAAATTCTAGTCCACTGCTATGGGACTGATCCAAAGGCCATTGAAGACAATGGAAAGATGACCATTGAGTTAAATGGACTTTGGATCAAGCCCTGTGAGCCTGCTGGAAGGAAATGAGGGCTTCACAATTCTCTGAGAGAAGACAGTGTTCAGCACTGCTCATTCCCTAATAGGAGATGGTGATTTATTTTTCTTTGACTATCATTCCAAGGGAACTAGGCATGCCTTCACTAATCATTTGGGTATACAGATGATGAAATAAAGATATTGGGGAGGGGAGTAGAGAATTGATAAGGGTGGTCTTGCCCCAAATCTGCAACGTACAGAGTTTTTTTGCGTTTCAATACTATGCCTGTAAGGTAGGCTAAAAAGTTGGTTTTCTCCACTGCCATAAAGTCAACCAAGTTTAGATCAGGGAAATTGTTCCAAGTAGTGTACAACTTAGTGAATCTGCTTTGTCTCTGTTTGGAAACAGAACATAGTGGAATCATTCTCACCCTGAAGATTTTTCCATCTATTTAATTAAGATCACTTTGATCTGGATGATTCCGGCTGTGGTAACATGAGAATCTAGAAGACTGGACAAGCATGCCGTATCTCAAAGCTGAACACCACTTGATTCTGCCAGCTGAGATTCTGGAAGTGCAAGGCTCTGACTTGTGAGAGGGACCTTTGTTACTCACAAGTGATGAAAACTGGGCCAGTGAGGGGCTGTTTGGAGTCCAGTTTTTATGAAGATTACTAATGCCTCCTTTTGGGGAGCAAAAAATGTACTAGTCTCTCTCAACTGAGTTGTTAGCCTTTTGCTCAGGAAGCCATCACTTGATGTTAGCAATCTTGCCAATTACGGCTCAGTATCAAAACTTCTTTTCTTGAAGAGCGTGCTCCTTTTCAGCCTCATTTCCAGCAGGGATGTTGTGATTGCATTAGTTTTCTTGGCCAGTGACTTTTGCCAAAAGCTGTATCTCCATGTTGAGTCTTAACTATTTCAGCAGTTTTTGATTTCCTTGTCCAAGAGCAATTGTAGACCTAGTATGAGGCTGGAGAGAGATGCTTTTGGTGGCTCGGTTCTTCCTCTCTAAAAGAGGGAGGATGGTCCAGTGATTAGAGGTAATTAGTGTGCTCTGCTACCTACTTCACTGCAACATTGTAACATCATGACCCAATGTGATCTGATTCATTTCCCTGCTCTTACCAAGACTGGGGTCTTAGTTGATTGTGGGATAAACATGCAAAACTCAGGTCTGATGGATACCATCTTGTGCATCTTAGTGCATGAAAAGTGGTACCCAACCAGATTGTATATAGGCTGCAAGGTGGAAATAATACCTTTTATAAGGATGCCTTCAAGCATTTGTTTATAAGGTGTTAAAATGGTGTTTTCTATTTGTAGTAATGAGTTAGACACACAAAAGTAAACCAATTACTTCCAGAGTGATCCTGACCTTATCCGTCAGGCAGGCATTGATTTTCCAAGTAATTCTAATGGAGCTGAAAATAGCATGATTTTTTCTTTTAGAAGGAGGAGCCACTGTCACAAACGCTCTGCAGAGTAATTACTGCAGAGTAATCATGTGGTTTGTGATACTCTTAGAAAATAACGGTGGCTTCTCTGGTAAAGGTTGGTTCTGCCACCCTCTGTTTCTTATGGGGCAGCTCGGTTTTGCAGCAGGGGTATCTTTCCCCTTTTAAAGCATAAGCAAAAAGATTACTGCAATGTAGCTGTAGCTATGTCAGTCCCAGGATATTAACGAGACAAGGTGAGGGAGACAGTATGTGATACTGGACCAAGTATCTGAGGCATCTATTGGTGAGTAGGGTGACCAGATGTCCTTATTTTACAGGGACAGTCCTGATTTTGGGGTCCTTTTCTTATACAGGCTCCTATTACCCCCCACCTGTCCCAATTTTTTACATTTGCTGTCTAGTCACCCTGGTTGGTGAGAGCTTGTCAAATGCTTGTCTCTCTCACTAACAGAAGTTGGTCCAATAAGCAAAAAGATAGCAGGGAACAGGGTTTGTTGTTTAACTTAAGCTCCCTCTGCTGGCTGACTGCCTCTACAGCAACAGAACATAATTGTAACCAGTTAGATCAGGGGCCATCAGACCTAGGGGATAGTTCAGCCTATTGGCTAGAGCTGGATCTAGCGTAGTCACAGTCCAGGAAACAAGCCAAAGGTTAGTACTGGAGGGACAAGCCAAATGCCAGAGCCTGCGAGTTAACTAGAGTTTCCAAACCAGAGGCAGAGCCAAGGACCAGTACCAGAGAGACTGAAGTTGAATCCAGAACCAGAGGATCAATCAGAGCAGCAAGCCAGAGGGGAGCAGGGGCTGGAACAAGGGCAAGCACAGCTGCAGACATGGTTCACATTGAACAGACACTGGTCTGCTGTGGGAACCAGACTTATAAGCAGGGTTGATAAACCAGCAGCCAACTGGGGCTCTGGCCACTCTGTCAATCCCAAGGCAGTACAATGGGCTCACTGGTTGCCTCGCAATGAAGTTAGTCAGGGAGCAGGCCAGTATCTGGACCTCGCTGATCTGGTCTGTGACAATAATTGTAGGATGGTCCAGCAACAGCAGATATTTGGAATAAACTTGTTCTCAAGGAGTGACAATGTTAACAAGGACCCAGATATTTATGATCCATAAGATATTCTCCATCAGGTTTTCTGAGGTCAAATTTTAGGCTTTTTTAGCGCACTTGTGTCCTTTTTTAGCAGTTTCCTCATAGTCGTTTATCAGGTCATAATGCAGTGACTTCTTGGGTTGGATACCAGCATCATTGAGGTCATCACCACAACCCTGGGAGTGGTCTGAGTTAGGTACCAGAAGAGTCTTTTGTCAAGGATGGAAGAGACACACATATCTAGAGACTGATTCTCTTCTTATATTAGCATACATCAAGGATATCTTCATTGATAGCCTTGGAGATACACTGGTGTCAAAGCAGCAGGATATTCCAGGAATGGGATGAGGTTTAAAAATAAAATATTTGGGATCTAGACAGTTTTCCAAATATATTTAAGGTAAGATTTTTAAAGGAGCCTAAAGAAGTTGAGAGCCTAACATCCTTAATTCCTTTCAAAATCTCAACCTTGGGAAAACTCTGAGGCATCTGAAAGTTCCACAAAATTCATTTAATCACATAGGCAAATAAATACAAGTTTAATTTCTTCTATAGATTTATAAAGTCCTGGATTGTGAATTGCAAGGGGACGTGACTGCTGCTTCTGCCACCAGGCTCACAGGCTGCTACTCCTGGTGGTTTTTGAAATTTCTTAAATCTACAATATTAGAATGAGTGTCCTGCATGCTCATGTTTTTCTGGCACTGATCCATCCTTGAGGAAGATACACCTTTCTTAATAATTTCACAAAAATGACTTAGTATCAAAACTGCACAAGGACAGCATTAGGGCATATTTGGCCCAAAATATAAATCTTGTTTGAAACAAAACAACAAACAAGCAAACACAACCCTCCCACCTTTTACAATGCCAAAGACTCCTAAGACCTACAAGATAAAATTTACCACCACTTGGTGGTAAGGTCAATCTGTCATTGTGTACAAATGGGTAGTTCCCCAGACATAGTTGTGATGAGGAAAATTCAAAAAGGACACAAACAGCATAATTTGTACAATATATATTGGATTTCCAGATTGTTTTTATGAATTGTAAAAACCCAAGTGGCTATTAATAAGATAGGTAAGCTAATGTTTTTTGCTCACAATAGAAGATTTTTAACCATATCATGTCATGTTAAAAAAAAAACAAAACAGCCCTATGCAAAGTAAATTCAGCATTGCTACTCAATGGTTGTATTTCTTTTCCCATATCCCAGATTTAATCACTGGTTTTTTTCCTCCATTCTTTTCTTGTCCTTTTAAATTTTTCTAGGAGAAAAAGATGTGATCATGTTAGGAGATTTTAACCAAGCCCCCGACAGCAGTGACTTCGATCTTTTGAGAAAAGAAAAGTTCCATCACCTAGTCCCTGCAAATACATTTACAAACATCAGCACAAAGAATCCTCAGGGATCTAAATCTCTGGATAACATCTGGATCAGTCGAAGCTTGAAAAAAGTCTTCACAGGTAAATTGTCTCTACCAGCGGAAACACTGTTTGCAAACACATTCTTTATATGACCCCTCTAGGCTAGCACTTTGACTCACCCATGGATCGTGTTACCTCATCAGCAGTCCCACTGATGTCAGTCTGAGTGACAGTCCTCATGTGCATAAGTGTTTGCAGAATTGGGCCCTTAAGCCTCTTTCCTTGGGTCTCTTTCCATACTAATCTTTGTCTCTGCACTTGTTCTTCATGCAGGTCACTGGGCTGTTGTGAGAGAAGGCCTTACAAATATATGGATCCCTGATAACTGGTCCTGGGGAGGAGTGGCTTCAGAGCACTGCCCTGTATTAGCTGAATTTTACATGGAAAAGGACTGGAACAGAAAAGAGGTGACCCGAAATGGAAACGGGGTGACCGTGGACCGCAGTGACTCAGACATTAAACACGAACGATGATGAACTAGGGCATGGCAGGGCCCAGTCAGAAGATCCCATTGCTTGAGGCTTAACTGTGAAGCAGAACTGCCCTCTCTCCCCTCATTTAGAAAGATCAGCCTCTGCTTCTGATGATGTCTCTCCTCTACCCTCCCCCCTATGCCTCCAGTGCCCCTTGTGGGTGTTTTAGGGTATCTCACTGCAGCAGAGTGATTTGTAACTTTTTACGGACGCAATGGATGCTTCCTCGCTTGGAGACTTGGAGGAGAATCGGACAGAAAATAAAATGCACTTTTACTATGGCACATTATCTCTGTGAAAACCCAGCAGAACAGGGCTTTTGTTGTTGTTGTCGTTGTTGATGTTTTTAATTGATTCCTTGTAAAGTGAAGCAATAATGAAGACCATAAAAAGAGAAAAGAGACACATCTTGGAAACTGACAGTGATTTGTTGAGTATAGTTTAACACTTGCAAAAACTGCCATAATGTAACATTTCTTTCTGACCAATACACATCTAGCTTCAAGACTAAGTTTGTGGAGGGGATGGTATGATGGGATAGCCTAATTTTGGCAATTAATTGATCTTGAATTATTAGCAGTAAATATGCCCAATGACCTGTGATGAAATGTTAGATGGGATGGGATCTGAGTTATTACAGAGAATTCTTTCCTGGGTGTCTGGATGATGAGTCTTGCCCACATGCTCAAGGTTTAGCTAATATTTGGGGTCAGGAAGGAATTTTCCTCCAGGGCAAACTGGCAAAGGCCCTGGAGGGGTTTTGCCTTCCTCTGCCACGTAGGGTCACTTGCTGGAGGATTCTCTGCAACTTGAAGTCTTTAAACATGATTTGAGGACTTCAATAATGCAGACATAGGTTAGGGGTTTATTACATGATCATAATGGTTCTTTCTGACCTTAAAGTCTATGATCTGAACTGAGGATTCTATAGGGCTAGTTTGAGTCCTTTGATCTCGGAGAGGCAAACGTATTCCCCAGTTCTCCCATTGCTCTTACAGATGGAGAATAATTTACTTCATCCTTTTTAAGTATCCAGCTTACTTCCTTCATCCCCTCTCCCCCGTGCATCCAGCCAGCTACTCAAGCTAGCAATGAGTGGGCGGAGCCAAGGCTACTACCCCTTTCCGCTTCCTTGCTCACAGGGTGAAATATTGGAGGAGCAGCCACTGCTTCCCACCCTGCAGATGGAGCTGTAATATGAGTAACCCTGGTACTGTTGAGCAGAGAATTTGCAGTGGTCTTTAAGACAATCTAGCCCATAGTATTTATTCACGAGTTAGCATTTTTAACAAATCACTGTCTGCACAGTGCAGTGGTGCACATCAGTGGAGTGTGAATTCTAATGCTAATCAATATCATCAACCAGGACTAAGTTAATGTGCACGAGGGAACTTTTAGTGCATGCCAGCAGGGTCTACACAGGCCATTAGTATGTGCCACTTTTGGTGCACATTAGAATTCCCACCCCACTGATCTGCTCTACCACAGCAGATAGGCAAGCCCTAATTTTTTCTTTCCTGAAAGCAGAGGGAATACAGTCCTAGAGTCATGAAGTTTAAGGCCAGAAGAGATCACAAACTCATCTAGTCTGATCTCCTGTAGATCAGCACCCACACACTAAACCCAACAACTGAAATTAGACCAAACTATTACAGCACACTGGAGACTAGACTGTTATGGGCCACAGGCAGAGAACAGGAGGGACTGAGGTGCACCCAAGACCACCACTGTGGTAGGGAAATGATTAAATGAGATATATCTAGACAGTCCTTTCTTAAACCTGGTGTGCCTGTGTGAAGTGTGGGGCAATGCTGGGGGACATTTGTTTGGGGCAGTGTTGGGGGACTTCAGTCAACGGGCTGTCAATCCAGTGGCTGGAGCCAAGCCCTATATTTGCACATATCCACAATTCCCAAAGTAATTATTGAAAAGCAAGAAACGTAAAAGCCAACCAGGATATGAAAGAGCAAATCAGCATTTACCAAAGGAATGTGTTGAGTTTGAAAGGAGCCGTAGCCCTGCCAAATGGCCTGCTAAGGAGCACTCCATTCTAGACTCTGATGATCCCACACTTTTCACGATGAATGAAACAAAAGGGTTTATAACATTGTGCTATGGAGAAAAAATAAATCACAGCTTTGTATCTGAGTGGGTTATTGTAAGTGAGGGCTTGAAAGCAAAATATATTGATCTCCCCACACCACTTTCATTGTACTGGCTTTTGGAAATAAGCCTGAACACTTTGGCGTAATAAGTGATCTCACTCGCACGTACTCATTGTTATTTTGCAGAAACAATTATTTTTAACTGGGTTTCTTAAATTTTTAAAAAAGGAAACTGAAATAAAACAAACCTGTTTGGCCCTGATTCTGAACTCACCCTGCTATAAATCCTGGGTTAGCTCCACTGAAGACCGTGAGAGGTACGTCCAGGTCTGGATGTCAGAACCAACCTCTTTGTCTAAAGAGAATTTGAAACAGGCTGGCCAGATTCATGGAAGAAATTTCTTGTTCACCCTCCCTTTCCAGTTTTAGCTAATGGATACAGCTCAAACACACCCGATTCAATTACACTGTTGGTTTAAGGTTGGGGAGAAAAGAAATCCTACTCAGAAAAATGAACTTGGAATAGCAAATAGAAGATTACTTCAGGAAATATTCTTAATGTTTGTTACAGACTCGTCTTTTGTTCACTTTCAATTTAAGGGGACAGATATTGTTAAACATGAAACATACTGTAGTGTAGCTCTTTCCTAAATGTTTCACAGAGCAAAAGATTTAATACATAGTTTGCGGTTAGACTGCGCTTTCCATTCGTAGGCACCCTGGTTCTGGAAACCCTGTGTATACACAAAACTTTCAGCAGAGGGGTGATCCCATTGACGTCTCATGTGCTGGAGTGCATGCATGAATATTTGCAGGATTGGGGCCATAGATCTCAAAGGATTTTACCAATACATGCCCTTTGATTCCCATTTTCACAAATACAGAGAAACTGAGGCACGGTGACTTGCCCAAAGCCAAAAAGTGAATGACCAGCAGAGCTTGGAACAGCATCCAAGAGGTTTGCTAATGGCTAGTGCTGCATGGACCTGATTCTGGCATCTTTACTCATGGCACCTAATTCCTTAAGAAATCCCACTGAAAGCAACCGATCACTTCCAGAGTCATGTATTACTCAACATGAGTAAGGGTAGCAGAATCCAGAACTCTCCGCACAATTTATCATCTGCAAAAGATTCATTGAGTGTTTCCTGCTTTTTTTAGTTCTTAATATTTTCCTCCTGTAAAAATGGCTGGAGACTGAATTGACCTTTTAGCTAATGAAATAAAAGTTAAATGAGCCAGATCCTCAGCTGCTGTGAATCCGTGGAGTGGTACTGAAGTCAATGGAGCTGTGTTGATTTATACCAGCTGAGGATCTGGCCCAGCATGTTGATGGTGGGTACAATCAGACAAGTGGCTATAAAATGGCCTAGGGGGAATCTCTAGGGTGTAGTGTGTGGAGATTGCTGGCAGAGCAGGTTACCTCTAGCTGAACATTAGTCTTCCTGCAGAACAGGTGCTCTGGGGAAGGCTGTGGAGGCAGGCGTGAAGGCTGCAGGCCAGTGAGGTTTCCCAGGAGAAAGGTAGGAAACTGCAGGCAGAGTAGCTGTTTGGTAAGCAGAAAGAGGAGCTGGCTTGGAGCAAGAAGAAGTCTACAGTGTGGAGGAAACAGCTCAGGAGCTTTTGATTCCTGGCTATGTATAGTAAGTGAATTTCACCTCTGTGTGATGGGGAGTGAAAGGCAAAGGTCCCTATTATGTCCCATTGGGACTTCTAGAGATATAAATGTGAAAAGGCCTCTTGCTTGCCCTCTTCACAAGGGACTGTAGCAGCCATTAAGGGGAATTTGCTTGGTTTGTTGTATATGGTGCTCTCTGAACACGCTGAAGAGGAGGGGTGAGGGGTGGCATTAATAACTCTTGTTTAGAGTGGGGGCCTTGGGATGTTCTGCTTTCCAACAGTCTCACAGCCTGCTCTCATGTAGTTATCCTCTCGACGGCATCTCCATCATGTTTTACTCCACTTCCAAGCCAAACCAAACCCTGCAAATGCAGCTGGCCGTCTCCAACTCCTTCCTGTTGCATTCATTTCCACGAGCAACTTAGAGAAGAGCAGCAAAACTTAGCAGGACACTTTTGTGTGTGTGCTTAAGGCAGAAGCAAAAGTAGTTCACCTTTCCATAGCCATGTTGGATCTGCAGTGCAGACAGTAACATAAACTTGGGCCTGTCAGCAAACTAAGCAGATGGGATCTAGCCGGTACAGAGAGGTGCTGGAACATGGTGCCATCTTTACAAGCCACTTTATATTACAGATAGGTCTAAGCTAGAAACTTGATTCAAGATCTGGGTTTTGAACACCCTCCCCCCTCCAACACCTAGTCAAGATGTTTAGATTTGGAGGGAGGGGGTGGGGGAAAGAGTGTTTGAGCTCTTAGGGACACCCAGGGCAGGTAAGACATTCAGATCTGGAGCCAGTTGTAGATTCTGAACCCATCCAGCCTTAGGGGGTGTTTTGTGGATTGGGGTTGTGATACAGCCTAATCACACACTTCATTTCAGTTAGTGTCTGAGGAGCTGTACTTTCCAAGTGATCAGCTCTTGTGACTCTGCCTTTTACCTTTCTAAGGAGGCAATATTCTCAGCGTAAGTTGTGAAAACCGACATGCCTGCTTACTATATATGTAAATCTACAGTAACTCCATTGGAGCCACTCTGCATTTACACCAGTGATCACAAGTGACTCCACTGCCAGTGAATGGAATTAGTTACACCAGTTTAAATACAGAGTAACAGCTAAGTTGGTCTACAGTTTTCTTCCACCCTCAGGAAACACAATCCATGTATTGATGAGACCAAGATTCTCAAAGTCTCTGTTCACTTTTAATTGAACAAATGAAAGCAAGATTTATTTATTTTTTAAGGCAGCTATGAAAATGACCCACTGAGAGTAAATGTATGTGGCTAGCTATAGCTCAGAGTTATTCACCTCAGTTAATTCTTTCTGCCACCAACTATTAGATAGGGGCCTAGTAAAGTTGTCTGACTAGCTTTTGTAGGCAAGTTTGCTTTGTGTTAGATACTGCTATTTTCCTTTTGGTTCCACTTTAGGATGTGTCTATTGTTTTGTGAACCTAGTTCATACCCAGCTTCAGATCACAGTTAAGAAGAATTTCACTAGATAAGACTGTGAATTAGTGAGATGTTTAGTTCTCTATTGCAGTGGTCCTCAATCTTTTTTTGGCCATGGCCCCCTTCTGCGAAGTGGCGTCCACTCGCGGACCCCCGGGCTATGTCCACCAACATGCTGCCGAACACAAAGCTTTCACTTTCTGCGGCAGCATTTTGGTGGTACCAAAATAGCTGCCGAATTTGGTGGTCTCCTGCGCCGCACTGGCGGTGGCGCTGGGGTCTTGCGCACCTCCAGGGGTGGTCTTGTGCACCCCACTTTGATGACCACTGCTCTATTGTATCATTTCTCTCCATCTCCTTCCCCACCCCCCATCATATACCCAAATTGACAGACTTCTTAGAACACGCAGGACTAAATCCTCTTTGATTTCTTCAGCTGCCTGTCCTGTTGCTTCAGGATCTGGCCTATGTTGTGTACCAACTACCTGGTTATCAGCTTGTACAGTTAAGAGTGTATATATAATACACATCAGTGAGTTGGATGACTTCAATGACTTATTTAACAACACAGTGTTCTAAATGATCTGCAGAAATAGTCCAGCTCAGGGCAAAAGGTCTCTGAGGCCAGGATGAATCATACCTAGTTAAAGATCTAATGCTGATCAATCAAGCATATCATCACTCTCAAACAGGACACTGAATATGAGGTTATTTCACAAGGCTTTACCATGGAATTGGCCTACTGATTATGCTATGTACTGCTATGTGGCAGATTCAGATTTGATACCAACCATCACCTGGGCAGAGGATATGAGAGGGCTGCAAATATTTACTAAATAAATTATAAGTAGCCAGATGGATTTTAAGGCTCATGTGGGCAACATGTATATTTACCCCTGGAGAGACATCGATCAAAAATATTTCATTTATCTCGTAGGACTTGAATGACAGTGCAAGGGAGTGAAATTCTCTATGTAGGGAATAGGTAAGGCATGACTAGTGCAAACTCCTCCACAGTACTGAAACTTCAAAACTAATGTTTTTTTGGTCACTGTCAACCTTACTATATACTACATGAAAAAATAATAAAAGACCATTAAAGTTGCAAGCACTCAAAAATAGTAAGTGATTGTGTTAATTAAGACTATATCATAATGCGAAGGCACAAGTGGGGGGGCAAATTGATGTTGCATGGGCAACCTTAATGTTGGTATGTCCTGACTTTGGAATACTTGACTTTGGGGTCATCAGTATAAACCTCTACTGCTGGTAGCTGACAGCAGTAGCAAGTATTCATCCTGAATGTGGACCTTTCACTACTGGGGCATGAGACATACAACTTACCAATGGGTTTCCCAGCTGTGGGGCAGATATGAGGATATGTATGCTATGGCTTTAAATCTGTAGCCGGAAGGCAGGCCAGAGGGGCATAAGGAAGGTTCTAGACAGAAGCTCTGCTCTGCAGTGACACTGAGTAAGTGCAGCTTTAGGGACAATGCTATTTCCTGTTTTCTAACAAAGTTCCTTGTTCGGTATTAGAAGAAAGTTACACACTGATTCTCATCCTCATGACAGCTGGCAGCAGAGATGGAGACTAGTGCAAGGGGAGGTGGGGGAAGGAGACTTGAGAAGGGTTGGAAATAGACAGGGGATAGGGAGAAACGGATGTAGCGAGGGGTTGGGGGATGTGGTGGTGGAACTGAGGGCAAGAAATGAGGCCTGGGGGTAGGATATAGGTTCAAATATAATATGGAGTGTATGGGAGGATGGAAAGAGATGAGATTGCAAAGGAAGGGGAGGGAGTAGCTGAATCTAAGCAACCACAGCAGAAGGGAAGAATGTGAGACTAGAATGTGAGTCTGGGGTAGGACCAGAGACTAGGAGGGAAGGAAATGAGAGAGGGGACGGGTGGGGAAGTGGGGTGGAGAATGGAAGCTGAGTTGGATGGACTGGGGCAGAATCACAGCTTCCCCCACTCCCATGGGCCAGGGCAAAGAACATGCTGTGTGTCTCATTGAACTCATGGTATAATACCCACAGCGAGTCCATTGAAGAATCAGAGACATTGGGCTTGGAACAGCTTCCTTCCTAAAGGCTCCAGAATCAGAAGGCAGGTGATTTAAAGACACAGACGCAATGTGGTTTTAAGACAGTCTCATGCGTTTTGGTCTGGCCCATAATTCTGGAATACTGGGGACTAGCAATCCTGCAGGGGCACGGAAGTAAGACTGTTTCTGGGGGCAGGGGTGACAAAAGTTTGGAAATGAACTAGTGCAGCACATGGTGTGATGGGCAAATAGCAGGGAGAAAGGGAGGGAAGAGAAAAGAGTGAGCAGATTGAAGCACAGGGAGTGAGAAGAAACAGGTGTCCTGATTATACACTTCTTACATAGAATTGCCCTCACTGTAGTGGAAATTTGGCTACAACAGGCAGCAAGAAATTACCCAAATTAGAATAAGGCCAGGACATTGGGGCAATATTCCTAATCTTTGACAGGGATCTCAAATGACCACCAGTGACAGACTTCAGTTACACGTCTCCTCAGATAGATGGCACCTCTCTCCAACACCACAGTGCTCCAATATCATGCTGGGAATTGATACAGTACTGACTTGGAGAAGAGCGCCATCTGCTGGATCACTAGCATCATTTCCTACATCATTAACCTTTTTCTTGGTGTTTTCCTCTTAAGACAGATCATAATGCAGCATGATCCTGCCTGTATCATTCCTATGATGGCTTGTTCTCTCACTGTAACATCACAATAGGGCCAGGGACCTCTGTATTTTCATCCTAAATGCTTTGAAGAGCCTGCATACCCCTTGAACATTTGGGACAAATGGTCCAAGAGGGAGAGAATCCCATAGACACTGTGCAGTTAAGTGTCCAAATTATGTTGTCTATTTTAATTCACCATTGTTTTTAGGTCTGTGTGATTAAAAATGGGGAACATAGTTATTTGAACTAAGTTGTTAAGGAATTAATTTGAGATAACTTTACTGGGAAGTACATGGCTATGCCTCCAGCTTTAATCCTATCTCTTTTGGTTGTAAATATTGTATACTAAATACAAACATACCATTAAAATTCAACAGTCGGTCACATTCAGGCCTTAATTTAATATGGACTGTTCTGAGGTTGTCTATAATTATATTGGCATAGATAGTACATAGAATTGCCTAGTGACCCCAAAATGCAAATAGATGTCTTTCTACTTGTATTTGTCCTTCATATTTTATTTTAAAGCTACGTCATCCAGTTATAAATAATAGATTAAAAATTGTCACTTTTCATAAAATGGTAATACCAAATTAAAGGGTTCTTTTTAAACTCCAACTTACTTTTCAACTCTTTATACCATTTGTGTACTTTTTTTTTTTTTCTCTCCGTTTAGGCAATGAATATGTCTGTTTTCACTTCTGTTTAGATTTGTTTCTAGTCAGTCTTCCACTATGAGGTTGTGTCCTGTTTTTTTTTCTTCCCCTGGTGCTACAATGCACCATCCAGGACTATTTAAATCTGAACCAAACTCTTTTTATGTTTATTTCTTTAAAATATTTCCCTTTGTCTGTCTTTCTCTTCTCCCTTGCCCTGCATCCTAAACTTGATGACCCTTCAAATATCTTTTGCACGAGATGAACTGACTTAGTCTTGTGATGTGATCCACTTCAATCCAGTATCATGCCAAATATGTGGCAATGAGTATTTACTGTGTTTACATTATAGGGTGTCCACCTATTTAGCTTTTTTGTATTCTATGATTTTGATGTTTCAGTTCTCTTTGGTTTGACTTACAAATATTAATACTATTTGCTTTCTGCAGTGCTACTAATCTATGAACTTCTCCTCCTTATAGCAAGTCCAACCTGTAGAGCAGGCCTGCACAACATGCGGCCCCGGGGGCCACATGCGGCCCGCGAGGGGTGAGTAGGAGTGGGGCAAGCCAAGCGGTGGGGTGGGGGGAAGCAGATGGGGGCAGGGCGAGGGTGGGGCTTTTTGGCCCGCAGCTGGTGTTTTTGCAGTAATATGGCCCTTGCTGCTTTCCGAGTTGTGCAGGCCTGCAGTAGAGCATCTTAGAGAGGTTCAATGGGCAAGATTTTTAAATAACTAGTGATCTTTGGATGCCTTGTTTTTAAATGTTCAGCCTGAGTCATCTTACAGGGACCTTTGTTTTTGCTAGAGGCACTTTCTTTTATTTTGCTCTTCCAGGCATTTTTCTTTCTTGAAGATATCCTTGCGCCTCCCAGATTCTGTGCTGCTTGAGGAGCCACCATAACCCCAGGCATGAGCAATCTCTGTGACTGACTTGGGCTGTCTATAGCTGCTCCACTACCCATAACACTTGGAGTGTGGTGCACTCCAGCCACTCCCTTAGCATGCACTTTGGCTGCCTGTGCACCTTCCCCAAGCCCTGGCCACTGCCGGTATTGTCTTAAGAGCCCATTTCCGCAATCTCTAAGGCCCTCCAAGGCATCCAATGTGATGTAAATGCTCCTTGGTGGGGGAATAGTTTGCCCCCTTATGCCTTTCTTCCTTCAGGTCACTTTGGACCTTGTTCTCCTCTCACATACATACCCCAGTTTCACACTGACTTCATCTGAGTTACTCCTGACTTACACAATTTAATGTGAGTGGAGGACCAGGCTCTTTATTTTTATTTTTAAACTTGCTATCTGTCCCTCTGTATCACTTGGATCTGAGATCACTATCCCCTTTCACAAGGCAAACAGGACTGGGTCAGCTCAATAATTGGCTTGGCGATCTCCCCCAGCAAACCCTATGTGTTCCAGAAAGTGGTGGCGGTGGCGTTGATTCAGTAGGGGGCACACTACTCTTAGAATTCTTACTGAACCAAGACCCCAGCCAGCTAAAAGCTATTTCCTGTCTAAGGCATTTTCCATACAAGCTGTTTGCATAGCCAGAGTTGTTGTTTCTGTCATTGACAAAGGGGGTGGGAGGGACTGCAATGCTGCCTGCAAAAATAATTAGTTTAATGTTAGGGCTAGTCAAAAATTTTCCATCAGAACTGTTTTTTCAAGAGAACTGGGTTGTCAAGTAAATGAAATTTTTGGTGAAAAGTGTCCGTTAGGCTTCTTGTCTAAATATTTAGAATTTTGACATTGTAGTGCCTTATGGGTGTTGTGGTTTGCTCCTGGTGTCCCCCATTGTTCCTCACTGGCCAGGATCCATACCTGAACTACATCTCTCATAATGAACCACAACCAACGGTTGTGGACTCCTGCGACTCACCAAATGGGGAGATTGTGAGTTTGTCTACACTTACAACTCTGCTGCAGCGCTTAGTATGTAGTGTCTTCACGTGCATAGTTAATCCACCTCTCAAAGAGGCGGTACCTATCTCAACAGGAGAAGCTCTCCTGTCAACATAGCACTATCTACAACAGAAGTTAGGTTGGTATAACTGTCGCTCAGGGGTGTAGAAAACCCAAGCAACATAGTTATACTGACATAAGTAGGCATGGTCTACACTCCCAACAGCCTAACTAGGGATCCTGGCCATAGAGGAGACTAGGACAACTCCCATGAGGCGCTACAACTCCCATTTTTGGCCAAACTGTTTTGTTTGTGAACAATTGAATTTTTCTGTGGAAAATTGACGTTTTCATATTTGTTGAAAATTTCTAAGGGGAGGTGTGGGGGAGCACATTTTCAGACCAGCTTTCTATAATATGTATGGGGGAAGGGAGAGGTTCTAGAAAGACATTCCTCTTTATTTGGCAGACAACTGTTTCAAAACTGGCTCAGGCCCCTAGTAGTAAAGTGCCTAGGCATTAGTACTGTTGGGTGACTTGTGGCGATCAGTGTAAAATCAATTCCTGTGGTCAGTCCAGTTTCCAGTGAGCAAGAGCCACATCCTGAAATCCAGTGGATTAGGCTATACTGGTACCCTCCGGGCATTCTCGGCAGAAAGGCCACAGATCAAATGGATGTGCAAAACACCCTGCAAGACGGCCCCTCCAGAACAACACTGGTTCTGCAGTGTGGAGACGTTTGCACTGCTGCTGCCCATGCTGTTCTTATCTGTTGTATGAATTAAGAATGATAGTTTGTACAGCTTCCTGATGATTTACACCAACACAACTCAAATGCTGTCTGGGAGATCTAAGAGTTCTTCTTGTCGTAGGTTTGCCACTGGAGTGTCTAATGAATTTCAGATTGGTACTGAGAGCAAACGGGAAACATTCCACCATCTATGTTCTACTGCACTGAATTAGAGTTGGTAATGTATACACTGCCATTTCATGAGAGTATAGTATAGAGAACAGGAGGAGAGAGAGGTATGAGAAACCTCAACTACAACTCTTGTGAGACAGAGTGGCAGCATTTGGCAACTGAAGTTCTGATGAACAACTCTTGGGTTTCAATTTTTGCCAAAAAGTCAGAATTTTCCATGGAAAATTTTGATAACTTTTTTTGTATTCATTTTTGCTAAAATTGTCCACATATTAAAAAAAAAAAAATCTGACTTGCTCTAGAGCTAACAGGACAGTGAGATGCACAACTCTTTCATATACTAACTTGTGTGTTCACATTTGCAACTTTTTTGCATCTAAAGGCCTTAAAAGTGATTTAAGTTAGAGATGTGTGTTTTCTGCTGGAGATCAGGCTCTGAATGTGAAAGGGGTGGGGAGAGAGAGATGGAAAAGCATGAGAGACACTTTAGTGATAGTCTTCACTTTTCAACTTAGACTTCTGATCTTTAATTGTTTGTGTTCATGTTAGAGACATTGTGAGACTTTCTGATGTGAGTTTGTGCAGTAACATCCACAAACTTTATTACAGAACTTCAATACTATGACAATTACAAGGTCCATCACAATAAAAATTTCAAAAAGTTTACAAAAACTACCATTACAAATTTGAAACACTGTTACAAAGGAGGCAGGACAAGCTTGGTGCTGAGAAATAGAGACTGACATTTGTGCCTGCTATTATTGTTATGCTGACACGTCCAGAAACTAAACTTGTACTGGAGTACACCTATTTGCGCAATGGAGAATGGTAGAAGTGGAATGGGAGCAACTTCTGTGGGGAAAATAAAGCCCAGGTTTTTTCAAGAAGAAAAATAAGCCCCTGGAGTTTACATCAGCAAACCTCCAGAGCAGTAAAGGGGTATGAAGGGGCTGTAAACATCATTCTGTAACAATAATTACACACAAATGTAATGTTTTCATTGACACCATTTTTATGAATATAATTTTCCAGACTACTCTCATGACTACTACTGGGTTGCTTAAGCATATGTTTGTATTTACTACAGAAATGATTGGAGAAATACAGGGGTTATTTCAGTTAAGAAAAGTTCACCTCTAACTTATGGCCCTTTCCCAAAGAATGGGACATGTATACCTCTGTTTCAACAGTGGGCCAAATTCATCCCTGGTGTAATCCCTCAATTCAATTACCCCCAAGAATGGATTTGACCTGGAATCTTCACATTTAATGAAAAGTCTGATCTGCCCTTCTGCTGTTCACGGCAAAATAGGTGAGCTGATGCATTCCGAATGTCTGGGTGCATTACCAGGTACCGAAGTGCAAATATTTCCACCAGCTTGATTCAGTCGTACAGCACCTCCCCCAGTCGCCTGAAATGCTTCGAAACAAAGCTAGGAGGCAAAGCTAAGATTGGGGGCAGAGGGGAAGAGTCACCCACTAAAATGCAGAGATGAAAAGAGTTTGAAGCTGTTAAGCCATACAAAATTAAGGCTACTGTGAAGTTTTTGGTCCTTTTTTTGTAAAACACTCAGATTAGCAAATTTGCTCATTGAATTCCTGGAGCAGCTCAAATGTTTTTTCTTTTCTTTTCCAAGCAGGCAGCCACCACAGCACACACAAGTGTAATAGTACTTTAAAGGCAGCTGGGTTTTATGGATTATTCAAAAACTTCAATATCTCTAGGTGAAGTAAGATTCCTTTTCCTCTCACTGGTCACAAAATGTGGTGTTTAAGCTTTAAATCTGGAATGGCCACGATCGTACTTGGTGCAAAGTCAGAGGCTTTGGGAGTTATTCCATCCCTTAATCAAAAGCCATTAAGTTCCACACAACTTGATGCCAGGGGCTGGATTGTCATTCAGCCAGATACAGCCATGCCAGGGAGTCAGACCTCCCTACTCCCATGGTGTGTCTGCATTAATGCTCCACATATTGCAGGGAGAAGGGGAAGATTGGGGCCAGTATTCCCTCTGCAAAGCAGGTGAGCGGAACTTTGGCTCCAATTCTCTTCCTCCATCTGACGCCAAACTGACCAGCAGAGTTGAGCTAATGTGGGAGTGGGGAAGCAAGCTGAACCCTTTTCATGGCTGCAGTAGGCTGCTCCTGTCCCCACTCCCCATCGGCATAAGGGAAGGAATTGGGAGTCTGGGACTCTTCCAGAGACACAAGGGACTAATGGCTACATTTAGCCTTGGTAAAATGATTGGAATTGAAAGTAAACCCTATATTTAGGTGCAAAGCTCAATTCAGCATGTGTTATGGAGCCACTGTTAGTGCCTTCCTAATACTCTGGACTCAGAAAATGTGGTCTCTGTAGTGAACAACCCTCTTGCCTTGCCTAAGTTATTAGTTTGAATAAATGACCCTACAATGATGTGCTTTCGCTACTTGTTTTGTTTGGCACCCACATTTAAAATAGAGCTCAGGATGCTTCAGATGTGCCAGAGCTCTTCAGTTGCTTTGACTATTGGAATAGGGCACTTGTGAATTTTGTTCCCCGCTCATGAAAGTTCCCAATCCGGCAGTGAGCTCCACGAGGGAAGAGCTCCATGCAGCAGTAGGGCTGCAATCACTCCAGGTAACCAAACCTACAACCAGTTCAGGTGCTAGAGCAGAGGTGGGCAAACTATGGCTCACAGGCCATATCCAGCCTGCAGGGCCGTCCTGCTCAGCCCTTGAGCTCCCAGTCAGGGATGCTAGACCCCAGCCCCTCCCCTGCTGTTCCCCCTCCCCTGCAGCCACAAGAGTGCTGCATCGCCAGTGCTCTGGCCCACCATGCCTGCCGGGGAGCGCGGCTGCAAGCTCCTGCCACTCTGAGTGGCATGGTAAGGGGGTGGGGGAAGGGGTGAATAAGGGGCAGGAGATTCCAGGGAGGCAATCAGGGAGCCGGGGTGGTTGGATGGGAGGTGGGGGTGTAGTTAGAGGTCAGGGAGGTTGGATAGGGGGTGGAGTCCTGGGGGGCTGTAAGGGAACAAGGAGCAGGGGAGGTTGGATGGGTCAGGAGTTCTGAGGGGGGGCAGTCAGGAGGTGGGAAGTGGGATGGGGCAAGGGCCAGGCTATTGGGAGAGGCATAGCCTTCCCTAATCCTCCTCTGTATAGTTTTGCAAACTCGATGTGACCCTCAGCCCAAGAAGTTTGCCCACCCCTGTGCTACAGTGAAAGGGTGCTTTTGCTTTTGGAAATGAAATATGGCCCCGTATCTGAATTCATTACATACTTCAGTCAGAAAACTCAGTTCAGCCCAGTCCTTCTAAACCGCTAGCACGTTCAATTTGCTAAACATGCTAAGTGGGTCCTCAAGGGCGAAAAAAGGCCCTTTCCTGCAACTCACCCTCTTGAAACCTGTACTGCACAAGACCGAGGAGGGCAGTCAATCAGTGAAAGGCACATACACAATGTTACAACAGCACAACCCCTCTTGAGATGGAGAAGGCAACTTTCTAGCCTGCTGACAGCCATTTAAACAGCAACATCAACTGCTGTTATTTGAAATGTGAACTGTGGAAATCACATCTTTATAGCATGTCCAAACTCCAATACTGTTGCGCAAGGGAGCGTGTCTACAGGTTGTGAGGGAAGCAGTATACAATGGGGTAGATTTAAAATGGTGGCATAGTCTGCAGCAATTCCATAATTTTGCTGCTGTGGGGGGTTGTTCTGATGGCCATGACCAAAATGAGGCTAATGCGAATGAGCCAAGGGAAAAAATTACAAAACACAGACCTTAGAAAGAATAAAAAGCAGTATATCATAAAAGCAAGACATTTCAAACAATCCTGCTCAGTGTACAGAACATTTAAGGGATAATCGGACTGACCAGTTACAAGGGAACTCCTAAATGATGAGTCTATGTTCAATCTATAATTTAATTCGGCAGAGGCACAAAACCTTTTAAGAAAACAAAACAAAAAACATCAATATATATTATGGGAGTGAGGAGAGAATCTCAGATTTTTTTTTTTTTCTTCGAAGAAACATTTCTAAATGGATAGTTTGAGGTTTGTATTTTTTCTTTTTAAAAAAAAAAATTTAACAAATCTAAATCTAGATTTTTGCCAGAAAACAAAACAAAAATAGTCATTCTAGTTTGGCTAGCTGTGGTGAAGTCCAGTTCTAGATTTCAGGTAAATGAGACTGAGTCTTACACTATGAGATCCTGGAGTTCTTGGTCAGTCAGCTCATTGACCTCCATGATCTTTTCCAAGTGTTCCATGTACCTGACACGGTCCTGCAAGAAGTGTGGTACTCTCATGTTCTCAATCACCGCAGATTCCTTCAAACGATCCACATCCTCGTAAGAGACCTAGAGGAGAGGACAAGGGGTTAAGTCAAAGCTGTACCCATTTTGCAAATTGATGCATCTAAAACACTTTAATTCCCCTCCGATTGATGACAAAAGAATACCAGGGCACAGGTGTTAAAGCAGCTTGTCAGAATCCTTCTCTCAAGGTGATAGTAGAGTCTGGCTTTATGCATAGTCCAGAACATGATCCCAGAGAATTAATACGTCCTTTCAAAGGAGGTCTGGTTCTGTTTCCACCGAAGTCAATGTCTACACTACAAAATTAAGCTGACTTAAGTTAGGTCAACCTACAGCCACCACAGTAATTAAATCAATCATTTGTGTCCATGCTGTGCTCCTTCTGTCGGCGGTGTGTTCCCTCACCACAAATACTTGCACTGACTAAAGTGGGGCATTTGGGGGCACTGACAGCCAAAGCCCTGCCACCCCAGGGCTGACAGCTGTCAAAGGCAGCAGCAGACTATGTAAGTAAGAAGGGTCTACACAGACACTACATCAATTTAACTACACTGACCTAAGCGCTATGCCTCTAGTGGAGGTGGAGTTGTCAGGTCGGCATAGTGGACAAGTTAAATCAGCAGGAGGAACATTGTAGTGTAGATGCTTACACAGTCTACTTACTCTGTAGTGTAGACCAGGTCTTAGTGACGTCAATGGGAGCAGGATTAGTGGCTGTTAAGGATGAATGAACTAGTCTGGAAAAACTGAGTTCCTTCTCATCCACAAGCATGGCCCTTCTTCTTCTTTTTTTGATGTTCCTGTTCTATGTCCCAACAGACATCCAGTTTCTTACATTGGGGCTGATTTCTCCTTGCAAATCTTATGTGCTCTGGAGCTTTCCTGACAGAGTTGCACAGTGCAATCAGGGCAGGAGCACTCTTACACAGAAGAGAGAGATGTGAAAGATGAAATGAGCTTGAGCACATGAAGGATCAGGGCTGTTGCAGGCCTCTTAGGTGATGGGGAAAGGATGGAAAATCTGCTCTTACACATGTTCACATGCAAAGGAGGGGCAGGCCCGATGGGTGATGTGAGGAGGGAAGGGGGGTTGTTGTGGCCAAGGTTTGAGAAACTAGAAAGGGAAGTGAAAAGGCTCTGTGGAAGTATAGAGACTGCAGGGATAGGAGGTGTCCTCGTACGGTTCACAAGAATTTTGGGGAAGCAGCCAAACTGTCAATGCTAACGTGACCCAAGCTTCCAAAGCTTTAGTTTCACCCCGAATAATTCATTTGTGCTTGTGCAGAGTGAAATAAAAACGTGTCATTCTAGTATGAGCGTTGCCACCTCTGAATTACAAAAATCTGAGACATACAGGGATGATTTGAGGCCCATACAACTGGAGAGCTGGTGGTGTGTACTTAGTTGTCTTAGGAAATCAGCGTCTCCAAAAAGAAAGGATACTGGGAAATCTTGCATAGGTGGCAACCCAATTAGTAAGTAACTTGTTACAAATTATGATTGCAGCATTGGCAATCTAAGCATTCCAAAACAACGAGTGAGTTCTCAACAACCATGAGATTGTTTGTTACAAAAAATTATGGGTTTATTTTCTTAACTTCTGAGTGCAGGGCCGTTCTATGAGGCTGCCCTTTCAACCCACTGCCTTCAAATTTCAACCTCTTCCCTCCACAGGACAATAAAGTCTTTATTTTTTGTTTCTTACAAAAGCTCAGACTCCTATTTGACCTGAACTACACAGGTGCTCAATAGCTGTGATCAAACTATGCCCTAATCAAGCTGCATTTCCCTCAGCCACTGCCATCACTAAACGTGGTATTTGGCAACATTTTAGGAGGGAAAAATACGACTCACCACATAGCTCTCTCTTAATAGACGACTTTCACCACTGTGTACAAGCAAACCTATTGGACTGGGTGAAAAAAAGATTTTTTTTGTTTGTTTTTGAGCTGATTTTGAAGCTGATTTTTCCTTTCACTTGCCAGATTGCTTTCCAAAAATGTGCATTAGTGACCTTTTACATTTTGACTTTAAAAATTATTGTAATTAATGCATTTAGGAATTATGTGCAATGTACGAGCTCCGTTTCTATTGTCTTGCTTTATTTATATGATTATCACACTCTGGGCTGTAAGGATTCCAAGATTTAATTCCTAGCTAAACCACTATAAATATCTAAAACGGCTACTTCTCAATATTATTTCTCTCTAGGTTTCAGCCTCTTTTGTCTGTTTCTGCCCTCTGGGCAGGCCAAGCACCTCCCAGCAGCACCTTAGTCTTAACTCCATGTGCTCCTAAACACTGCTGTCTTCAAAATACCAAGTAAAACGAGAAGCAGCAAAAGATAGGACTTTTCCTGGGATTAACAAGGCTTTCAGCCTTGGGGTAAGGGAAGAAGACATAGAAACTCCTTAATGAGCACTACACTAAACACATTCCCATGATAAATCAGGGACTGATTTTACAGACACATTAATTTAACTATCAATAAAATGTAGAAACTAGTTATTCCATTTTGGAGCTACACAGAACTTGTATTTATGGTAGAAATATGCCAAAGGAAAAGGCACATCTTGTGATCTGTCCTCTGCCCAGAATAATCAGTACATTTGCCGCAGTAAGCCATAAGAATATTTTCTGATTGGCAGTGAGAATTTCCCAAGTGGATAGCAATCGTCACTATGATTGAATCCTTTGCTGAAAGAGCTTGAAAAAGTAAAGCGTAGAATTCTTTTTGGAACATCAAAATTCTCTTCTCTTTTTTTTTTTTTAAAAAAAAAGTTGTCTCATCATAACACTACTTTACCATATGTCAAATTCCAGTGAGAGTGTTCTGTTCCTACCTGATGGCAGAATTTGACTTTCTAAGAATAGCCACTGCTCTTGCATGCCTCAGACTTTTTTTCTTGCAAAAGATACATATAACAAAACATTAAAATTATATTAAAAACCCACATTAAAAGAACACTAAAGTTGCAAATGCCAGAATGAAGGGTGTCTGTGTAACTGTTCTTTGGCCCTCTTGTGTGCATACATTATGATACAGTCTAATTGCATGATCCTATGCTATATTTTTCCACAGGATCTCTGCCTCTCTCAGTACACAGGATGGACAGTGCTTACTATTTCAATATTTCTTTTAATCCTCCTCCTCATTCAATGTGTAGTAGCTGCAGGCTATATTTATTGCATACAATTTAAACCCTGCACCAATGCAAAATTATTAATTTCCTCAAGGGCTTTTCTATTACATTTAATCCATGTCCTCAGTGTTTCACAAACAATAATGAATCTATCTTCAAATATCCCTGTGATATAAGGGGGTATTATTGCCATTTTACAGATGGAGAAAAGGCACAGAGATTAAAGCCAAAATTGTCAAATGAATTGACTAATTTTTGGTGCTGAATTCGAGGTACTTGATTAGTACTTGATTTTTTTTTTTTGAGTACTTAGCATTTTTACAGCAGTTTACATGTTCAAAGCACAGCTTCCACTGACTTCATTTGCAGCTGGAAGTGCTCAGTTCTTCTGCAAATCAGACCTCAGGATCTCTAGTTGGGCACGCAGAAAATGAGGAACACACAGTTAGTGATCGTGTGTGAAAAGTTTGGCTTAAAAGGCTTGCCTGCGTCACATATGAGTTCTATGGCAGAGACAGGGATAGAATCAAATTATCCAGGGTAGCATTCAGTTGCCTTAATCATGAGATTCTCCTTTCTTTTCCTGAAACCCCTTGTCTCATTCATTACACACCTTCCAACTTCTGCAGCAAATGAGGGAGGGGTCATCCAGGCACACTTACAGCTTCACACATACACTGACTACTTTCATTCCCTGAGCGTAACCCATCCTGTGCACTGAGTGAGGCTGGTTCCTGTGGGAAAAACACTGTGTGATTATGTATTTGTATCCAAATGCATGCACGCAAGGAGACAGAATTAAGATTGCACAGGAAACCTTAATTCTGGCAGCTCCTAATTTCTTTGAGCACTTTATTTTGAAACTTTATTTTTCTTTTAAAGCAGTTGTTATTCTATGTAATTTCCTAAAGTTTGAATAAAACCAAACTGCAAAATCAGAATTTAGATCATATACAATTACGTGGGTCATTGGCATGGAACCTTTGGATTCACAGCCCAGATTTCCATCACTTTAATGGAGTATGTGGTAGCAGTAGTCTGCTATTATCATCTACGTGGACCAGCCACTAGATACACAGAAGCCTAAATAATGTTGAGACTCTGGGCCTAATTTCCACTGAAATCAATGAAATGTGGGAGCCTAAATATCTTTCAGGGTTTGGGCTACAGTTTGCTGGTGGGTTTCATCCTTTTTGCTGACAACAGAGGAATGCTGAACTCAGGATTCCTGGGTTCAGGTCTAGGTTCTGAAGGGGAGTGTGTTCAAAATGGTTATGGAGCTTGTTGCCCCTGTCCACCCCAATGCCCCATTCCTACTCCCTTCTGCTTGTCTTCCCTCACTCCTTTCCACTCAAGCTAGTCGTCTACTTCCAACTCTTCCTTGTTGCCTGCGTGCCAGTCAGAGGAAGACTGAAAGTGCTAAGGCAAAATAGTCCCCCGGCTCTCCATTCCAATACCTGATGCCACAGTGGCCCCTGGCAACCAGAAGGAGTGACTGCAGGAAAGTCCTGGTCAGTCTCAGCAGCGCTATGACAGAGCATGCTTAGATGCAGCCTTGCCAATACCCACAATTTAATTATTTCAAAGACCCAGCTACTGGAGTCAACTTATTACCTAAAAAATTTCATATTTCATTAAAGTAAAGTAGTAAGTTTCTAGCCCTCATGGATCCAAACAAAACCATGAAACTGTGAACCTTAAATAATCCAACACCAGAAGACAAAAGGAACAAAATGTATTATTTTAAAAAACTAATTTTTAAGCCAATGTCATGATTTTTGAGGGGCTTGACTTGTGATTTTTTTTTTAAAAAAAAATTATTTATTTTTTTTTAATACTGATGGTTGGCAATACTGCAGTCACGCTGCAGGGATGGCACATTCTCAGTTTGGCTGGCAGTGGCACACAGGAACTCTGGGGATTGAAGTAGTCCAGCACAGAAGGAACCTTCAGCAACCAATGCTGCCAGCCTCTATTATGTGTGAACTGTGATTTTGTATTTTATCCCCAGCGGCTTATAACGTAACAGGGAAATCACAAGGACACCAATGTGTCTTGATACCAGAGTGACTTCCTGTCAAATTTCACATCTCTTCTCCAAAGCATGGAAGCATGGCAGCTGAAAGAATTTTTCAATATGGGCATAACATATTTTCCCCTAACCTAACAGCTGACTTGGTTTGATAGGCTGACTTTTTGGGGAAAGTTTCCAAGGCAGACGCTCAATGTGGACAATTTTAGCCCAAATGGTAACTTTCAGCGGTTAGAACCAACTGAAAATAGATTCTTATCATGGAAAACGTTAGACAACCTTAACTATAGATAATTGCTACCACTGTCGCCTATAAAGTCCATTTGTCACATGTCCACCCAATGTGACATATTATTATACAGCTTAATAGAATCATAGAATCTCAGGGTTTGAAGGGACCTCAGGAAGTCATCTAGTCCAAACCTCTGCTAAAAACAGGACCAATCCCCAACTAAATCAAATTAAAGGCTGCCTAGCCTAGCCTTTCGGTCCCTAGTCTATAGCAGTGCTGTCCCTGTTGAACCTCATCAGATTTCTTTTGGCCCAATCCTCTAATTTGTCTAGGACAAATTATTATTATATTATATGGACCAAATGTAACTCCATTGGATTTGGCCCCTTGTGTATTTCTGAAATGGTTTTCAAACAACAAAGCCAAACTACTTGGTGACATCTACATGTCAATAACTTCTCTGTTATAGTTTCCTTGTTTGTTGTATACTATTAACCACATCTGCTTTCTCTCCATATAAATAAAGTACTTCCCTATAATTTTCTCTGGAGGGCAGGAAGCAATTTATGTCCTGATTCACATGTTCCTGACCAAGCTTCTGAAATGGAGCAAAGGCCTTGGGTAGACCAAGGTCTTTCACTGGCATCAGCCCCTGACGTTTCCAGCCCCTTCAAATATGAGGAACTCGTTCTAAATTTCCTGAAGCTATATAGAGAATGAGGTAACAACAAATTAAGTTTTCAAGTGCACAGCAAAAAGCCTGCCAGCAGTTATCACTGAATTACTACGTAGAAATATTACCAGTGTGTCGCACTACTGCAGGGTCCAGACAATGGACCACATGTCTAGGGGCAGCTAAGAGAGGGAAACCTTATTTGCAGAGGGCTCTGCTTAAAGTAAAACACAGCAGATTTTGTGGGAAAGTCTCTATTTTAGTGGCTTCTGCAAAACTTTTACATTGAGGCAATTTCTACATTTTTTTTTTTCATGTAATTACCCTGAAGCTGACATCCAAAGGGCCATTGGGATGTATGTCTACATTTCAGCTTGGAGCAAGCCTCCCAGACCAGGAAGACAGATTTAGGCTAGCACACTGAACGTAGTAGTACTGATATTACTGCATGGCCAGACACTTGGGTAAGTGAACTGAGCTAAGACCAAGGGGCCAGGTGGGTCCTGAAAGTGGTTGGAGCTCTAAGTGCTATTATAATATCAGTAATAATAGCAACCATTTATAAATGAGCATACTTAGACACAGAGATTATGTCTACATTGCAGCTGGAAGTGAGTTTCTAGCCCAAGTAGACAAACCTAGGCTAGCTTTACATGAGGTGATGAACTAAAAATAGCTGTGTGGATGCTGTAGCAGCAATAGTGACTCACACTAGCCCCCTCCTCCCACCCATCTCAAACCCAGGCAGATGGTGGGCTTATGAGCCCAAGTTTCCACTGGTGCTGCAATATTCACACTGCTCTTTTTAGCATGGTAGCTTGAACCCTGCTAGTGCAAGTCTGGCTAGCCAGGATGGGAGGCTCATTCCGAGCTGGAGTGTAGACAAACCCAGAGATGTTAAGTGACTTGCCAAGTTGGGAGCAGAGTCCAGGATTCCTGACTCTGTGTCCTCCTTCAACTATCAGATCACACACTTCCTACTCATCTGAAAGTCAAACCTCACACTGGGGTTATGAACTGGTGGCTACTTCTCTATATGTGCAGTTAACACTGCAACTGGGCTAAAGGAAACCCACTGACATAAAATCACACTTCTGTCTGCAAATACATTACCTGCCATTGTTACAAACACCTAACATAAAAATGATTTAGAAAGAGAGAGAGAGGTTTCTTTTTTTATTTCATTTGTGTACTTTGTAGATTTGACAGCACTTTGTGTAAAGTCTGCCCGTTGCTCCATTTGTTGCAATACAAAAGGCCCATGTAAACAGGGAGGAGAAAAACATTTTTTTAAAAAACAGAGAAATGTGACTGTAAAACCACAAATTGGCAGGCATAAGGTGGTAGGAACCTGACAGGAAGGTGTAGGTCTTGAAAGTACTTCTAACTTACTCTTTGAAATGGACTATATTTCAAGTTGGTGGTGTCTCTTTACTATAATGTACAGTGATGTCTGACTTTTACAGACAGTGAAGATTCAAGATCAAGGTGATGCAAAGGGCACCAGCACATTTTAAGACAACACCTATGGGAAGTGATCCTGTAATGTTTATGCAACTTAACAACTATTTAGGAAAGTGCTTATTAAAAAGATGCTACTATTGCTTCTGTTTGGAGAATGATTCCACTCACCTTTCCAAGAGCCATCAGCAAGTGGAAATCGATAGACTCCCTGTATCTTAGGATTTGGAGGATGCCATCCAAGTATACCTGATCTTTACTGAAGCAGCCTAAAGGAATCAGAGTCATGGTATTGTTTTCAGGCTTTCAAAGCAATGCATTTGCCAAAAGTAATTGTACACAAAATTATTTTATTTCCTGCCATTAGATATTTTTGTCCCAGGACTTGCAAAATTTATCTGACATCTATTGGCTAGAGGCTTAAGCCTACTTGAAAGACACTAAGCAAAGGCACTGGCTGTTAGGCAGAGTGGCTTGCTGGGACTCTCACAGTGTAAGGCAAGGAGCTGAGTAGTTTTAAAACCCCCGTCACGGAAATTTGTAGCACTCTTGTAACAAGCTCTGCCCAGGTCATAAACGCCAGGGAGGGCAAATTGTGTACCTAAAAGTCTTGCCAGTGTCTCTTAACATCCATTAAAAATTCCTTTACCAAATCACTTTGAAAGTCCTGAAAAAAACTGTTTTTCTTCTCAGTCATTATTTTAAATGAAGGAACCTTGTCACTTCATACTATCCATTTTAGAAAACAGTTTCATTTTTCCACAACCCTTTGCACAAATCCTATCACCAGCCAAAAGAGCCGCACAGGCCCCTTATTTTGATCAAAGCTTTTGGAGAATGAAGATGGAATGTGCTCAAGCTGCATAGGAAACCAACCTGGCTGGGAAGTATCAGTCCACCCCCTCTTGGCTCGTACACAGTAATCCCATCTAGTGTTGGGGTCCTTGACAAATCTTCCCACATCCTGGAAGAGTTGACTGAAAGACATTTGGCTAGCTTGATAGACAGTGTAGTAGAGAAGGGCAGCCCTCCATAGAAAGGGGTCTTTTCGGAAAAGGACGCTGTGAATACTCGCCAGACCTTCCTCGGTAGGGTTGATTGGCTTTAACCCAAGCTTTTTACGTCCATTCCAATTGCACCAAGGCTGGCTGCTGTTGTTAATACCTCGAAAATAATGAGTTCCTAAAAGGAAAAAAAACAGGTAGCTTAGAACAGTAACAGCCAGTGTCTCAAATAAATGTGCAATTAGCTACCACAAGGGCAAACTAAGTTTAGAACCCAACTTCAGGAATTCCAGCTGTTGGAAAAATGGGGGACTGGAAAAGGAGGTAACTGTGGCCTTGATAACAGTGGAGAATGTAATCCATGGTAATTAAACAAGTGCAATAGCACTCATCCAAGTGCCAACAGTGCAGGGTGTCCACAGGGTGATTCCAGCAGAGATTTTCAAAAGGACCTATGGGATTTAGGAGCACAAGTCCCATTGAACATCAGTGGAACTTTGTGCTCCTAAATCCCTGCAGGTTGATTTTTCAGAAGTGCATAACCCACCATTTCTCTAGTGTAGACTAGGCCTTGCTGTGGATGGGAAGTGGGGAGAACAGAGGAGGGAAGATTCAACATGCACTAGTATTTCTTTCTCCTTGAGGCTGATCATAGAGCATTACTGCAGTTGTAGAGGAAGCTGTTGCCCTGGAACAAGAGGATAGTTATAATAGTGGTGCAGGACACTCACAGGCATAAAACCTAAAATCGTAAATTGGTGAACGCCCTTGGAATTCATCTGGGCTTGGTCTGCTAAACTGGGGCAGGTTCACCCAAAGCCTAGAAAAAGTTTGAGAAACTTTCTACTATCCTGGGCTAAATGTTTGTAACTAGTCTATGTTATAGAGGTTTTTATACCATGCTCACTGTAGTGTCTGAGTGCCTTCCAGCACTGCACTAAGCAATATGACTACTAGATGTATGCTATGTTGTTTGTTCTCTCATCCTCTCCCCACATAACTCAAAACCAGGGTGGGACTTGCACAGATTTTGGGTTCACTGGCAACACTTCTCACATCTACATCTCTCCAAGTAGTTGGGCGTTTTAGTTCTACTGTATCCAACAATTATAAATAGGCCTTTCTTATTCTTTTACCACATCTATGGTAGCAGAGGCCTGAACTCCCTTTGGGTTTGTACGATGCCTAGCACATTATCAGTGTTACTGAAAACAAATAATAAAGAGGAATGCACGTCTTTGCTCTGGCATGAAGAATTCAAAACATGTGTCCATACCTATTTCATGCCTCAGCATCCCTTCTAGCCAGTGCTCACGTGCAGTGGAAACATTAATAGTCAGTGTTGGGCGGCCATTCACCACTGTCATTGAGGCACGAGAAAGCAGGTCCTCAGTGAGATGAACTACAATCTAAGGAGAAAAGAAGGCTTGAGGCATAAAAGAGTTCTTTTCCTTTCCTGCTTTTTGCCCCTTCTATTTTCCCTCTCACTCCCTGTAGCGGAGTGACAACTCACCCCTGAGACACCTCCTGCTGGCAGTCTGGGAATTAGCTCTTTCCAGCCCGAAACGCCCTCTGCAGGCCGGTGTCTCACTGTCCGCTGGCCCTGTGTCCCTCCCGGAGCACAGTGCCCTTTTTTCTGGGGGGCTGCCCCCTGGCAATACCCCCACACTCTGCCACTGGGTCCCCCACCCTGGGGAACTCCCAACCCTCTAATCCCCACCTTGCCTCAGTCTAGGGCTACTGCCAGTCATCATCAAGCCCCCGCTCCCTGGGGCAGACTGCACTGTAAAAGCCAGTCATCATAGGCAAGGGAGGTCTGGACCTGCTGCCTTTCCCTGCAGCCCTTTACCTTTCTTAGGCCTTCTATCAGACCTACAGCCTGGGGAGTTGCTAGTCTGGAGCTCCCCAGCTCCCTTGTCTATTCCCCCAGCACTGTTCCACCTCAGGTATCCTGTCCTGCAGAGACTGAGTGCCTGGCTCACAGTCCTTTTATAACAGTCAGCTGGCTCCTGATTGAGCTGGCCACAATTGTGGCCAGCCACACCCTCAGCTGCTTTCCCACAGCAACAGCCCTCCTCGGGGCTGTTTTAACCCCTTCCGGGCTGAAGAGGGTGACCACCCCGCTACACTCCCCCAGTGTTCTATGTGGACTCAGTCACATGCCTCTCACAGCTCTTCCCAACATGAGGCAAATTACACCCCGTGCTCAGTTTTTGTGTCTCTAGAAAGGTTCTGTTTCCCTGTGCTTGTGTGAAGCCTCACTGACTTCAGCAGGACTTTGCATGAACATAAGGGTTCAGACATGCAAATTAGATGGCAGAATTGGAACCTAACTGTCCCAGAGGGGAAACAGTGAAACTGATTGAACAAAAAGTGTGGTCAAATGTACTAAGTTAACGAACGGAGAAAAAAGAAAATAATTCTCTTTTAACTCATTTATTGGAACCTTGCATACTACTATGCAAGAGAAGGTAAATTCTTAAAAAAAAAAACTGAAAAATAAGTGCTTAAATTGATTGAATATGTATATTCAGTCAATTTAAGAACCTGTCAGGATTTTTTAAAAATTATATATATATATATATATATATATATATATATATACACACACACACACACACACACACACAGACACTTAAAAATACATTGAAGCTAAGAATTAAAAAAATATCACCTACAGAAGTCAGAAGGATCTTGCTGCACTATGATACTTAATGGGCCACACAATACTCAATTAAATCCTATTCTGGTGGATTAAGTGGTGCACAGTCTTTGTGTGGACTCTTTCCACAGGAGTAAATTTTGTGTGTGTGACTAAGAGAGATTCATTCCTGATATGCAGGTAAAACTAGACAAACCAATGTGGTCTATCCAGTAAAATTAAAAATCCAGCATAGTTCTCCTGTTTAAACCTAATTCAGATAAATGTATATGACAGAAATAAGAAATATAGGAAGCCGCAGAAAAAGCTTTGCAATATAAGATGATTGCAAATTAGAGGAGTTTGTGGTGTGATATGGCATTAGAAAAGGCCAGTGTGTGGTTGGCGCAGACATACACAGTAGTGACTAAGTGGGAATGTGATACTCTATAAGTAACTGAAGGGATAAGGAAGGAGAGTTGTTATTTCAGGTACACCTCCAAGTAATAGAATGAAATTAAGAATGGGAACACATAATTCAAGTAGCAGGAAAGCTTTCTAATGAGACCTATTATACCAGATATATGTGGAATAATCTCCCAAGAGAAGTAGCTGAAAGTCAATTGCTTAGATCACTTAAAACAAGAATGGACAAACCCATTAGAAAATATAATGTAAGGAGCAAGTCTATATTGACAAGGGATGCACTACTAGATAACCTTATAGTTCTTGTCTATCTATAATTTCCGATTCTGTGATTAAAGGGGAAGCTTTTTCATTGATCCTGCGTGCATCCTACCTCACCAAGGCAGCCTTCTTTCACCATATATTTCCTGACATGATTCCAAATGCGACTTTTTGGTAGCAGGCTGCCTCCAGTAGCCTGCTCAAACTTTTCATAGCTTCCATATTTCTGCAATGTCCGTTCCATAATATTGACAGACTGTAAAAGACAAAAGCATAGCAGACGTAAGTGCAATAAGATTCAAGCTGCAGACTAGCAATTGTCTTACTTCTGCGCCAGAAAGATCCCTCCCTGCTGGGTACACCAGGTGTGGGCAGGCAGGCTCAGCAAAGGAGGATTCAAGTGTGGAGGGGCTTAGTGTGGGGGGATCCAGGTGTGGGTTGAGAGGGTTCTGTGTGGGGCAATCTGGGAGTGGGCAGCTCACTGGGGGATCCGGGTGCAGGGGAGATCTGGATTCACAGGGACTTGGGGGCTTCTGGGTACAATGGTAATGGGACTCTGCAGGGGGGTCCAAGTGAAGATGGTTGGGGCTTGGTGGGGGGGATCTGGGCTTGGGTGGCTCGTTGGGGTGGTCGAGGTGCAGGGGCATGGAAGCTCGGCAGGAGGGTTTGGATCTGAGGGGTCTGGATGCACAGGGGATGGGTGAATGTGGGAGTAGCTTTCTGTACAGTGATCTCTCCCCTTGCAACTGAGGTGTGATGGGTGTAGAAAGCACAGGAGGGGGGGGCAGTTTGCAGAGCTTCCTACAGAAATCTGGGGGTGGATCTGACATGGCCCCAGATGCCATGGAGGGGAACAGGAAGTTCCGTCCTTCCCAGCAAGTAGAACTAGCAGCTGACGCAGGATAGGAGTCACCAGCCGAGTCTTCCCCAGTCTGGTATCCTGACCCACTGTGATTTATCTCTCTGCTGGCTGCCCTGGGCACCCAAAACATACTGGGGAGGGTCATGCAACCACTCTTGTAGCTTTCCCTTTTCTTCCCCATCAGAAAGTCATTTTTCTGCAGGGAAGCAAAGAAATATGCAGGGAACATAGATTCTGCACAAACGCATTGGCACAGAATTCCCCCAGGAGTAATCAAGCAACATTTAGTTCTTAGTTAATAGCCCAGTTTGTTTCAGTCACAGAACCTGTGTACTTTTTCCAATTTTTTTTTAAAGGCTGAATTATCAACTTGTTCTAGGCATCTTCTGATATTCATTTTAAACGGATGTTTTCCTTTCATTGTGCAGATTTTTATCTGTGCTCTCATGCCTGTATACATCACTTATAAGAAAAATAAGTTCCCTACTTAGTTACAGAAGTACAGTTTATTTTCCCTCAATAACCAAATAATTCAGTACAACAGTTCTTCAGTTTCTCTTAGAGCATACCGGATCTTTTAAGATATTCATGTTACCTATTAGTTGCAATATATATGTGGTTTCACTGAACAATCAATTTAATTTCACTCTTTTATTTAAAGAGAATGTCTCCTTTAGTATTTTATCTTTTGGCATAGACTTTTCTTCACTGTTTTTGAAAAAAGAAAATTCAAGGAAGTCTGTGGGGTAAGCACCTGAAATGCTAAGAACTAGGCACCTATTTATAGTCTCTGAGGCTCAAATTCCTTTGAACGTGCAACAGAGATCTACATTCACAATGAAATTAATTGACCAATAGTCTCTTCTTCTGATTCCCAGCCCTCTTTTCATCTCTCTTTCTTGCCCTCACATCTATTCAATTCTACCTCTTAGTGGATAGATTTTACTAAAATGTATTAAGATGTCGAAAATAAGAATTTAAATTAAATTTAACAGGCAGTTCTGGTGGATGAAATTACTGCACTGATTGATCAGTAAAGGGCCAACTCTGCCATCTTTACTCACACTGAATGAACTCCTTGCAGATTGTAGTATACTCCGCGTAAAAGTAGCAAAATCTGTCTCTGTTAGGGTGACCAGACAGCAAATGTAAAAAATTGGGACGGGGTGGGAGGTAATAGAAGCCTACATAAGTAAAAGACCCAAAAATCAGGACTGTCTGTATAAAATCGGGTCATCTGGTCACCCTAGTCCCTGTGGGTACAATTCAGTTCTCATAAATGCCAATGAGAGCTTCTCAACTGAAAGCTAGATAAGGCCCTAAAACTTTCTGTCACAACTATGCTAAACTTCATAATTTATCCACAACAACAATACATTATATAATAATCATAGTAATAAATTTAAGCAATTAACAATAGGGAGTGCTCCAGGCTAGTATCCTGCCACACCCTGAGTAGGGTTGTTAGTCATGAGGCCAAAGGCAGAGCAATGCAACTCCCCAAGAATCTGTAATATGCTGTATCAGCAAGATCCATGTAAGTGTAATATTACACTGTGCAATTATTTACTATGATATTTCCTTTAAAAAGCTCTTAAATAATCTGATCAAAATTGTAATAAATCCTTGTGAAAAAAGTTTCATATTTTCAATTCTATAAATAGAAAAAAAGTTAAAATTATTACTTTAACAGTCAAGTCAAAGTGTTTCACACATTGCTACAATTGGCCTCTCTACACTCTTGGGGGAACTCAGGAAGGTAATAATTGTCCCTATTTACTAGCTGGGAAACCGACACACAGATAGGTTAAGGCCAACATTTTCAGAAGTGGCCGCTGTTTTGGGAGCCTCAGGTTTTGGAACCCCATCTTAAGATACCTCAGACCTGACTCTCAGAAAATACTGAACACCCACAACTCCCACTGTCCTCACGTGTAGTTGTGGGTGCCCTGCACTTGCAAGCCCTAGAAGTCTAAAGATGAGCACACCAAGAATGGAGGCAGAAAAATTAGCAGCCATTTTGGAAAATTTGGTGGTAAGTGACTAGCTCAAAGTCACACAGCAAGACAGTAACAGGGTCAGGAATGAAATTCAAAGACCTTGACTCCTGTCCCCTACTTCAATCACTCAACTTATCTTAAAGAAAAATAAAAACGCTACAAAAATCTTTATTTTACATGTTTTAAGTGGCTTCCTACTCCGCAGACTTTCTCCAGTTCCCTTTTTCTCCTCTTTTTCCACCCTAGCCACCGCCTGAGGACTTTCCTTTCTATTTAATTTTTGCTAGATGCGGAGTCGGAAGCAGCATGTGGCATCAGAATCATCTCTGTTGTTGGGGTGTGGAAGTGGAGTAGAAGGGCTAAGGGCTGCTGAGAGACGTGTCCCAGCAGTGGTTTCAACATCCAGTTTCTGTCAGAACCAAGTGTCTCATCAGGGCTTCAGAGAGATGCTTCAAACATGAAGGGGAGCCCACACCAGTCCCGGTTCAAATTTTTTTAAAAAATTAAATGAAAAAACAGCTCTCGCTGGTGGGGGCTAAGCCTTGTTAAGAAACAGAGGGTATGGTTACACTTACAAGATTATAGCGCTATAGGTTATAGCGGTCCCCTTATACAGTAATATGTATAGCGCTATTGTATGTCCACACTCAGATTCTCCTGCGGTATAGCATGGCCACATTTGGGGCACTTAATGCGGCATTAAGAGCAGCGCATTAGGGCAGGTATCCCAGCATTCAGCTGGGTGCAACGTGCTTTTTAAACGAGGGAGGTGAGGGGGGACGCGTTGTGTGTATGTGGAGGGAGAGAGACACTGGTTTTTCCGTTTTTCTGAAAGCCTGTCAGTGAGCCTCCCTTCACAGAAGGCTTTGTTTTCACACAGGCTCCCTCCTTAAACATTTGCATTGCTTATCTGCCGAGTTAAGAAAGAAACTCTAAAGAGGTACTTCCGCATTCCTCCAGCCGAGTTCAAAACAAAGGGAAGAGACGTCAATTGCCTTAAATGGCTCTAGGCATCTCCAGAGATTACTTGTAGCGCAGTGGGTGTCCACATCCTTGCTGTAGCGCTACAGCAGCTGCGCTACAGCCCTTATTCCCCATGCGGAGGTGGATTAACAATAGCGCTATAACTCAGCAGTTATAGCGCTCTACGTGCCTTGCCAGTGTGGACGGGGAGGAGGTTATAGCGCTTGTGGGGGCTTTATAGCGCTATAAAGTGCCAGTGTAACCATGGCCAGAGATGAATAAGGAGGAGGGAGAGCTGGAAGGAATCTTGAGAGCAAAGCTGGGCAAGAGGAGTGGCAATGATGATGAGAATAAGAACTAATCTCTAAAGCTAGGGAAGGGATGATGTATGAAAAGAGCATGATAAATTAGAGTGATGACAAAGGGACTGAGAAGAGGTTTGAGGATAAAAATATATGTAATGCCTGGCACTAAATAAGTTTGTTCACAACATGGAAGGTCATAGATAAAGGACAATGAAGAGGTTTAGTAAATGCAATTACAGGTAATCTTAGTAGATAATTCTGCATTTTGACATTGTTTGAGAATGTTGATCTTACCTTTGTGATGCAGCTTAGCAAACAGAAGCAGCTCTGACACATGGCACTATCCCAGAAGAATGCTCTGCCATTTAACTAGTCAGAATGCAATATTTTCTAATACTACTTCATTATAAATTTCTTAGAACACTGAACACAAATGAAGCTCTCAGTGACAGGAGACTCCAATCACTAAAGGTAGGCCCAGGAGTCTCTGTAAACCAGTGGATGGAGCACTGGCTTCAGAATCAGGAGACTTGGATTCTATTACTTGTTGTGTAACCTTGGGCAAGTCACTGAACGCCTCTGTACCTCTATTCCCTATTTGAAAATGGGACTGGTATTGTAAAGTGCTTTGAGACGTATGGATCAAAAGCGCTTATGTAAATACTAGGTCCTCATTCCTGTGAAGAGGTGGACAGAATCCTTTGAGGATCATGAGATGAACCCTTTTTAGCAAGATGAATTTGACTACTATTGAAAATAACCTATCCAAATATGTAAAAGTGTTGGGATAGATTGAGGACACTAACAGCAGTCTAACCCATCTACACTACAAATACAACCATTTTTATGTTCTCATCTGATCCAATAAACAGGGTTGAGTTGTGTTCATGACACAGACATGTGTCAACTGAGTTTGTGTGTCCACAACTACAATGGAACCCCGCGATACCGAGCCCTGCAATAGCGCAAATCTGCTTATAACACAGGGCACGCGTGGCTCCCGACGGCGGCAGCTGGTGGTACTTTGATGGCACGCAATACTGAGACCCCGCGTTTACTGCGGTTGATATTTTTGGACTCCGATCATCGTGGTATTGCGGGGTTCCACTGTATTAGACTACCTGTGCAGTCTGAGGAAAACCTGGGCTTTTATCCCAGTGCCAAAGTAAGGTACAGAGAACTTTTTGACCTGAGGCCCACATCGGGTTTCTGAAATTGTATGGCGGGCCAGTTAGGCAAGGCTGTGCCTTCCCAAACAGCCAGGCATGGCCCGGCCCCTGCTCTTCCCCTGCTTCTCACCTCCGATGGTCCCCTGGGACTCCTGCCCCATCCAACCTCCCCATCCTCTGACGGCCCCTCCGGGAACTCCTGCCCCTGCTCTCTGTCCCCTGACTGCCCTCGGACCTCCCATCCCTCACTGCCCTCGACTGCCCCATCCAACTCCTCCTCTCCTTCCTGACTGACCCCCAGGACCCTTGCCCCCTTCAACTCCTGTTCCCTGCCCTCTGACTGCCCCGACCACTATCCACACCCCCCAGCCCTGACCACCACTCCGAACTCCAATGTCCTCTATCCAATCCCTCCCCCGCACTCCCTGTCCCCTTAGCGTGCTGCCTGGAGAACGTGTAGTGGCGTCACAGATGTGCCACCTAGGGCACCAGGACAGGCAGCCATGCTGCCCGGCTGGAGCTAGCCGCGCCACCGTGCAGCACAGAGCACCGGGTCAGGCCGCAGCTCTGCAACTGTGCTGCCTGGCAAGAGCTTGCAGCCCCACTGCTCAGAGCATTGCGCCAGTGGCGCAGTGAGCTGAGGCTGCAGGGGAGAGGGAACAGCAGGGGAGGGGCCAGGGGAACCTCCCAGGCCAGGAGCTCAAGGGCCAGGCAGGAAGGTCCCACCGGCCGGATGTGGCCCACAGGTCATAGTTTGCCCACCTCTGACCTGGAGCACAGGCACACAGCAATACCTGCAAAGATGGGTTATAAAGACACAGTCAGGGGATCCAGTCAGCAGTGTTACATTCCAGGAAGTCAACCATGTGTAAGTTGTTAGAATTTATTTGGTTTCTGTTGTAGAAAGAAAGCCCTTCCAGAATAATTATGGTAACTAATCAAAGCCTGAGAATGTTGCAAAAACATTGGGGTCTATGTCCCATTGTTGGGAAAATGCCTTACGTGCAGTACTGTATGTAGCAGTGTTTGACTACAAACTACTTGACATACTGGGTACTGTTTGTTAACTAGTTCCAAGAGATGAACTGTCTCTTCAGAATGTATCAGTCACTATAAAAGGCTATCAAGTGTTGCCCCTTCTCTTCCCAAATTCATTTTTCTGTTCAGATTTTTAGTTCACACTGAAGTGAGGCAACAACTTTTATGGCCCACGTCTTAGCAAGAATATACAAGTTACTGGCTGTCACTTTGAAAAATATGTTGGTTCATCTGAACAAAATCTGTAAGAGTTTAAATTCAAAACTGCATGAAGATAAGGTTTTCTATAGCTTATAAAAAGAAATAGTGCCATCTGCTGGGATTGGTATTATTTGAGTTATGACTGCTGATATTTTGTTTATTTAAAGTCCAGAATCTCTTTATTCAATTTCTTAACAAGTCAGACTTTGAGATGTTGTTATTCTTTACAATTTCAATCACTTAAAATAATTCACTTGATCAAGCCATTTGCAGATCTATTTGGAAAGAGAAGTTTTCCCTTATTATGTGTCTGACTAAAGAGAAACCACCAGAAATATCACGGTTCACTGGACAAAAGACAAACATACCGCATTACTTTTGTATTATGATATTAAAAATTGTGGTTCTCTGCATTTAATTATAAAGTAGACAAGCTTAGAGTGACATGTCAGTCCCTAAAACCAGACAGCATATTGCTGAGGAACCATTCACTATTACAAGAGGCATGCATTCAGTATTACAGCGTTTTGGTTTACTGAATTAGGCTGAAACAAATCAAACCTTTAAACAGATATTTCACAGGTTTCTGTATATGTGATCTTCACATAAAATCTTTTTAAGGTCTCATTTTTTAAAAAAAATTCCAACATAGGCTGAATTGTTTTTTTTTTTTCTTCATAATATCACTAGCTCTTTTTGAATTACAGTGCAATCTGCAAAATTTAGTATAACAATAAAATTATTCTATTAGTTATAGAAGGAAAAGAGGACCTGAATTTGCAATCATCTATTTTTAATGCTTCTAAAATTATCCAAAGAGCAAAAGAAAGTTTAAAAAAAAATAGAGAAAGAAAAAACCAAATACATGTTCCTCAATAGAGGATTTTTTTTTGCTACTTTTTAGGACAGTAGATAAATGATAACTTCTGTTTTTCATAATGGTAATAGTAATAAAACCAAGCTAGCTGGCTGTATTAATATATATATATTAATATAAATCTGAAAACGACACCTTTAAATATCATAAGATAGCTATGTGAATCAATAAAAATGCATTTCTGAACACATCAGTGGTCATAGAATTCTCCCTAAATCAGATATCAGAATCATGGGTGCTTGGTTTATGGTTTTAAATTTTTGTAGTGAGCTTCTTTGTTGTTTGGAAGTGAAATAATTTGCCTATTCATGTTCACAAAACCAGAAACTACTACAAAATGACAGGGCTTCTAACCAGGGAATCACTTACAATATTGGATTCTCTGTCAAACACATTTTCCAAACACCCTTTATTTCCTAGGCTAGTTAAGGACCTTACGAAGAAAGCAGCACTAATGGAAAGAGGTTACTTCTGAAACTGGGTAGATAATCACTGACTGTGTCTTATTTTGTTTACAGTTAAAATAGTTTAAAGTTAAAATAAAAACATTCTGAGCCTGAGAATACATAGGTAGGAAGTCACATTACTAAAATGAATGGCAAACTCTGCAGATTAGTGGTCAGACAAACAACATCATCCTAATAACCCACAATAATCCACACTGAAACTAAGCCATGTATCATAGGAAAATTGATTTATGCAGCTTTACCTGTCCCTGGAACAGAATTTCAGTCACAGTCAAGGGCAGGGGCTCTGATTTGCTGCCTGACTGAGCCTGATGCAATGTGAAAATCCTTCCAAAGCTAATTAAACCAAATGAAATCAACACATGCTTATCCAATAATTGTGACCTTAAGGCAAGCTACAATGAATGTATGATTGCCCTCTAAATCCCTATGTCATCAAGAGAACTGGCAGGTTTTCTAGGCTCTTTCCTTTCAGCGCCTGCTTGAAATACATACAAAAAAAGCCTACTTTATTTTTCCTAGATTAGATCCCGTGTAATTACTGTCTAGCACCTTTCATGCTTTAAATGGGGTTAGAGCCACAAAATGTTATAGTAAAATCTTTATCCATAGAGCAGTCTAGTCAAAGAAAACAAGAAATAAAGAAAGACATCTAGTAATTAACATTTTATACATTATAATAGTATGTTTTAAGTGCTTTAGTCCTGAAAAAGATTTTTAAAATCAAAACACGTTCAAAGTGAAAAGGCTGCTATGATACAGATGTTCATTCAGTACTTCTAATGTGGCATATAATTTGTATTCTGTCAGATGCCATATTTTCATACTTTATTTTAATGTAGTTTGTTATGAGATAATGAAGAATGTTCTCACCTCAGAAAACAAAGTCAAATGCTGCCTTTATAAGTGGAAAAAGGTACTACAAAGAGGAGTGAATAAGGAAGATGTGTAACAATAACTGTACCTGTTTAAGAAACTTGTTGGATGCTTGGCTGTGCTTAGCTAACACATTTGGCAATGCAGGATTTGCATATTCAAATTGAGGATTATAGGTAAACTCGGACTTGAAAAATTTAATCTTCTCTTTTTCCACATTGGAAGGCTTGATGGCAGTTAGTATACAGAGTTTTCGGCCAGAGACATCTACCTCTTTACCATGGCTTTTTGACAATTGAGGCTGCTTTGGCTTTGTTAGACTAGAAAAATAATGTCTCTTAGCCTTGCTTTTGGGTCGTGGTGGCAGTCCTATGCTGTTCCCTGCAACAGAAATACTGTGTGTAAACTTTACACTGCTAGACACTGGGTTGGTGATAAAGATGGATGGCTGCCTGTTCGAGCAATACCAGCCACTGCTGATCAAAGACAGTGGATTTTTGCTCTTGCGGTGCTCATTGCTTCGTGAGGTAGTAGAAGACTTGGTGGACTTTCTGTGCCTCTTGTGGTGGGCAGATGATAGCTTTTGAGAGTGGTATTTTTTCTCCTCCTTGCTTTGCAGAAGGACATTGTAGGTACTGGTTCCTGTTGTGAAAATATCCTTAAGGATTCCAGAGGACAGCTCCTGAAGATTGCTTTCATTCTTAATGATCAGCTTATGTTCTTCTGGATTTAAGACGGACTTTTTAGAGAGCTCTTGCTCAGGCCAGTGAAGTTTTTCTGCATTTAAAAAAAAAAAGAAGAAGAAAATAGAAAGCTAGAATAAATCTGACTGTTCTGTGATGACACTATAAACAATATACAATTTTTAGGACCTAACAGAATAACAAGTATGAAACACAGAACCTGAATACAAAATAACTTGACATGACTACAACTACCTTAAGACAATCTTGATTTTAAGATAAAAGGAAACAGGCATTGCTCTGTGTGTGTGTGTGTGTGTGTGTGTGTGTGTGTGTGTGTGTGCACGTGCATGTGTGTAGTGTTTAACAAGCTAGATGTGGAATATCAGGCCTAATTGCTATTTAAAAATATTGTGATCCTTAAATTATACAAGCAATAAGGGGCAGTGTATAGCCTCAGGAGAGACATGCCTCAGAAACTCTCTTGTTAGGCTATGCCTATAGATAGGGCGGCATGTAGAGTACATACACAGTACGCCCCACTAGCATGGGTACAAATAGCAGTTAGGCACGGCTTAGGCGAGTAGAATAAAGACACACCAGAACCGTAGCTATAGACCTTTCCTGGCTCTCTACATGTCCTAGCAGCGCCTCTTCTGTCTACACCGCTATCTTTAGCCATATAGTGTCCAGCTGACTCCCCAGTGCTGGAGCATTTCCCCACCATAGGCAGCTGCCGGAGCCTTTTCCTGCTGCAGCGAAAGACTCAGGCAGTGGGCAGACGCTCTGGCAGGCAAGAGGCAGAGAGGAAAGACCCATGCCAGAACCTTTCACTGTCACTTTTAGCTACACACCACCATATGGCTGCTGTCTGCTTTTCACTTTGGAATGTAGCTGCATGTCACTGTCAGTGTAGACAAAACCTTAGACACAGTTCCTCTATTGTGCTGGAGAGGAAAATAATGTGTAAAGTTCTTTAATAGAGTGATTTATTCTCCCACATATATCTAGCCTGCTCTGCGAGACATTGAATAATAGAGGCAGAACCACAGATCTCATCTACCCACTATTCTCAGTCCAGTTGTTCTTGGTGTGAGAAAGCCGCAACTGCCAGAGCTGCAATGCAAGCAGCCCTCACAATGGAGTGAGGGGTACCTTTGTACTCCTTCTCCTCTGAGAAGCTGCGTTAGGCCTGCTAGCAATCGAGGCTATAAAATCAGCCCCTTCGTTTTCAGTTTATACCAATTTTGACTGAAAAAATCCCATGTTTCCAAAAAGTATTATTTGGGGGTTTTTTCTGATTCTTTTCACCCTACTTTTGTATCATTCGAATATATAAAAAATAACTTATTTTATCAGGAAAATACAACACATTGCATGAGGGAGACAGACGCCCCGCTTGCCGCTGGACTCTGAGCCTGCAGGAGACTTCTGTGCAGCAGGCCCCTGACCAACCCGAACAGCCAGACATGCCTGACGCTGAGAAGTTGCTGGGACTGTCGCTCGCAGTGTACCCCAAGGAAACAGAGGACAATCCTTGGATGCAGGTACACCTGACGAGGAGTATAGGAAGCAGCCCAGGAGAACCAGATCACCATCTGGCTATGGTGCTGCTGAAGACACAGTCAGCGTTTCGCAGGTGGATTTCCTGCTGACCCAGTGACAGACCAGTCTGCCCTGTGCTGGGACATGGTGGAGTTGGGTTGGTCCTTGTCCTGCCCTGTGACCACATCCCTGGGGAGGCAGTACTCCCCCTCCTTAGGTCGGGAGGCCTGCACTCCTCGGACACCCCCACCTGAGCCCTATAGACTCTGCTTGGCGCTTCTCCCTTGCCAGAGACCATAAACTGTGGTTGGTGTTTTCCTCTTGTGTGAGCCCCTCGACTGCTTGGTGCTCGCCCCAGCCTGAGGGCTAGAGTACTAGACTCAGGGCCAGCGCTAGCCAATAGGTGACCTAGGCAGCCGCCTAGGGTGGCAGACTTTGGGGAGTGGTGAATTGCCGGCCTTGGCGGCAATTCAGCACCAGCTAAACACTGCCGAAGTTGGCGGCGGGGGCTGCTTGCTGATTTCGCCGCTGGCAGCAATTTGGCTGCAGTTCAACGCCGCTGAAGCCACTGGTGGGAATTCGGCAATGGCAGCTTCTCCACCTTTTTTTCTCCTTCTTCTTCTTTGCCACCTAGGGCGGCAAAAAAGCTGGCACCGCTTCTGACTAGACTGCATGGTGCCTCACCCTGGCCAAGGGCCTGGGCCCCTGAACTGTCCCTAACTACTTTACCCTGCTTGAGGGTGGGAACTCTAAACTGTTTGGGGCCCCGCTTCTCCTAAGGGCTTGGGCCCTGGAAGCATTCACTGCTCTCCCTTGCCCAAGGGTTGAGCTCAAGAGATTGCTAATTTCTCCCCTTTGATATACAGCTACTCCAGGGGCGTGATAGCAAAGAGGTGTGGCCTTCCTCAGAGACCGACAGTGAGGGATGGCCGCACACCCCTACATGCCTACACGCTGTGTTAAATCCGCTTTCACGAAGCCAGTCCCTTGTCTTCCTGCTGGGCTGTGTGACAGGTTAGCTCTAGTAGCATGGAGCCCTGCTGGCTTCAACTCTGGAGATGGTTCCTTCCCCTGCGACATCCCTCAGGGAGGAGGGAATCTTTACAATGCCAAGCAGTTGCACATAAAAGTTAATATCGTCTCCATCCATATGTAGCATCTGTGCTGATTCCTCATGGAGTTAGTAGTGCATTTCACTGGCCCTATCTACTCCTCCCAAGCAGATCCTCAGCACCAGAGGTGGACTTCTGCAGGGCCTAAAGGACTAAGAGGGTAGGGTTGCCAATTTTGGTTGGACATATTCCTGAAGGTTTCATCACATGACAGACAATCCTGGAAGACTGGCAACACTATAAGAAGGGAATGATGCCCTAGATACGCACTTCCCATTTCAGTGCCTAAATTATAAGGGTTCATGGAATGGAGGATATGGCCCTGAGTATGCACAGAGTTAAACTTAGTAAAAACCTTGGGACTTGGTTCAGCGTTAGACATATCTGAGCTGTAATTAACTGTATATACAATAATTATGCTCTAAACAGAACATTAACAAAGGGATCGATAAATCCCTCAGAGGTAACTGAATCAATAATTTAATTCCAGCTTTATTTTCCTGGTAAAATTAGACTTGGCTTTCAGAACAAATGAGACAGAAAACAACATCATACCACTATGTAAGTTTCTATGCTTTATGAATTCATTTTCATCTTTCAGACAGTACAAACTCACGTTCTTCAGTGCTACTGGGGATACTAGTGCAAGCAGTAAATAGCTCAAGGTACTGTGGTCTCATGTACCTTGTACACTCATGCAAAACATATCTAGAAATGGGGAAAAAATACCACACACAGTCTTGGAGCATCCTTCCAACACTAAAAGGTTAGAAGTACAGTAGAACTTCAGAGTTACGAACACCAGAGTTACGAACTGATCGGTCAACCACGCACCTCATTTGGAACCAGAATACGCAATCAGGCAGCAGTAGAGCCAAAAATAATAATAGAAAGCAAATATAGTACAGTGTTAAACATAAACTACTAAAAAAGAAAGGGAAAGTTAAAAAATTTGTTTGCCAAGTCAGAAAACTGTTTCTGTTCTTGTTTCAATTAAATTAAGATGGTGAGAAGCAGCATTTTTCTTCTGCATCTTAAAGTTTCAAAGCTATATTAAGTCAGTGTTCACTTGTAAACTTTTGAAAGAACAACCACATTTTGTTCTGAGTTACAAATATTTCAGTGTTATGAACAACCTCCGTTCCTGAGGTATTCATAACTCTGAGGTTCTACTGTATTAGGTTATTATTCCTGGTCTGACAATCAGATATTATGTAAAATTAGTTTTGCTTTATGGTCAATTTGAGACCAAATTACAATGCCAGAGATTTTTGCATAGGGTGACCACATAGCAAGTGTGAAAAATCGGGACACTTCTTTTTTTGGGGGATAGTTGCCTATAGAAGACAAAGCCACTTATATCAGGATGGTCCTGATAATATCAGGACGTCTGGTCACCCGACCACGGCATCAATCTAATATCATGTGCCAGTTTGGGAAAGCAGGTGCCAATGGAGCTTTTGGGTCTAAGTACTATTGTCATGGCAATCCATGAATGGATCGCCCAACTGTCTGCCAATCTCTGTACAACACAGTGGAGCCTCAGCAAAAAATCCAAATCCTGCTGTGACTATCATGCATATGTGGGTGTTGCAGGCTGGGCTATAGATTCCCGGACCCACACAGCTCAAATATATGGTAAATGTTCCACCAACTGCCACCTCCAAATCTGTAGTTCGATTTAAATGTACATTCTGCAAGAAAAAGCATTACAACCAGCTGCCAAACGCAGTACGGGCTCTTTAAATGTTCTCCAACCTAAATTTACACAGACTATAACCAGGATTAATACTATGTGAGACACATTTGTGTTGGAAGATAAGGGTCAATGGATGAGCCAAAAGATCTGAATTATTATAACAGATATTATTTTCCATAGATTATACAAAGGTCAAAAATCATGTAACTATTGTGCTGAATCCTCTATCTGATACTGTAATCTTCACTAAATTATTTTCCAAACTAAAGTGGAAGAGACTGACATTTTTAGACATAATGGCAAAGCCTCCTTGAAAAAGTGTCATGAAAATTCAATAGATTAGGCATATAATCAATTCAACTGCTGACTGATCATGATTAAAACATTTATGATATTTTACTTGCCCTGGACCAGTGATAGGCATATATTAAACCTGAATTTTCTCAGTGACCTGTTCCCTCGGCTGTGCCATGTCACTGCCAATCTGTGGCCCAGTATATTTTTAGTGTCATGACAGAACTGAATAGTAGGCATGAGACCAGCCTGGCAGTTCACTGCTATACATGCAAACAGGCCTCAACATGCTACAGTCTTCTTGCAAAATAAATGATCGATTTGCTGTTTTTCATGTTGTTTTCAACAATGATATAAAGAAAAACGTACCCATTTTACTTCAGAAGTCTGAAATATCAAAAGATAATGCTAAATAACACTCCCATGTACCTGAATTTATTCAGATTGAAACACATGCATGTTTTGAAATGTTGTTATATTTGTTTAAGACATGGCTACAATGTCCCCTGAAGACCGGCATGTAGAAGCAGGATTATATCTGCCCCAAACTGTCAAACAAAATTCTTAATGGCACTAAAACAGGGGTGGGCAAACTATGGCCCATGGGCCATATGTGGCTCATGGGCCATTTTTATCTGGCCTGTGACCTCCAGCCGGGGGAGCGGGACCAGTGGCCCGCCCTCCTGGCCCGGGGCGCTGGGCCAAGCGCAGCAAGCTGTGGGCCCCGCTCTCCCAGCCCAGAATGCCGTGCCGAGCGCAGCAAGTTGCGGGTGGGCCCCGCTCTCCTGGGCTGCAGCGCCGGGCCGAGCGCAGCAAGCAAGGAGCAGGGTTGCTTAGATAGAGGGTGGGATCCCGGGGCGGGGCTTCAGGAGGGGACAGTCAGTAGACAGGGAGCAGGGGGCTTAGATAGTGGGTAGGGTCCTGGGGGGGGCAGTTAGAGTGGGGGGTCTCCGGAGGGGGCACGTGGCTTTGGGGGAGGAGGGAAAAGTGCGCTGCCCTGGCCCCCGGAGTACTGCCCCCACATGCGGCTCTGGGGGAGGGGGGCGAGCGTGCTGCCCCGGCCCCTGGAGCGCGGCCCGTGAGGCGCAGCTCCCAGGGAGAGGGGAGCGGGGAGCGTGCAGTCCCGGCCCCGCAGTGCCTGGGTGGCACAGCTCCAGGGGAGGGGCCGGGGCAGCTTCCCCGACCGGGGGCCAGATGTGGCCCGCGGGCCATAGTTTGCCCACCCCTGCTGTATAGTAACAGAAAATATATGGGACTTGATTCTGATTTCTCTTACAATGGTTTTATACTAATATAACTCCGTTTACTTAAGTGGAGTTGCATGTGATTTATCCCACTGCAAAAGAAGACTCAGGCCCAAGACTGGAGATGAGTTGTGGTTATTGTGGGAGCCATAATTCTGCCTTTTATTATTTGTGTGTTTATGTGGAACTTCATCAAAGTGTTGCATTAACATATTTTTTGCAATTATAAACTGCATTTATTTTAGCCTATGCCTGACTTCAGATCATGTAGAAACACAGAGGCAGCAAATATTTGTTGGATGTTATTAGAAATTATTAATATAGATTTAAATTTCATATCTTTTCTTACTGAAACGATTTGTTTTCAACATCTAGAAACTGGCATGTTAATAGCAATATTTGTAATAGCATTACACTGTATCTAGGTACCTGATCCAAAGTTTATTGTAGTAAATGAAGGGGTTTTCTTCACTGACTTCAGTGGGCTTTTGATCAGCACTTAGGGCCAAATCCTGGCCCAGTGAACAGCTGAAAGACTGAACATCCTACCAAGAATCTCTCAAAAGGCTCTCAAAAGGCTTGGTGGAAGAAAACTTCTCCCACCTAGGCCACTTGTGTTCATTCTTGCATCCTCAAGGACTGGGTAATTCCCAAGGCTCTTAAATCTTGCTTTGCAGGTGGAGACACTGGACTAGAGTGAATGGTTTGGTCGATCTTCATAGTCGCAAATCTCCCTAGCTATGTCATTCTCTGCTCTCAGCATGCAGGGAGGCCCTGTGGAGTTAGGCAGCATGGCACACACGGAGTGTGGCCTTTGCTGAATAAGGGGCAAATCCTGTCCCATTCACTGTACTGATTTTGTGAGGAATCTTTGCAATCTTTGAGGTCCTCAGAAAGATTTCTTCCCCAGCCCACCCTCCCATGTGTTTAATTGTGGGAAGGTAAAGATCTGGCTGTGATTTTTTAGTTTTGTGACTGTCATTTTAGAGCATGACCCTCAATAAGTTACCCTGATATGATTTTTTTTTCTATTCAATGTCAGCGACCACACATCATTTGTTTGGCTGTCTATTTTGCAGAAAGGCCAAGTAGTTTACAGCAATTCATGTACAAAATAATAAAGTACCAAAAATCTAAAATGGAAAGTTGTAGGGAAGATAACTCACTAATTTCTTTAGGACTGATGTCCTCCCTCTGACTCATCCCACAAATTGCAGTTATGTTTTTTAGGTTATTTTTAAACTTGTAAACAAGTCAGTATTTGTCATTAACATTTAATAGATGGTATATGCTCTACTGTATTGAAGACTCAAGCTATTGTGCGCTGTTTGTGCAGAGGGCTGCAGAATCAAAATGCTGACAGCTGTGCAATATCATAAATGTGCATCATATTATATATGCACATATTGTTATTTAGCTCAAATGACAGAAGCCAGTGCTTTTGAAGCAGGAGCTTCTGACTCCTAAACTTGCTTTCACTGTGACGCTCAGTGATCATGATTTGCAGCACAGTGACAACAAAAAAATCCTGCCTGGCCATTCTTTTCTTATAATGATAAACATATTCCAGTTGACTTATTATTTATAAATTATATTGAAGTAGCAACCAATCTCAGCAGTAAGCAAGGGAGCGACTGATCCACGGATGGGTGCAATAAACAAACAGTGTTTGGCTCTGTAAAAGCACATATGAAGACAAAGGATGTGAGTCATTGCCCTAGAGCAAGTATAAGGCCTCTCTGGGGAACAGCCTCAATGCTTGAGAACCTTATGCAAAGCATTGAATGACCTGGTGCCGCCCACTATAGAGAGCATTCTGAGGTGGAACACTGATGTATTGGGTGAATATGGCTAAGGCAGACCTGCATTTTCGTGATTCTGCATCCGTGCAAAAACTTACAGGGGCTGCTGAAACAGGGACGTATCTTAAAGTGGCCTTCTAAGATGCCCTAATCTACATGGGGTCCACGCAGGACTTTGGTTGACCCTGAATAGGGTAGGCTTCAGCCACCTCCACCTCCAGGCTGGTCCATGGTCCCTACCTGAAGAATTTACAATCTAAAGAGACTTCATATTATAGGTGCATATATAGTACATATGACACTGGGTGGGGAGGGGATTACGTTAGAAGAATGCTTGGGTTGCAAAGTAAAGAACACAAAAGTAGCCTGTAAAATCTTAATTCAGCCTCCGTGTGTGTCTGCTTTATGATCTAGTCTTTAATAGTGTGAATTATATGTATAATTATGGGTATTTATTTAGTCAATTTTTTTTATGCTCCTCATTCAGTAAGCCTCAGGAATTATTTAATGCACACCATCCTAACCCTGCACTTAATATCAAATTATCAGTTTCCTCCTAGGCATTTCTATAGTGCTCTCACAATGGTAGTATTTGGGCGCTTACAGACATTAATGAATTTCTCTTCACAATAGTACTGTGATATTAGATGGTGGTATTATCCCCATTTTACAGCTGGGGAACTTTGGCACACAGAAATTAAAGCCAAAATTGTCAAGTGTCCACTAATTTTGGGTGCATAACCTGAGACATCTAGGACCACATTTTTTAGATACTCAGCAAATTTAGACAGTTTTAAAAGATTCCAAGACACTCTCGTGCCTGCTAAGTCTCTATCTGTGTGAACTGAGATTTTTTTCAGAGGCTCACAACGTGGGTCTTACAATGGAAAGTGTTGGGAAACCTTAGCCATATAGGCAATGTGACCAGCTCTGCCATTGACGGAGAATGGTTTTTAATTATACAACTTGTCAGTGAGCTCAATAAAAAGAATGTCTACTGAGCATGAATAATAGCTAATTTTTACACCATCTCAATAGCTCATACATTAAAACAGATAATTGCCTATCCACAAAGTCTACTGTGTTAAGAAATGCCTGCAAAATTAAATTTTAGAATTCAAAAGCTGGTTGTAAGATTCTTTAAAAATCCCACTTACATTTGTATCTTGCAATCTAATATCCACTATTCAAAGTGTATTTCTGATATTAAAACTATACATTTAGCTACAAGGGTAAGTTTCTGCACACTGGCTTCAACTGGGCTCCATTGAGGCATAGAGTTTAACATAAGAATGGCAACTCTGGGTAAGACCAATGGTCTAGACTCTATTGGTCCAGCAGTAATGGCCAGTGCCAGATGCTTCAGAGGAAATAAACAGAAGAGGGCAATTTATCGAGTGTTGTTCAGACCCACCTTCTGGCAGTCATAGGTTTATTAACACCCAGAGCCTCAAATTGCATCCCTCAAATCTTGGCTAATAGCCATTGATGGACCTATCCTTCATGAACTTATCTAGTTCTTTTTTGAACTTATTTATACTTTTGGCCTTGACAACATCCCTTGGTAATGAGTTCCATAGATTGTGCATTGTATGAAGTACTTTCATTTGTTTTAAGCCTACTGGCCTATTAATTTCATTGGGAGACCTATTAATTTCATTGAGATACTTGTTATGTGTGAAAGAGTAAATAACACTTCCTTACTCACTTTCTCCACACCACTCATGAGTTTATAAACTTCTATGTATCCCCCTTAGTGATCTCTTTTCTAAGATGAACAGTCCCAGACTTTTTAATCTCTCCTCATGTGGAGGCTGTTCCACTTCTGTAATCATTTTTGTTGTCCTTCTCTTTTTCCTATTCTAATATATCTTTTTGGAGATGGGTGACCGGAACTGCACACATTATTGAAGGTATGAGTGTACCATGGATTTACTGTATATAGTGGCATTATGATATATTCTTATTATCTATCCCTTTCCTCATGGTTCCTAACATTCTATTAACTGTTGTTACTGCTGCTGAACATTATGCAGAAGTTTTCAGAGAACAACTCACAATGACTCCAAGATCTATTTCTTGAGTGATAACAGCTAATTTAGACCCCACCATTTTGATTGTCTTTCAATGTTCGTTGCTTTGCATTTATCAGCACTGAATTTCACCTGCCATTTTCTTGCCCAGTCACCCAGTTTTGTGAGATTCCTTTGTAACTGTTCACAATCAGCTTTGAACTTAACTATCTTGAGTAATTTTATATCATCTGCAAACTTTGTCACCTCACTGTTTACCCATTTTTCCAGATAATTTGTGATATTATGCTGATTCAATAGCAAAATCAGAACCCCAAATTAACACCTTTGCAGTTAACTATAATTTAAGATTATTATTATTACTGTAATTTCTAGGGGAGACTTCATTCTCCCCTCTAAACCTCATTTCCATTCCTTTAACATCCCCAAGTACTGACATTTTCACCATCACTCAACTGACAGTGCCACGACCAATCTGAAGCCATACCCATTTAAAAAGCCTAAAGATACTCGGGTTAATGCTAATTAAAAGCAATCTTAATAATGAGCATAAAAATGTCTTGTGACAGTACACTTACTGAAAACAACTCCTTCATCCCCCCTCATGACGGGGCAGGTTTCCCTGTGGTGGGCTGTATTGGCCAGAAGCATTTTAAGAAATGATGTACAAAATGACTATATTTTAACAAAGAAATTGTATGGGGAAAGACAAAACAAAACAAGTTTCAAACTACAGGAAGTCAATGGGATATCCCTGTAGTTTAAAAGTAATTATATACAGTATTGTACACATATTTTTTTCTATATAATGCATTTATTATGTAGTAGTCATTTAATTACTATTTATAGTCTATGCTGCTTTCTCTGTTATTTTTATTATATGGTAACTGTTTGCATAGTTCTCTAAGCATTTTAGTGGCAAGAGCTGGAAAAGATACTAGAGAAATAATTGTCAGTACTTTTCACTATTATTATTTTATGCTTTATTTGCTTCTTTTGTTATCTCTCTTGTTTTCATTAAAATGCTGTAGTTACATTTAAATTCTACAACTTCTTAGGATAGAAGGATGACTGAAACAAAATTAGCATTTTTTATTTATTCTTGTTTATTAGCATTCTTGTTTAGTGTTTTATTTGATTTTTACATTGCCTCTTTTGTTCTCTCCTTTTTCTCGTTACATTTAAGCTGTTTAGGTGTGCAGCACCCCAAGTCACTTTGTCAATGAACACCTGGGAAGCGAGGAGTTTATAAACTGAGATCATTTAGTATTTTGTTGGGCTGCCATTTTACTGTTTTTTTTCTGTTTTGATATCATTTTTATTGAAGTTGCTAAGAAATCTTTATATTTTTGCAAGGCTGTGCCCTAGAACATATATCAGCAGGTGGGAGATAGCCACTTTATGAACAAAATTATGAGTAATTTAGTGTTTAATTCAGGGTTGTTGGTGTTTTTTAACTATTGCTTTATTCCATTGTGATCGTTATTCATTATAATCATTATAACAATGCAGCATTCCAACTTCATTAGGAGACAGAAGGCACATCAGAAACGAAATATGATCATTTATTTAATAATTCAATGGAGAGCCGGGGTTTTGTAAGTCCACTTTATGCCATTTTTGTCACTTTACCTGCTTAAACTGTTGCTTTCCTGCTGTAGCTGGCAATCTCAGGAATAGGACGGGAAGGGAAGGATTGAAAGCTAATGGTTTTAGTGATGATGATGATGATAATAATAATGAATAATGAACAGTAATACTCACCAGTGACACGGATGGATTCAAGCATCATTCCTCCTGCAGTCTGTGTCTGCCCGTCTACCTCTCTTGCCCTAACACCCTAAATTTACCCCCTGTGCATGGAGAGCTATGAGATACAAGCAAGGAGCAGGGTGGAGAGGAGATCGTATCTTCCTTTTGTTTATCCACAGGCTGGTGAAAGGGGGAGACAGGGGAGGAGAGGGCTGAGGTAGCTGCAGCAGTGGGGAGGGTGCAGGGCTATGTGCAGCCTGTCCCCCACCCACACCTAGCAACAGCTACTACCTCCCCTACTCCCTGCTTCAGGGGCAGCAGGGAAAGGGCTGGCTAGGCTCTGGTGCCAGGACACCCGCCAGCCTTCCATGGCACGGCACAGCCCGAGGCGAGAAGGACGGAACAAGACGCAGCCGCCGCGCAAAAAGAGAGACAATGCGGTTTTCCGGACGGAGACTACAAGTCCCAGCATGCAGTGCGCCACAACGATTCCCAGCAGTCCTCTGCATAGCCGGGAGCAAGGTGGAGCATTGCATCCCGGGATTTGTAGTCTTGGAGGGAGGTTAAGCAGCGTTGCCAACCCCAGACATGCCAAAGTCATGCGGCAGTGCTATGTATGGCATTGCCGGGCTGGAGATGTGGACTGTGGCGAACACTTCCCCACGCCTTTTCAAGTGGGCAGAGTTGGGCCAATCTCCCTACTTTTATTTTTCCAATTTGATCTCTTGTGATTTTACTCTAGTTGATTTTAAATACAAATACTGGACCAAATTTAGCAATGAAATAAATTATAGCGTAAGTTACACCTCAGGTATATAGCTGGTTAGAAAAATGGATATGTGCCCCAGTAATGTGACTTGTGCCAATTAAACATTCAGTGCATGTGCAAACTGAATGTGACTTATACCACTATGAAATCTCTGTGGCCCAAATTGAATCCTAGCATAGGCAGCGTCAACTCTCACTAAAGTCATTGCAAGTTGTATCCACTTACGCTAGGGCTGCATTTGGCATCAGAGTTTGGAGGATGCTGTGAATGCAATTCAAAGCAGGGAGGCTGTTGTATGTTAGAGCAGTCAGTTTGTGTATCTTTTCATGACACGCATCCACAGGGGTGCAAGTAATTTAAGGGACTTACCCGTACACAGAGCTGGGGTCCTGAGCAAGGGGGTGGGGCCTGAGAAAGCTACCCCCGCCAATACGGTCGACTGTGGTACCAGCTCTTGCAGGCACACAGTACCGGACCATACCGGCTTGCTTTCACCTTTCCCCATCCATCCTTTAACATGTAAGTTACACAAATTTTAAATACCCACTAAATGTCAAATAGCAGCAAGTTCCATTGCCTTGACAGGTACATTTGTTTGACCAACTAACATACATTTGTTCTTGGAGGATTTTGTTTTCTTTCAGACTTGAGAATATTACCAAGATAAATATTTTTTGAATCAGAGTCTGTTGGAATACACTTGGTGTAGTAATACATTTTGACTTTCTAAATGGTCAGCACTTTGTTGACACTTTCAGTCACTGTTCTTCAGTTATGTACAAATGTTCAGTATTTTAATTAACCATGTAACAAAAATATACAACATACTGTATATGGACTCTTTCATAAATTGTAATAATACAAAACCATGACTTCTGATTGTATTAGGATGGAACAGAAAATGAATGTCCATAAGCCCCAACTCTACAGAAGTTAAAAATCAAATTCTGAGTCCTACCTGAAAATGTTTCATGGAGCTCCATGAATCCTCCTACTGGATATCTTTAAATATAGAATACAGTGGCTCTTCCCACATAATGCTGATCATATAGATTTTTATCTTCTTTCTACCCCTGTTTATAGGCCATGAATCAAGGTAACAATATATCACCCATCCATTTTTGGTAGTTTTCTAAATGCTTGAAGCTCCCAGGCTATGTACAAGGAACCTAAGGAGAACAATTGGACACAGAAGCAATGTTTAAAAACTAGGCTTCAGATTGTACCATAATACAAGCAGTCACAGTTTCAAAAAAGATGGCCTTATGCTTTACATTGTCATCACCACAGTTTCATATGTACTCAAAAGCAGAGGTATTAAACTCATTCTGTTAAGAGGGCTAAATGTCATTTTCAGAGTCTATACTAACATGAGAGCTAGTAGTGAAATACAATTACACATAGTTGAAGGCTGACAGACTTTAGATTCTTTTTAACTTGAATTCTTCTAGAAGTAGAAAGGATTTGCACTCTATTCAAAGCAAATATATGTTTAACCTATAAAGAAATGGATCTAATCTGTATATTTATAATACATTTTGATAGCACTGGAGTATCCAAACCCACAGGCTTCTCATCCAGTCAAAATCATAGGAAATTAATAAACATGTTTTTAAAATATAGATAGATCAACCTATCTGCGGTAGATTAGAGTCTGCTCACAAGCCAGTTATCACTTCACATGATACCTGGCAGCAAATCAACAAATCAGTTCGAGCAATGCAAATAATCAGAATAAGAGAATAACAAATTGATTGGTGTTCAAAAGTCCACTCGTGTAACATGCTAATTTAGAACATCTCTCATGTGGCATTTGCCAGTGGAGATCCTACACAGCCCCGTCAGAAATTTAGAGCTGTCCTCCCCTGCAGAACCCTGAGGGAGCAGGGAAGCGGACATTGCCTTCTCTTCATCAAGGGTAAACTTTCTTCGGTGTAGCAGCCCCCACTGGCACGGGTTCAGTTTTCAGCAAATACCAGTGCAATGTGTACCCACTAAGGAATCTAGTCCACTCTCAGGAGATATGTATAAGTTCTGGCTGTAGTCAACTAAGCGCTAAACTCGCTAAGCTTGAGTCAGGTCCAGTTTGGAGAAGTACAGTGATCCTGCAAGTGATAAGATGAAGTGCTCAGTGGTAGGTAGTGGATATCTGTCTGGTAAAGTAACTTCATTAACTGTCTGCAGACTGATATATACTCTGAGTTCCCTGATTTTTCTCTGTTTTACTGTGAAGTTGGGGGTGCAGGGAGAGTCCTGAATTGGTTCAGTGATCCATAGATCCTGGAGGTAGCTTAATTCAGGGGTGTCTTGGGGCAACAGCCCAAAGTCACTGGGAGCCAGAGCATTTGAAAAAATTAAATAGTTCACCTTCCTCCCCCCTCCTCCCACCAAATGTCTTCCCATCTTTTTTTGGCTACCTGCCATCCATTTTTCCATTGTGGTTACCTGTTCCTCATGTCTCATTTCTCTCACATTCGCACTCAAGCTTGCATTCAGTCATCTCTGTGTAAGCAGAATGAAAGACTACATAGGGTCCCAATGATTTCCGGAGGTGGGGAGTCCCTGAGAATTCAGTGCCAGTTTTCCTGCTGGTAACTGGAGGTGGGAAGTGGGGAAGGCTGCTCAAGGTTTGGCATTTTCCCTGGCAATAATAGCAAGCGGCAGTGAGGAAGCAGGGTGCTCAGTCAAGTGCCTGGATCACCTTTGGAGTGGCACTGATTGCGTTCTGTGCAGTATCTATTAAGCAGGAGTCATTGCTGCACATGAACTCACCCTAGAGGGAAATCTGGTTCACGTAGTCATAACAAGAATCTAGTACATTTAAAAATGAACCTGAAACCCGGTACAACACCAGAAAAAAGATTGTGCTCTCCCTGTACAGTCAGTACAGTTGGAGAGTGGATAAAACACTACGGGACTCCCCCACTTCCACTGAAAAGACATGTCTAGATAAATTGGGGGTACAGCTAGCTCCTGTTTGGGAGGATGGATGTTACTGTGGGGAGTGGTGTGGAAGTCTTGTATTCTGGGCCTGGTATGTGGAATCAGATGATATTTATACTCCTGGAAACTATCTTAAATAGTAGGATTCCTGAAAACAAATGAATTTCAATCCCAGTTTCAACCTATTCACCCATTGTTGGGTGATAGAATGAAAGCTAACACGGGAACAGAACCTGGGATTTAAAATATCTATTTCAACATTGCATTCATTCCAGAGATAATTTCTCTTTGTTTGGTCAGAAATATTATTATTTGACCTACTTGCATATAGAAAAATATCCTTACAGGAGCATTATTGTCTGTACATGTAGGATCCAGAAGAGCAGAAAGATATTATGTGGTGCCCTATTCTGTATCAATTTAAGTAATGCCTCCAAATCACAAGCTGTTTTATTTTTCTAAAAATAATATCTGCTTTATTTTGTTCCTCTTGCTGTGTTGGTCCCTGTGTTCGGGCTAGTTTCTGACATCCATCAGATCCTACTCTGTTCAGAAAAATTAGTACAGACCCAAGACCACTGAAATAAAAAGTTCACATTATTTGGCACAGTCTCAGAGCAGTTGCAGTGGAAGGGTCATTCCCCATTATCTGGTTTAGTAGTTCTGCCAACCGCTTGACTAGTTTCTGACCAAACAACTTCACTAACAATTTGCCTCTAATTGATTCTCTCTTCTGTTGCATCTTTTCTAGAACCTTCTCTTACAGTCTCTATGACATCACTGTCTGATTCTGATTGTATTCTAAAGTTCTCCCTGTAAACAGTAACTATGCTATGTGTTTAGAAAGGGTCAAATCGCCTTACTTGCATGAACCATCCTATTCAATGGGACTACACCTTTAAGGCAAGCAAGTGCTGTGCAGATCTTTTTGAAAGAGTAAGACCTGATGCAGGTCCTAAAGTAGCCTGAATACAGGGGCTAAATTCAGTGCTGGTGCATGCCAAGGAACTGCATGCAGCCAGCACAGCCTGGGAGCAATCTGGTAACTAAAGCTGTTTTCTGATGGAATCATGAGGGATGTTGGCACTGGAAATACTTCCTGCCTTACCTGACTGTGAATCCCTGGAATGTGGCAGCCATTGCCAGTACAAAATTCCAACCTTCCTACATATGGAGGACAGGAGTGGCTCTCATCCAGGGACTTCAATCGGTTTGCACAGGTTTAATTGATAGAAGAATATGTTCTTTTCCTTCCCATTGAACTTAGATCACTAAGTTTGACCAATTCTGGACCAAATCCTAAAGTCCTTTCTTGGTTTTTATTCAGTCTTTACTCAGGCAAAACTCTCACAGAAGGCGGTGGTAGTTTTGATTAAGTAAAAACAGACTTAAGACTTCAGGATTTGGGCCTAAAAAAATCTCGCTCTCCTTTTCATTTATCATACGGATTTCCCAGGTGCTCTTCAATCTCGCTGGAGAGCAATAGTTCAAATCCCATTTTGGCTACTTTTTAATAAATCAGATTTTTTAAAGGGGAAGGGACTTAGTAATAGATAATGACGAAGAGCCCCTGAAGCTTTCTTTGCATGTAGATCTCAAAGCTCTCCTAGAGCTTGGTTCTGCACCATGGAAGCTTTGCCACTGACTTCAGCGGCCACTGCCTCAAGCACCTATGGCAGGATAGGTCAGCTGCCTCTGCAGCAATGTCACATTAATGTGAGCCAGTCACCAGGATCAGGATCTGTACGAGTGGAGTGGCCTTTGTCTAGCCTGGCCAGAGTTGTCTCCTCACCAGTTCTGTGGAGTTCCTCAAGAGCAGGCAGTACAGCCTGGGAGCTCTGACCTTTTCAATGAGATCCCTCCATGGCAGGGTATCCCCCTTTCACAGGGTCTCAGAGGCAGGTGCGGCAAGAGGAAGTGTTCAGCATTCAAGCATAAGGTGAGAGAGAGAGAGAGAGAACCAAGACAGTGCAACTTTCAAGCTTTGTTTCCAGCTCCACATATATACTCCTCTCTAATCTAGCGCTTTTTGAACGTAGATTTCCCTAAGTGCCTGGATATTACCCTATACATAAGCCTACAGCACATCATACTATACCACCCCTCTATTGGGATACTATCATCAGAGGAAGCTCTGGTAGCAAGGGAGTAGTGTGGAGCTACAGGGCCTCTGCAGAGGTAAGACTGGCCACCTGTGTATTCCTCCAGGATCTGCAGGGCTTCTGGAGCAGATTTATAGAAGGACAAGCAGCCCCTCTCCTCCCCTCACTGAAAACAGCACCAACAAAATAGTGTGGTGGAAATTCTCTAGGGGAATCCTTTTGGTGTTTTCTTCCTTTTGTTTTTCTGCAGGAAGAGGTGATCCTGCCTATAGTCCATGGATTATATACCACTGCATTTGTATTACACCCACGCATTATGTAACACTGTATTTGTATTAGCCCCATACAATATATAACACTGCATTTGTATTACATACTAGTATTTTATGTATTATTTTCAGAGGTTTTTACTTATGTGCCTCATTGATGTGCATACCAAAATCTCCATTCCATGTCCTCTTAGTTACAGTTAATCTATTTTCCACTGACTCAGTATTATTTATAATATTATAGATGTCTCATTTACAAAGAGCCAGTAAAGCAGGACTGAAATGCTTGGGATATTTTGTCATCTCTGGCAACGCATTCTTGAGTTTATCTGAGTAGCTTAATACTGCAGCAGAGATGGCTACGTTAATAAAGTCTCTTCCGTGTAGATGTAGAAAATATTTTTCCTACATTATATTTAGATTAGATTTATTCACAGCATGGTAGCAGTTTACCCTCTTACACAGACTCTTGTAAATTTCAGCAGTTCTTATATATTTTAATGTAAAAAATAGATTTTCAGTTGCAAAACATTTTAAATAGTCTTAAAAGCTATTAGTAGTTTAAGTCATGTCCTCTAGTGTAAACATGATGTTATTGCATAAAAGATTTCAGGGCTCACTGCACAAACTTGTTAGAATACAAAATGAAAAAGAAATGGTAATGAAAGCAAGGTCATAAACCAATATTCTATCAGGAAGATGCAGATCTTAGGCCCTGATTCAGCAAAGCTTTTAAGCTCATACTTGTATGCTTGGTATTCAGCAAAGCACTTAAGCACATGTTTTTGGGATACCGTGAAACAGTAATTCAACATGACAAGAATCAGTCCTTGGCAGCAATAGAGTACTGAAAACTATTAGCTTTTGAATTTACTGCATTTTGTGTCACCAGACTGTAATTCGTTTACATTTTTTCATCAAAACAAATTTTCAATTAAAAATAGCTTTTCAAATGAAACCTTCCAGTTTTTGAAAAGTTATTTTCTCAGTTTTTCAAAAACTCCTTCCAAAATAAAAATATGATACTATGTTTTGTGGGATATAATTAATGATGTGATTTTGTGTCATTATTGAGTCATTTCACATAACAAGCAATCACTGTTTTGTGCAGATTTGAAGCCAGATACTCAGTTAGCATAAATAAGCACAATTCCATAGAAATACTTGCATTTTTGCCATTTGGCCGTTGGTCTTTGTCAGGAGTTTTATGTCAGCAAAAAGTCACAGCTGTATTGAATGGCAAGGGATAGAAGAGAAAGTATTTAATAAATTAGACACAAATGAAAGTGGTCTTTGTCTTCTCCCCCTCCTCTGCATGTCTACATCAATGATGAAGTCAGAAGACTCAGTTCAGAGAGGTCCTGGGAAACTGTCTATGATTTTGTGATACAATATTACATTTAAAAGATTAAGAATGGAGCAAAGTTTTTCAAATTCCAAGGAAATGTTTCTTAACTCACGTGGCCTTGGAAAGATGCAAAGTTGGATTGCTGATACAATGTTTTTCTTTAGCAGATTTCAGTTTTGAAAGCCTGCTGTTGAGTTGCATGTAGAGTTCATTTCAGAAATTTGGGATGGTGCTTCAACAATGACAGGGAATTTGAAAATTATCTATCTTTTGGTTTCCTTACCTTAGGTTAAATGATTCAGCCCCTATGGGGGCATTAAACTAATATCAAAAGAGGAAGGTAAAAAAAGGGAAGATATGAACACTCAGCACAAAATTATAATTATAATGAGAGCAGCCCAAGCCCAAGCTGGTTAGAAGGCATCCAACTGAATGGCAATCTTACATTCTTGTGCACTTTCCAGAAAAGCATGGGAATTTCTTGGTATGCTAAATTTTAATTTCTGCTACATGTTGTGTTGCACTGTTTCTGAGGCGACACTAGTATAGACAGCAATAAATGTATTTGAATTTGAAAAGAAGGGAGAGGAGGGATACCAAGAGGGCAGGTGGAAAGAAAAGAAATCATGGATTGAAAGTGGGAGACAGGACTGGAAGGATAAGGAAGGGGCGGGGTGGAAGAATGGAAATAGGAAGGAGTGATAGATGTGGGGAAGCAGAAATGTATATTATTCATTATGGAAAAGAAATCAAAAACAAGAAACAAAACTCTTACATATCTTAGCACCAAGCTTACGGGCTATTTGAGTAGCTCAGCACAGTGAAATGTGCCAGACTAAGGCAGATTCTCATAAAATACAAAATCAGTGACCATAATCTAGAGAAGGAGGCTGGGAGAAACATAGCACTGGATGGGGTACATGTAGGGAGGAACAATGTGACAAAGAGAGGAGATGGGGACAGAGAGCCACTTTCTGCTCCAACTATAGCACAGTACAAAAGACATCTCCATACATGCCATCTAAAGTGACAAAAGACTTCCCATTTCCGTGCAACAAGGAAATGCTGTGCATGACCTTGGGGAAAGATGACAGCAGAACTGGAATAAAACCTGAGCATTATTGTCTGCGATTTCAAAATCTCAGCTTTTTAATGTAGTAATAGCTCTTGTGGGTGTAAACAAAAGTTTGAAAACAGCAAGTGTGTGTAAGTGCAGCAGCACTAGCGGCCTGAGCCTGCAGAGAGTCTGAAAAAATTGCTCTGAAAGGGAAGAGTCTATGCAATCTATCAGGGTGGTGATGCCAAGCAACTGTACTTTGTTCAGCAGAACACTGCTCTGAACCGAACCACTAGATGGGGCGGGTGGAGGGCATGGGTCAGGGCAAGGGTTGCCAGCCCTCCTGGTTTCACCAGGAATCTCCTGGAATCGGGCTCTATCTCCAAGAGGCTATGGAAGCCAATCCGAGAGATGTTAGGCTGCTAAAAGTCCGGTGGCACAGTGGGGCTAAGGCAGGCTTTCTGCCTGCTCTGGCCCCAGGCCACTCCCGGAAAGGACTGGCACGTCCCTGTGGCCCCTGAGGCCAGGAACTGTGGCCAATAGGAGCTGCGGGGGCAATGCCTGCAGGGGCAGCATGTGGAGTCCCCTTCTCCCCACCCCACCCCCGGTCCCGGTCCCAGGGGTTGTGGGGATGTGACGGTTGCGGGAGCAGTGCAGGGCCAGGGCAGGCAGGCAGACTGTCTGAGCCCCACTGTGCCACCGACCGGGAGCTGCCTGAGGTAAACATCTGCGGCCAGAACCTGTGCCTCATATCCCCTCCTGCACACCAACCTGGGGCCATCTCCTGCACCCAAACTCCCTCCCAAAGCCTGCACCCCTCCTACACCTCTACCCCTGCCCAGTGAAAGACAGTGAGTGAGGGAGGGGACATGGAGTGAGTGGGGCGTGGCTTTGGAGAAGAGGCGGGGCAAGGGAGTTTGGGTTTATGTGATTAGGACATCGGGCAACCATGTCCCTTGCACACTATTTGGCTCTCCCTTGCCCTCACAGTGAATGGGCGCGCTCATTGCCCGCCCAACAGCCAGTGCCCATGCCAATCACAGCTTTTATCCCGCCCCTTTTTTTCTCCAGCACAAGCAGCGAGACGAGAACCGGCATTCAATCGGGGGGTGGGGTTAGGTTGCGCTAAGACTTGTGAGCGCACATGCGCAAGAGGGAGGCTGGAGTGATTGGTTCCCTTCCCTGCCCAGCTATCACGTGAGCGTGCAGGCTGGCCCGCGGGTGGAATTGTCACACGGGGCGCGTGCGCAGTGTGGGCGGGCGCTGAAATTCAAAATCCGAAGAGCGGTTTGGGGTGGTGGTTGAGCCACTCCCGGAGCAGCGCGAGAAGGGACGGAGCCGGGGGCGCCGGGCAGCAGCAATGGACCCTTTCACCGAGGTGAGCGGCCGGTCCCTTCCCCCCGGCCCCAGCACGAGCAGGGACAGCGGTTGGAACAGCCCCCGCGGGGGGGGAGGGCAGATGGGGGCGCTGGGGTAGCGCGCAGGGAGCGCGGGGGTCGATTCTGACCCTTCTTCCCCGGCCCTAGCCAAAGCCGTTGCTCTTCCAACGCGCTCCTGGGCTGCGGTGGCCATGGCGGGGCGGGGGGGGGGGGCTCCCGGCGGAGATGCGACCCCACCCGGCATCTAAGCCGGCAAAGCGCAGTGAGGTGCCGCCCCCGCTGCTGTCACTCTTCGTGCGGCTGCCGGCCTGGTGGGTCCCGTCGTACAGCGGAGACGTGGTTGTCTCAGCGGCGCTGCGGGGGCCGCCCTGGGTCGGGGCGCGCGCGGCGATGGGCGCCTGGCCGGAGAGAGACTCGAGGCGCTCGGGCGGGGCGCTCCCACGTAGCGCCTGGAGCCCACCCGGGTGGAGTTTCTCCCTTTCCCCGGCCTTATCCTATGGCCAAGGGCGGCTGATCGTTGGAAGTGGCCGGGCTTAGGTTGACGTGTGGCTTCTGAACACCCAGTGGGGAGTGAGGGGGAACAGAGTCCGAGCCTGCGTGTTGGTTGCAACTGATCTAAACATGCTACTGGCAGAAAATAAAACATCTGAAGAATTGTCCAAATCCAAAGAGATGACCCTGAGGTACCAATGTGGAGCTGACTTGTGTGGCTTGTTCTTATGTTGTACTGGACACTAATGGCCTCAAGAAGTCTAATTTACCCCTTTTTAACCCAAAATATTTGACTCTCTCATCAATTAGTGCATATATACATTCAAAATGAATGGAGAGTATCAGATTTTTCTGCCGTGATAAATTTTAAAATCTTAACTGACACTGGTCTAAGCAGTTTGTGCACTGATGTAACTGAAGTTTAAAAAACTAATTCTATAATGATTTTAGTTACATTGTCGCAAACTCCACTTCTTCCTCCCCTAGACACTCCTAAATTGGTTGAAGAGTATCTGAATGTTTTACCATGATTTAATTTAAAAATTGAAGAGAGCCTGCACAAAGAGGTAGCACTCATTTAATTAAACTGGAGCACAGACTGTAGCTCTGCCCTCTAGTTTATGTTAAAATGGAGTCTGTCTAATCTCTATGTATGTAACGTTTGTTCTATATAAACAACTTAACATTGCTTCCTTAATTGGTAGCGGTGACCTGATGAGACTTGTATTAAATTCCTTTTCAAGTCCAAACTACTGAAGTGAATTTAAAATCGTTTGGCATGCTGGGAAGTATTCCAATATGCACACAACCTTCTTGTACATAACTGAATTTTGAGAAGCGCAAGCTGGAGCGATTAGATCATTCCTTAGAGTAAACTTTATTCAGATATTTCCCAATACTAACAGATACCTCTCTCCAGTGCTTCAAGAGAGGTGTCCTTCAAGTAACAACTTTTTGGAGGAACTGACTCCACTATTTCTGGCAAGGAATATGATATGTTAATATTGGTGAGCCATCAAGCCTAATACAACTTTCCTTGAACTAAAATTAAAGCTACTAAGCACAATCTTTAATATTTTAGCTGCATGAGTTGTATAATAATGTATCTCTTCATAAGCTTTAGGTTATGCCTATACCGCATACCTTACAGTGGCACAGCTGTGGTACTGTAAGGTATGCAGTGTAGCTGCTCTTTGTTGGCAGGAGACAAGTCTCCTGCCGCCAAAATAAAACCACCCCTAATGAGGGGCAGTAGCTTTGTCAGCGGGAAAGTGTCTTCTGCTGGCAAATCGCTATCCGTACTGGTGCTTTTCATCAGTAAAATGTTGGCTGGGGTATGTGTCGTCCCTCCGATCGACAAAAGATTTACCGACAAAAGTGCAGTGTAGACATAGCCTTAGATTAAAAAACTAAAGCGGATCTTGACTTCTGAATGTCAGCTAAAAATTAACAGCTATATGTTGTCTACGCTACAGACCTGTATTGATGTAACTACGTCACTCAGGGGTGTGAAAAATCCACATCCCTGAGCGACATGGTTATGCCAACCTATTCCCTGCTTCCCACCCCCACCCCCGGTGTATATAGTGCTTTGTTGGCAGGAGAGCTGCTCCTGCTGCTATAGCTACCATTTCTCTCCCATCGGCTTAGTGTTTTCATTAAAGTACTACAGTGGTGCGGTTATGTCTATGCAGTGCTCTAAGCGTAGACATGCCCTTAATATTTGGCTGTGTAGGTGAGAAGTGGGATAACTTGGACCCTTACACTCATATGCACCTTTAAGATACAATAATAGGTCATGCATGCTCTGTATACATGTAGTTTATTATATATTTAGGAAGTTTGTTTTTATGGCAAGTACTGAAAACCGCAAACATTCTAATTAAACTTGTAGCCATTGGCAAAACCCTTACACAACATGGTAAGACACTTTCTCCCCTGGCCCTTGCCCCTCAAATGTCAGTGGGCTTCAAAATTAATTCTAATGGTCAGTTCAAAGTGTGGCTTATTCATCAAGTGTGTAAGAGCAGAATTTGAGTTATGACTATTACTTGGAAAACTTGAGCATGCTGCAAACCAATAAAAGTTTGAGTTCAACAATAGGGCTGCACATTCTTGATAAATGACATCCTAGCTGCAGCAACTGAACTTAAGTTCAAGCTGGGCTAACGGAACAGAATGGAATGTGGATGTGTATTTGAATAACTGAGTGTCCCACCCTACACATGGTATTTAACTATTCCTTTGCTGAATATTTATTACTTAGTCTCTGCATCTGAAAACTTTCTCACACATACATGGTTCCCTGTGCACTTCACTTTTTTTTTTGTGGGGGAAGTGGGGTAGAGCAAGGGAACAGGGTGGAGTCCAAAACTGACATGCAGTTTAGAGTCAGCATTTTGCTTTCATACAGAACTGCTGAGACTGACATTCCATTAGTCATACAACAAGAACATAAGAATGGCCGTACTGGTCAGACCAATAGTCCCATATAGCCCAGTGTCCTGCCATCTGGCATTGGCCAGTGCCGTATGCTTCAAAAGTTATGAACAGAAAACAGGGCAGTTATCAACTGCTCCATCCCCTCTCACCCAGTCTGGCAGTCAGAGGCTTGGGGACACCCTGAGCATGGGATTGCATCCCTGACCGTCTTGGCTAATAGTCATTGATGGACATATCCTCCATGGACTTACCTAATTCTTCTTTTGACCCCAATTATACTTTTGGCCTTCACAACATGCCCTGACAATGAGTTCCAGGTTGACTATCAGGATGAATAAAAAGCAATGATTTAAAAAAAAATGGATTTTTTTATTAAATTGAATTTTTTTGATAAAATGCTTTTTTGAGGGGAAAAAACCTGTCTAAAGATAGTTTTAATTAAGATATATTATAGCTCAAAGATATCTCATAATGGAATAGGGATTATTAATTCTATAGTATGAGACAAATATATTCATGTAATGTTTAAGAAAAGTTTTTGTAAATTAGTTCTAATAGCTCATGGATTAGGGACACAATCTTATGGGGCTCCTGTATAGATTATTTAGATTTAACTTTCTATCTACCCAATGGGACTCAGTGCTCAGTCTAGAAAATACCATCAGAGATGCTTAGTTTTGCAGTTCTCACATTGCTGGATTTGTGTTTCCAGAGGTAACATGCTTGTTAATTTAAAAATATTTTTGCTGTTAAGTTATATAGAGAGGTGCGAAATAACGGACCTCAATCCTATTGTCTCTCTGCAAATTTGTGTACACAGAGTCAATCCCTTACATTCTTTAAAAGTGCAAAGTTTCAAAAAGTTCAATGAATAGTATATTGTTGTGTGGTGGAATAGATCTGGACAAGGAGAAGAAGACTGGAGATAAATGTGAGAAGGGATGGACAGGCAGTATAAACAAAAGTGAAACTTTTAGAGCAGCATATTCCAGAAGTTTTGAGGTCTGAGTGTAGCCTTCATTGATTTGAGATCTACCATACCATTCTCTCACTAGAAGTTAAAACATAAAAGGTAGCAGGCTATAAAAGAGACCAAGTTTGGGTCTCATCTGTCTCTGAGTTTTGAAGAATATGTATTAAGGTTATAACAACCAACAAGAATGCACTTTTATGTAGAAATCCATGATTAAATCGAGTCTTCCTGACTAGTGATTTAAATCAAATCCACCCTGTTGACTATGCATTGAGTGCAGAAGTACTGCATTTTGTTTATTTTAAGTCTGCTGCTTATTAATTTTACTGGGTGTGAACCCTGGTTCTTGTATTACATGGAGGGGTAAATAACGCTTCCTTATTCACTTTCCTCCACATTATTATTGATTTTATGATAGATAGAGGTTCATAATTCCCCTTATTTTTCAGCTTTGAAAAAAAGAGACAATTCCCAGTCTCTTTAATCTCTCCTCATATGGAAGATGTTTCATACCACTAGTCACTTCTGTTGATGACTTGGGGTGATCAGAACTGTGTACAGGATTCAAAGTGTGGGCATATCATGCATTTACACAAAGGCATTGTAATATTTTCTATCTTATCAATCTCTTTCCTAATAGTTTCTAACATTCTAGCTTTTTTTGACTGCCGCTGCACATTGAGCAGATGAAACTCTGTCTAAGAATATAAAGTCTTTTTAGACTGTTAAAATCCGAAATTTACATTTGACTGCCATGCATCAGGGAGGATAATGGGTCACACAGTTCACTAGAATTTAAATATTTTGCCATCACCACAACACAGTGCTATGTGCTGCCTTTTCAAAGTGAAATAGAACTTTGAACTTTGAGACATAAAGTGCTTAATTTAGCTCAAAGGAATTTGTCACACTGAAAAATTGATTAAATCAAGCAGTACTGTATTCCTTAAACAATATTTAATTTAAATAGTACTTGAAGACAGAGTAACTCCAAATATCGCTTGTTAAAACTTAATTGAAATGATTTATACGTAATGGAGTAGGTTAGTACGTCTAAAATGGCATGTGAACTATAACAATCAGATCAGTGGATCAGAAGGAATATCCCTTATCCCTTTTATTTGGGGACAAAATTCATATATCTCTGTTTAAATCTTTCCTCTTTTAAATGGAATACTTGTGTCAATTTAAAGACAAATATTGTGATGGCGTGGTTTTGTGTTTTTTTGCCATCTAAGCATGGTAATACAGATCTCTTCTTTTTAGTGGCATCCTCTGCATCCATGACATGAAAGAAGAGCATTTTGAAAATCTCTCTAATCCTTACATCCCTTTGGCTATGCTTATTTCAGAACCTGTTAATGGTGTACCACAGTCAGCTAGAAAGGTTGCTGTAGAGAGTGAATATCTGTGGCATGTACACCAATTTTGGCAACTTGGTTTAAAATTAACCCCAAACTAGTAAACAAAAAGTTGACTGTTTTTAGCAATGCTACTGTTACCTGGCAGTTTAGAAGTCAGTTGTTACTAATTCACTATTAGTCACTGTCATGACTTAGGAATTTCTTTATTTAGAAGGATAGTGTAATTAGTAAGCTTGCCACATCTGTTAGATGTACAATCTTTTATTTCCATAGTGGGAATCTTTTTTGTGTAGGTCCCCAAATTAAGTGTTGTGCTCCCCATACTCCTGTTCACGTTTTCTCCCCACATCTGTCCGCAGATCCTGGGGGGGGGGGGCGAGATACCGCAGACAGGGATAAAGGGGCTGGGGGTAGGTCTGGGGCCGCAAACAGAGCTGTGGCCAGGGACCAAGGCCGGGGGCAGGGCCGGGACTGACTATGGAGCCTTGGCCAGGCCGCAGTCAGGGGCTGAGGCTAGGGGCGGTGTTGGGAGCTGTGGCCAGAGCAGAGCTGGGAGTGTAGCGGGGCTGGGTGGCACTCTTTCTGCACCCTCTGTGCTGCGCTCCCTGAATGTTCCTCTGGTGGGCACACTTGACAGTTTGGGGATCTCTGACATAGGCATTAGAAACATGTAACTGAGAATTTACTGTAAGATTCAGTGTTTCAGTCTTTGATACTTTATTAGTAATGCGTGTTTCCACTAAATACTGAAGCATATAACAACCTGTGCCTTTTTAAATGTTTAGAAACTTCTTGAACGAACCCGTGCCAGACGAGAGAACTTGCAGAAGAAAATGGCTGAGCGACCCACAGCAGGAATGAGGCCCACAATGCAGACAAAGAGAACTAGAGAACCTTTGTCAGAAACTAATAACCAGTCATCTTTGCCTGGTGCAGAAGGTATTTTGCATAGGTGTAGTACAGAAATAAAAAACCTTGAACAATCGTATGGCTCACTACTGCTATATGAAAATTCCCATTTATGTCTTTTGACACATACTACTTTGACTAAACAAATACTACTATTTAGCACCAAAATTTAACCCTCTTCTTTCTAAACTCAGCAATAAGGAATGCTATTACCTGTTTGTTTTTTTTTTAATTAGGTCCAAAATGTGACTAGCCTCTAAACTGTGGCAAATGTCTTGCAGATGACTAAGTAACTTTAATTTAGTGCCCACTTAGTAGTGATTTGTTTAAACTATTATGAAAGTCACTCTACTTAGTTAGTAATACTGAAACACACTGGGGAATGCAGAGTTTAAAGGGACAATTGAGATTTCATGATGGACATAAAGACTGGGCAACTATTTCTCCCCCCCCCCTTTTTTTTAAAAGGAACTCTTACATAAGACATAGTGGCAGACTTAAAAAGCTGTTTCAGAAAGATGGAGTATGCTCAGTACTTTTAATTGCAGGGTGTGAAGATGATGGCTGATAACTGACTGGTTCAAATATTTTTAACTTTTACAGTGAAACCTAGTACAAAGCCATCCCCATCAAAAAGGCTCTGTTCTGACAGCATGGAGGTTCCCGTTTCTAGCTCAGAGAATAGACAGCCAGTTAATGCAACTTCCATGAAACATCTTCCTCCTGAGATGACTGCACAGCCAAAAGCAACTGCAAATAACAGGGCTTCCTCAGTTCAGCCTATTCCACTGCTTGTTGAGAAGGAAGAACAGAACTTGAAATCTGAAGTACCTGTAGCCCTTACAGTCAAAACACGTATGCAGAAACTGGTACAACAGCGACGTTGCTGGGATGATAATGGTGTGTCCCACTTCATAAATTTAAAAATTAAACCATTTGTTGTGATAGTGGTATAAGTAAGCATTAGATTTTTTTTTTTTTCTCAGTGACTGTTTCTGATCAGGATTTCTTTAAATTCCTGACTTCTTCTATATTTTTTGTAATGTCAGTATTATGGGCAAAAGAAATGGGTGCCCCAAAAATATGGGAAATCATTGAGAATACACCTTCTGTACACTCTAATAAACGCTGTCTGATTTTTACATTGTTGTTAAAATTGGTGCTCAGGTTTTAGAAATTTAACATTTCTTGGGTTCTAGTGAAATAATATTCCATTGTCATTGCAAAATAACCTAACTCGTTAACAATTATAATTAAGTTGCTTAGGATCTTTACTTTTACAAAAGGTTGACTTTTTCTAATGTCTTATGTTTCAAAAAGCGAGTGTAGCACTTAACTACCGGTCTTAATTTTCAGATCCATCTGAAAGTTTTCCCCTATCTCCTCTCCTGTCAAAAGAACAGGCTGTTTCCCCACCCAAACAGCCATCTCTCACAAGTGATACCCCAGTGGGGAGGAAAGGCCGTTTAGCTAACCTTGCTGCTACAATTGGTTCCTGGGAAAATGATCTAAGTCATCCATCTGCAAAGCAAAACAATACACAAGAACAGCCTGGCACTACTTGTTTATCCAAATTGTCCACTACAAGTGAAGCATCTGCTCGAATCAATAGTGGCAGTGTAAAGCAGGAAGCTGCATCCTGTTCTCAAAGGGCAATTGAGGTATCTGTAAATAAACCAGCAACCTCTAAGATATCGGTGAGTGATCAAATTTAACAACTACTGTCTTTTTTTGTGGGGTTGATGTTAACCTTTACATGTCTAATCTGAATGTTAGTGACAATGATCATGACCGTTTTAAAATGAGTAACCTTAATTTTTGCAATGAAAAGAGAAGAAGCTTATGATATCTTTTTAAGTGTCAGATGATCAACGGTATTAAGATTGAAATAAGCAAGAAATAATTAAGATAGACCATATGAGCAAGAGGGGAGCAATGACTTCAAATGTATGTGAATTGCACTCCTTTTTAATCACCAATGGGGATTTGTAAGAGTGGCACAGTCCTTGAATAAATTTGACAGGCAGGAATTATGAGGATCTGGCTTTTACAAATCAATTGTTCATTTGGTTAATCGCGACTCTAATTTGTAAATATAAACTTTTATAAAATGCAACTCACACATCTGAAAGTAGTAGCATCTGTTAGGAAAACTATCCCTTTCATGAACTTGTACTGTTCCACTGAACTTTAAAATTAAGGATAGATGAATATTAAAGAATATGAGCAACAGGTGGCAAATTATGGAATCAAATATTAAAAAACTGATATTTGATCTAAATGCTTTAAAGGTGCCATGTAACTTGTTCTGCCTTTTTTATTCTCTTGGGAAAATAAGAGTGTTCAGATTTCAAACAGTGCTATGTGCAAAATTTCTTCATCTAGCATTTTCTGGGTGTGTGAAGAATGTGTGGTCTTCCCATTTAACTAAGATTATCTCCATATATATATATATTTCTTTTCCTCTTTAGGGTCCAAATTACTTAGGAAATTCTTCTAGAGTAACCAATCCCAATCCTAAGGAACCTGAAGTACCACAACTATTAAAAAAGAATCCCTGCAGCCCCCAGAAAACAGAGGAACTTAGGCCAACAGTAAAACCAATCTTATCCCAGGCAGTTCAATTCAAAGAAGAGCCAATCAAAAGAACACATGTGCAACTTGAACATAAGGATAAGCCTACAACACCAGGTAAGTGACTGACTGACTGTATTTTAAAGCAATGAGTGATATAGTTGCTTTTTAACCATTACCTTCAGTTTTAAATTTTATGTATTTTAACAGTTTCCAACAAACTGTACAAATCTTTTTTTCCCTGAGGTCCAAAACTACGTTCTAGCTAATGCTGGTCTATACCATGTAATGGTTAGCTGTTCATATTCTGAATTGTGGATTAGAATTTCTTGTAACTTTCTATTAGTAGAATTCTAACAAGCATTCTAGTAATAATTTAAGAGAACTTCTATAAATATAACTTCCATATTCTCATCATCTTCTGAACATAGTTTTGTTAGCTCTTACTAGAACCATTTAAAACTGAGTTAACTTCTTTATAGATAAAGAATATTTCAGTCCCTTTAAAACCAGGTTTCACAATTTTGGTGTGTTTATTTGAACACTTTCCATGGTCTGTTGAAGGAATGCTCTCTCAGACCTCTAGCAGTTGCCACTCTGGGTATAGGGATTAACGTCCCTTTCCCTTCTGACCAGGGGTTTAGGCTTACAGCACCTTTGGCATCATAATGGATTGAATCTGTTCAAGATGGCCTTTTATACCCTAAATTCGCGCTTTGTCTCCTGTGTCTTTTAAGCTTGTTCTGAACCAGTATATGCAAATCACTCCAATGGATAGTACTTTTCTGGAGCTGTTTATAGTCCCAGTCACTGCAAGAATTACCCCCACTGTTTCTAATTCTTGGAGCTGCAGTACCCTCCACTGTGGAGTAGAACGTAATCCCTGGCCTGCAGCTACACATATGAACTTTATGGCTGTTATGCAATACTTTACAAAGACACTGCATGTGGTTGTGGTATGTCACACTAGTCAACTAGGTACATTTAAAGCGATTTGCAAATCATTAAATCCTATACGTTTTTGCTGTATATGTCCCAAAGAGGTGTTTGGGTGATATCTTACACGGGAGTTACAGAATGAAACTTTCATCCATTCCTCAGTTTCTGAAGATGTGTGTAATGTCTGGATTTTTATGAGAGCTCGTCTAGTGACTCTTAATTATGTGACACTACAAGATCAGGGAAGACTGCTTGAAAGTAATCAAACAGTCTCAGCTACCTAGTTGATCAGCTTTACAAAGAACTGAGTTAGACTGGCAAACTGGCATTTACTTGACTTTCAAATATTATTGTTGGGTATAACAGCATAATTTGTCTTTTACTCTAAGTGCGTCTTCGAAACAGAAACTTAGTGAAGCAAAACTGCAGAGCTATTCTTTAAAAAAAATAAAATACATATTTTATATTTTAAGGATAATAAAGTTCAAACAGCTTCTCCACCTTGTATTTCTCAGCCACATTGTATGGGCTTGAGTAGATCTGGTTCTGGAGAGAGTAGGTGAGGAAGCAAACCATTTTAATTATCAGTTGATGGATCTTTGTTTTCATTGAGACACCATCTCACTCTCTCTCTAAACTTTGATTTGCACTGCTGTAATGTCCATTAGTCTTCTGTTTGAAGTGAGAGCAAAATTACATGCTGAGCATGTTCAAAAGATAGTGTAGTAAGATATGTGAAACATTGAAGGCTTTACAAGAAAGCACCTAATGTGTCTATGGTCTAAAAATTGTAAAGTATATGACTCTTACGAAACTAAAACCATTATTTTTTGTAGGGGGATCAGGAATCAAACCCTTTCTGGAACGTTTTGGAGAACGCTTTCAAGAGCATAGCACTCAAAGTCCTACTACAACTTCTGCTGGATACAGAACACCCATTATTACCCCAAACACAAAGACAATCCAGGAAAGACTTTTCAGACAGAATGAAACATCCTCCACTGCCAGTCTAGCACAACAGCTCAAGCAGGTATGATTTGCCAAATTTTAATAGCTTACTTATAATCTTCAGGAGTGTGTTTTAATGCTCTAAAACTGCCTAGTGAATCAACAACAACAAAAACTGTTTATAATGTATAGCAACAGCCTACAGTATGTTCTTGTATAACATTTATTTCTCTTATGCTTAGGAACGTGAAAAAGAACTTGCTTGTATTCGTGGCCGGTTTGACAAGGGCAGTCTGTGGAGTGCTGAGAGAGGTGAAAATTCAAAAAGCAAACATCCAGAAACTAAAATGGTAATATATGCCAGAGTGTATTTTTGATGTGTCTGTCTATAAATTGTCAGGGAACTCAGAACACATGGATGAGCATGTAAATGTACAATAATTTATAGCAATCTTTGCTTGCTACAAAATCTTAACTTACAACTTACAGTAAACTCAAGAATGCATACATTATATCTGCCAAAATTTTAAAGGAATATTCTAATAGTATCTCAACAGTAGGTTTGCCTCACCTTCAAGGTGCTATTTTGCAATGTTAAAAATTTTCCCTTCTGGATATACAGGTGTTAGTTTATTTTTTTTTAAATACTTCTCTCCGTGGAATCTGATTTGCTGAGTCATTGCATCTAAGTAGGAGCCTCATCTGTAACTTGTTTTCTAGTCTTTCAAAATAAGACTGAGATTACTTACTCAAAACAAACTTTTTTTATAAAAATAAGGCTGTGCCTCGAATGTTCAAATCTCAACTAGTTCATTTAGTTATACAAGCCACAGGTTACAGTACATTAATTTAATTTTTTTCTTACTCAGGAAAGCCAAGCTCAAGCTAGTTCAGAACAGCTCGGTAGTTCAGATGCTACGTTGCTTGTAGCAGCAGGAAAGACTGCAGCATCTGAGATATCAGTTGAATCTCTCCCCTCAGAATCTTTAGGTGAGAATAATCCTCCTTGAGTTTATATGATTGATATTGGTGGTGTAAAGGGTTTTGTTCATACTTGGTTATGAATGTTTGGAACAGACAGGTTAGACTTAGTATGTATAGATCAGGGGTGGGCAAACTACAGCCCACGGGCCACATCTGGCCCGCAGGCCCCTTCTGACCGGCCTTTGAACTCCCAGCTGGGGAGGCTCCCCCTGGCCCCTCCTCTGGTGTCCCCCATCCCCTGCAGCCTTAGCACGCCATGTGGGCAGTGCTCTGGCCCACAGCTCCTTCTGGGCAGCACTGCAGCGGCATGGCTAGTTCTGGCAGGCTGTGTGGTTGCCAGACATGCTGCTCTGAGTGGCATGGTAAGGGGGCCGGGCTGGGGCCGGAGTGTTGGATAAAGGGCAGGGGATTCCAAGAGGTGGAGATTCTGGGGTGGTGATCAGGGGATGGGGAATGGGGGGGTTGGATACTTCGTGGGAGTCCTGGGGATCTGTCAGGGGGTGGGGAGGTGGATGAGGTCGGGGCAATCGGGACAGGGAGCGGGGGGGGGGGGGGTTGGGAAGGAGGGGGTTTTGGGGGGGAAGGTTAGGGTGCGGGGGTCTCAGGAAGGGGATACGGTTCCAGGGGGGGTCTCTGGAAGAAGTGGTCAGGGGATAAGGAGCAGGGGGGATTGGATGGATTGGGGTTCTGAGTGGTGCAGGAAGTGAGAAGGGGTTGGATGGGGGCAGGGGCCAGGGTGTTTTGGGGAGGCACCGCCTTCCCTACCCAGCCATCCGTACAATTTTGCAACCCCAATGTGGTCCTTAGGCCAAAACGTTTGCCCATGCCTGGTATAAATAGTGTATAAGCATACCATTTCCCTATGTGCTGCCAATGCATCTTGAGCCGACATGCAACATGATTGCACTTCCAGTCCTAGGCTTCTTTAATAGACTGTCAACCAGATAAGGCATTTGTGATACAAGCAGATGTGAACTAAAAATCACAAAAACTGATCTCTTAAAATATTAATCTGACTTGTGTATGTAGGGAGTGGAGACAGTATGTGTGATGGCTGTAACTACTCATAATGGAAGAATAAAACGGGGGAACAACTCCGTTGAGTGTAAGCCTTCCTTCCTGACTTCTGAGAAGCATCCTCTTTCGTTCAGTGTGATAGGCACTTGGTTGCTTTATGATGTGTCTATCACCGTAGGGGAAGAGGAACAACAACAGAGGGCTTCCTGAATCTGGCAGTGTCTGGGAGGCTTATAGGACACGCCACAAAATATTTAACCATCAGGGAACAAGAACCTAGGTGCCCTGCCCCATAGAGGAAAAAGGGACAGTGTCTCCCTTAATACCTTTGTGCGTATAGATGCTGGGCTGGCTCTGCACGCCCAAACATAGCTATTGAGGGCCTGGTGGTGATGTTTTGATCCAGTTTCTTTGTAATGGGATGGCTCCTATGTCTTCCTTCGGAGCAGAGTGACAGTCTATTAGTACTGTTCCCATCCAAGCGTCACTCCATTCAGGGAGTGAGGGAAGGAGTCTTCCCCAGTGTTCCATGGGGTTCAAAATATTTCAGATTTAAAATCTAAAAGCAAAACAAAAAAACCTAGTACTATTCTGTGCATTATTCTTTTCTTTCACTTGTAGGTTAATGGACTTTTTAAGAATTAGAAATCAGACACAGTAGATAGTTCTGACCATACCTGCAGTAATTTTACCTTACTCTTTTTTTTTCTTAAACTTCCCAGACACTTCAAAATGTGAAGAGACTGAAAAACTCAGTCCTCTGAGGACAACATTGCTAAAGAATCCACTAAAAGCAGTATCTGTCTCAAAGCTTGAGCAACTTACAGAGAAAGAAAATGGTTTGTAACACTTCATTAGCTAGTCCTAAATGAGCTTGATCACTGTTATTTTGTCCAACAAAACATCAATTTCCTACAAATTAAGTGGGCTTCTAGTTCAGCAAGCATCTTTTGCTATCAAAGCATATATCTGAGATCAAATTCATATACACATTATTGGGTTTCTTTATTTTATTGTGATATTTAGGCTTCAAAGGAACGCAAGAAGGCTGATGTGTGAACTTATTGCAATGAAAAAATAACTGGTGATGAAACACTCATTTCATTTTAAGACCCCAATTCAAAGTTGGGATTTGTTCGCGAAGTGCATCTTCAACTGATTTCAATTGCCAATACTTCTGTGCTGGCTTATTTGTATAACTTCATGAACTACTTGGAAAATATTGTTGCCTCTTCTATTTAATTACTTCCTCTTCTCTTTTAATAAAGATCAGTGCTTTAAATGTACTACAGGATATGTTCATAAGTAATCTTGGGATCTCTGACTTTTCAGATGCAGTATGTGAAATTGAGATAAGTGTGAGTGATGAAATGAATAGCTCAAAGGTAATAAATGACATCTTTGATGAAGTTCTTCAAGATGATGGACCAGATATTGAAAAATTAAAGAAGGAAATGAGTATGAACCTGGAAGCTGAGAGTGATGATGATGAGCATGAAGAGTCACTGAATATTTCATCAATGTCTCTGCTAACTCCATTAGCAGAGTCTGTTGGTGTTGTAAGTCCAGAGGTAAGAACAGATATTAAATACAGGGATCTACAATTTGACTGTACACCAATAATGCTATTTCACAAATGTTTGTATTTTGTATTGTGGTCCCTGAACAAATACAAATAAAATGTGAGACTTTTCTATTAAAGCCAGTGAAATACTTACATTCTGGTCCTCCACATTCTCACCAAAATCCCTCCAATTTAAGCCAGTGTGCCTAAACACTTGTTAAAATAGCAGGCAATCCCGTTTACCTTCTGTTCATAAGAGAAGCATCCATATGCCTTGGGCAGTATGACTATCCCCACTTATTCCATGACCTAATCACAGATGCAGATTTTTTTTTTCCCACTGGGTTTGTTTCCTAGTTTTAACTAACACACACGCACGCGCGTGCTTTGAGATCGCCTTGAAACAAACAGCATCAGCTTGAAAGTTTAACTCAGTACCTACTATTCACAGTTGATACCGTGAAGGCAAGAGGAAAGCAGTAGTTATCCTCATCTCTTTCCCTCCCTTTCTATTTTAGCATACTTCATCCATGATAAACTGCTCTGTGGCTTGAAAGAGGTGCACGCCAGCTTCTTTATTTTTCCTATGACTGTCAGTTAGAAAGAGCTGCAGTTCCCCTCATACTTGTCATTTTGTGGGGTGTGGGTATGGTTCTGGGGACTAGAGTTAACTAACTCACTCTAGCAACATTGTAGCAACTGTCTGCGACCCCTCCACAGCTTCACAAATAAAACAGCAGCAGCAAAGTGGCTGCATTTCAGTAATATAAAACTTTTTCCTTTCACTTCTTAATTTTTATTTCTTCATAAAAATCAACTTTGTAGAAATGGAACAGACGAAATATTATTCATGTTACTACTACTTGCTTTCTAAAGAAATGCTAGGGCTTTGCAGGTCAGAGGTGGTGGGGACAAACCATTATGTAATCTACTTTTTTCATCTGCATTTCATACTGAACCCTGGATTTCCCTCAACGTTTCATCTAGTGAAATCACTGTGTAGTGGTGGAAGAACCATAACAAACGTTTTGGCAAATCTTCCTGCTGTTATGTGATTCTGGGGTTATAACTTAAAGATAGTTGCAGGTTGGTATTTGCTTAAATAATAAAAACGCTAAAGAAAGATTAAACCCTTATATAGGGTTTAAAAATACAACTAGAAAAGGAACATTTTGACTCGCTGCTTCCAATTAGTTATTGTTAAATCACATTACTAGTCAAATGCTTGCCTTTCCCTGGAGGTGATGTTTCTATCCTGAAGTCTTTACTTAAACATCTGTGGGAACATTGGCTGCATAAGGATTGCTGACTCTTGTTCTTGGCCCTCGGTCAGATTCTAGTACATTGTTTCTGACCCTAGATACAGTCTCTTAGAATAAAATATAACAGAGCTAATAAGTCTAATCATCATCTTCCCTTAAGATATTTTAAGGGTTTTTTATTTCCTACTAGTGGATCTCAACTTAATGTCAAGCTGATAAGAACATGAAACTAAAGACTAACTTTATGTTCATGTTTAACCCACCTGTCAAAGTATCTAAAGGGAAGGCAAGGAGCAACCAATTAAACTGTCATTGTATATCCTAAGAGTATTTGCAAAGTACAGTATAAATAGTTCTTCTGACTTTTATGGAAATGTAAATATAGGTAAGGGGTTGCTTACTCAAAGGGAATGCATAGGAAAAGTAAATAAGGGTGGAGAAAGAAGTAAAGGTGGGGGGAGTAGAATAAGCCCCACTAACTGGCCAGTTATTTATGATGCATACCTTTTTCTTTCCCCCACCCCCAGGTTTTTGTTTCCCCTAGTAGATCAGTTGCTGAGATTAGTAGTATAAATGATGAGAGTCCAAAGTCTGACAAATATCAAAGGACCCGGGTCCCTAGAGCACAATCTGGAGACAGTATTGGCTCCTTGTCAGAAGATCACAACCTTCTATATAGGTAACAAATTTTCAGAAACTTTGGCTTAAACATGTAAATCAAGTCACTGTGGAATTATTTGGGTTCATGAAACTGGATGCCTCCTGGAGAGGGGAAAGATACGCTTGAAAAAGCTTCAATCTTTTGGCCCCCAACAACAGACTATTTCAGTGATGTAGCTGTGACAAGTAATCGTCAAGAATTTATCTTTTACTTTCGTAGAGTTTAAGGCTAATATTGTAGGCCATTTAAATTTATTTGGATACTTTTCTGTTAAGCCTCTAGTTCAGGGTTTCTCAAACTGGGGGTCGCCGAGCGCTTCCAGGGGGGTCATGAGCTCCTGCCGCCGCTTAAAAGCCACCAAATGAATTACTTCCGCATTCGGTGGCTTTTCGGCAGACATGCCGAGCTATTTCGGGAGCGCTCGGCATGTCCGCCGAAAAGCCGCTGAATGCGGCAGTAATTTTTTCGGTGGACGTACAAGGATCCGCCGCGGCAGCTGAGGAAGGAAAAATGGGTCACGGTTCTCAAAAGTTTGAGAACCACTGCTCTAGTTAGACCAAAACATTTCAGTCCTCGCAGAAATTCAACTGTGTGCCAAAGGTAGAGAACAGGGAAGAACCAGATGCCACCAATGCCAGAGGCCTCTGCAATGCCTAGATGATCCCAGCTGGCAAGTAAGCCTTCACCAAAGGCCTCTTCTCAACATCTTTGGTTTTTTTCTTTCTTTCTTTCTTTATTTTTTTTTTTTTTTAAATAATCTTGCCACAACATTAATCTGGACAGGCAGTTGCAATAAAATTGCTCCCATCTAAATGTGTTGATTTGGGCATTCTTCAGAATGTGTGGGCCAAAGCATCAGTGCTTTAATGGGTCCAGCACAGCTTTTTACTAATATGTTAAATGTATCTAATGCTTGATTTTCTTTTTAAAAGCGTTGATGCTTATCGATCTCAAAGATTTAAAGAAACAGATCGTCCTTCAGTAAAGCAAGTGATTGTTCGCAAAGAAGATGTTGCTTCTAAACTAGAAGTAAAAAGGAATGGAACTTCCGATCAAGTTAATATTAAACAGAAAATGCAGGTATGTGTAACTTTGAAAAAAAACAACACACCTAGTCTCCCACTTACTGCTTTCTTGTGGTTTCTTTTTTTTCTTTCTTTTTTGTATTGTATTGTATGTGCCACAGACACTAAATGTTGTGTAGACTGGCAAAATTAAAGTGTGTTTGTCCAGATTTAGGACTTGTATTAGGACAAATGTATCATAATTTAATACATGCTAAGTACTTTGATACTGTATAACTTAATGGAGGCTATTATGTTAGGCAATTATTTGTGGGCCAATAGTCCTGGAGAGAGCATGGCTCTTCTATTGGGCACTCTTGCTTGTTCTCACTGATCTACTTTGATGCAATTTCCAAGTTTATGAGGGAATTGTAACTATAGCTTTAATCAGCTGTGTTCTGACCTTCCTCCTTTGACTACAAATCCATCTGCATCTCTCTCCACCATGCATCTCCTAACTTTTGGTGAGCAGCCTTACTGAAAGTGGTAACTCCTTCTAGAACATTCCCCACTTGTTGCCTTGTCACACCTGTACTGTTATTAGCAACGGTGGAAGGGAAGAGAACCCTTCTGAGAGTAAAACTTCATACTGTAAGTTCTTTGTCTAGCTATGTTTCTACAGATTGGAGGAAACCATTTAAAGAAAATTCTGTTCTAAAGGCTTTCCTCTTAGATACTAGCTCAGAGAGTAAAATTCTTTTGTAACTTCACTTTTTTTTTTTTTTTTTTTTTTTTTTTTTTTTTTTTTACTATGGGACTATATTAGGAGTTGAATAATGAGATCAGTTTGCAGCAGACTGTGATTCATCAGGCCAGCCAAGCTCTGAACTGCTGTATTGATGAGGAACATGGAAAAGGGTCTCAAGAAGAAGCTGAAGCAGAGAGACTTCTCCTTCTTGCAAGTATGTATTAAAGAATGCTAATATTCAGACTAATCCTTTAAATTACAGAACAATTTCTGAATGGTTGAGGTTTCAACTAACAAGCTCAGGAAAATCCAGTTCAGATGACTCTGTTGTTCTCTGTTTATTAGGGATTAGTTATAATTCCTCTTCTGAGAGGAAGAAGTGATTAGGTGTGTAAAGGTCACTTGCCCCTCCATTCCCCCACACCCTTTTATCAGTTCACTATGCTCTCTTGCACAATTTCCTCTTGCATATTGGCACATTGTCCTCAGAAACACTTCATAGTGGTACACTTGCCCAATAAAGGAATTGATAGCAAAGGGTACTTAGGTACACCCTCTCCACACTTTTTTTTTTTTTTCTCCTCTGTTCCAATTTAAATAATCTCTCTTTTCAGCTGAAAAAAGAAAAGCTTTGCTTGAAGAGCTCAACAAATTGAAGAACGAGGGACCTCAGGGGAAAAAAAATAAAGCTGCTTCTACGCCCCGTGAATTTGCTCCGTCCAGGGGATCTGTTACTCTTTCAGAAATGCGACTACCTCTGAAAGCAGACTTTGTCTGCAGTACAGTTCAGAAACCAGGTAAAGTGCTTAGCTGTAACTTAGAAAATGTATTCAGCCCATGTTGCTTGCATTTAATCATTATGGTTGTTGGTGTTTCACTCAAATGCCATGGTACTTGAAAAGGAAATTGTAGTGACGACTGCAATTCAAACCTAGTTTTGCTAAACTTTATTCTAAGTTCTCTTAATAGTACCTGTCATAGTAAGAGCACCTCCTAGGAAACAGCCTGACTACCTTGCAGTAGGGAGAAAAAATGTATATTGTAGTTCTCATTGCATCAACTTTTCTCACCCATTTTTTTTTTTTTTTTTTTTTTTTTTTAAAGCTAAAGTGACTTAAATCCTAATGAAATGTCCCATGAATGCTCATCTATGGGAATGTTTACGCTGCATAGTAAACCCAAGTCTATGGGACCCATGCCTGCTGATTGTTCTTTTCAAGCTTTCTCTTGAGTGTTGTGTTGCTATATTAGCCTCAGACTTATGCTAAACATCCATACTTTGCTGTGCAGACCCGATTCAAGACAATTCAGGGGATATATCCCAGTGTTCTTACAAACAAAGTTAGCTGTAACTGGTCTCAGGCTTGGTTCATGGTGTATTGTGGGAGAACTTGTCTGTCCATCCCACAGAACCTGACTGGAAGTGCTCTTAGCCCACCAACACATCCAACTGAGCCATTTTTGGGTCTGTGCATTTCCTTGTAATGGGTCAGCAACAGGGATTCAGCATTGATGGAAGAACTTCTGCTTGCACTTTCACTACTATTTCAGTAATCAGAGGATTTGTGAGATGCTAAAGGACATTTCAGAAGTGGGATTTGTCCTATTGTAGGCACTTTTCTAATGGGGAATAAAGACTCGGAAATCAGGGCCTTGGGAAGCATGAGATTTGCTCTAGTTGCACTACATGTGCCACTGCTGAGCCATCTTAAGACCACAACTTTCTTTTTTATCTTTCTGGAGTTGTGGGAGAAATATACTTAAGATCAGTGAACAAAAAATTCTCAGATCCTCTTCATAATAAAAACAGGGATTTAGTATTAAGGAAATGCTTTAACGCTGATTTCTCACAGGAATAAAGTGGCAATATTACTGAGTACCTAGCTGCCTAGTCTTTGGATGGATTGCTTTCATAAAGGGGTTTCTCAGAGAATAGTTTTGTTCTGAGATAAATCATTTCCTGGCATTACTTTATCTGAGAAGAAAATTCTGAATGAAACCCGTTGTCAGTGCCTTGTAATAGGCAGAAGTTGCAAATTTAGGTGATCCACTAGCACAGGGGTTGGCAACCTTTCAGAAGTGGTGTGCCGAGTCCTCATTTACTCACTCTAATTTAAGGTTTTGCATGCCAGTAATACATGTTAACGTTTTTAGAAGCAATCTTTCTAAGTCTTTAATATATAACTAAACTGTTGTTGTATGTAAAGTAAATAGAGTTTTAAAAACGTTTAAGAAGTTTCATTTTTAACTAAAATGCAGAGCTCCCTGGATTGGTGGCCAGGACCTGGGCAGTGGGAGTGCCACTGGTTATCTACCCCTGCACTAGCAGTTTGTAAAATGTGCCAAAAAACACCTGTCATCAGGCTTGAATTTCAGAAAACCTTGATTCTCTTTAGCTGGCTGTCTGCCTGCACTGTATTCTTCCAGTAATGTGCGAATAAGATAAGCCTATTTGGGCCCTGATCCTGCAAATTAATTTGACTGCCTAATTGGAATAATTAGGTCCTTCATTAGTATAAATTAAAAGAAGAGAGACTAAAACTGATGCATCCAGAACTAGTATAGTGAAAATCCTCTGAAATTCAAGCTGTTCTTTTCAATAGACCAAGGAAATGTAAAAGTAAGCTTCCTTCTTTTTATAAGGTACCTCATGACTCACTAAAAATGTTCAAGAAATTCTGACTTCCTCTAAGTCCTGGTGTTCAAAAAAAGATCTAATCTTGTAGTTTTCCTTGATGGTTTGGGGAAAAATCTTGTATTTTAGTTCTCTACTTTTTGTGCTGTTTGAACCTGCAGCATGAATTTCTGGAGTAATATCTAGTATTAGCCTTGTATCAATGTGGATGTTATGAAGGTTTTTTAAAAATTTGATCAGTACATGCTTAAACAGGGTTTGCTGAGGAACAGGAATAGTTACGTTTCAAATTAAATACTCTTTCAGAAAAGTAGTCTGTTTGTTGTGTCTGAATCAAATGAGTTGAATTAAGATCTGAATTTGTTAAACATGGATCTGAAGGAGCAATATTTCATCTAGCCAAACTAACTTAAATCATATCTGCTTAATAACTTTTTGAAGGTTTTTGAGGCAAACACTTGAAAACCTGAAATTCCTATGCTCAGTGGTGGCTAAATCTGACCATTTGCAAGCTCTCATTATTCGGCACGCTTTATCCAATGTCAGTGATTTATGTAATACTGCCAGAAATTTCAGTGGTGTCTAATATGTTATTACTTTTTGCAGCACTAAATTCTCAGGACAAGATTTGGTTTAGTAACTCTAATTGACTGCATAAGATATACAACTATATTTAAACAGCCTGTTAACGTTCTCCAATGTGAATCTTGGTGGCGGGGACGCACTCATATCTGATGTGATACTTGCTTTCTATCCCCATGTGTTACAAACATGCTGCTGTATTTTGTTCCCTTTTTAGTGATTCTGTCAACTGTTAAGTAATTGGCTAAAACCATTTTTCATTGTGCATCTCATTTGCAGTCAGGTCCCTATGTATTCCACAAATGTGGAATTTGCTATAATTGGGCTTCAAAATCTCAGCTTGTTTGTTTTGTTTGGGTTTGTTTTGTTTGTTTGTAGGAAGTGTTCTGCTTCTACTGTTGAAGAGAACCTCAAATGTGAACAGTGTAACCATTGTCTAAGTGCCTGAACCAATGCCTCTGACAGAACTGTTCCAGTCATCTCATTTTGGGTCCCATGGACTCTATGCAGTTATGGAGCTTGGTGTTTTACCAAGATGCCACAGAACTCAGCACTTTTGCGATAATTTGTTTGCTGCAGCCAGATACCCAGGATTCTTATTTTGCCTCCTTGCCCAGCTCAGATATGCCTTACAGCTGCCTCTTACTCTGTACCTTTCCCTGCTATGGGGCATTAACAGGATGACAGTATATTGTTCTGCAGATGTAGGCTGAAAGGAGAGGGGTAATGAGCCAGGAGCAGCGGAAGCTAGTATGCAGGCTGGATAGTCAGGCTAAGAGACCAGATCGGCAGCAGAGGCCTGTAGAGCTAACATGAGGAACTGCTGAATTTTGACTACAAGCTCCCTCCATCCTCTGGCATGTAGTGGGTCAGGGTAAGACCTAGATGAACTACCCAGACCATATCTTAACTGCTGAAGCCTGGAGAGCTGGACTGCTTGAATGTAGTGAAGAAGAATCAATGAATTAAATAGCGATTAAGTATTTTTGACTGAAATGTCTGTGGTGGAGGGGAACGAAGGGTATTTTCACAGCCATGCAATAAACTAACTTTGTAGGATTTGAGGTCTTTTGTTCCATGGAGTGCACGGCCCCTACTTACAGTGATCATCTCAAATCTGTCCACAGAAGCAGCTAACTACAACTACATAATATTGTTGAGATCGGGAGCAGAAAACATGGTAGCAACTCCCGTAGCAAGCACTTCAAATTCCCTAAATGGAGATGCTCTTACTTTTACTACAACGTTTACTCTGTAAGTACAAAGAAACAGTTTCAAAACTCAACTAGCTGGCTTTTGAAGAAGAGCATACCTGAGAATCTTGTCTAAACTAATTTAAAATGTTAACCTTTCTGTAAGGGTATTGCATTCCACAAATATTCAGAGGTCTTGTAGCATGAATAGAATATTTTCTTCTAGAAATATTTGGAACAAACTTTTTTCCATAAAGAAAAATTAAATCAATGGATAGTTTTTCTCCAATCATCATCTCTTGGACACCTGCAATAGCTGATTACTTACTCTCTCTGAGGGAGTTTTCTGCTGGCTATAATGACTGATATTCTACTTGGCCATTTTTGTTGTCTCTGACAATACTGTTTTGGACTAAAAATTAACTATATACCTGTCAAATGTTAGAGGAATAGCTGGCTTAAAGATATTCTTTCCAATAATGTGGGTTTAGTTGGATGATTTAGGATGGGATCTATATGCTATTTTAGAAAGTAGACTAGGAATGATAAAATGTTTGTGCACAAACCAACAAAGAAATGCTGCTTGAGAACTTATTACTTTGATTTAAGCGTATTTACTTTGTATATTATTTTGACAAGTGGTGTTTTGTTTTGTTACATAGCTTTAACTTTTTGAATCTCAACATCTGTCATTAAATAATTGTCTGATCTCTCCCCGCCATAATTTCCTTAATTTGAAAATAGACTGAAAAAATGCTTAAACATAAATATCCTTCTAAATTATAAAATAAAAATTAATTCCGCCAACCCTATTAAAAGTGAATATAAAATTTTAAACCTTGGAAAGTGAGGTTGCCATGCAAAGCACAGAAACTCAGTTACCTTTACCATCACCTCAAATTCTGAAAGGTAGTGGTCAATGTAAATTTTGGTCTGGAGAGCTGAATCAGCATTCTGGGCATACTCTTGTCCTGCTGTGGATGGGACGCTGTTTGTTTGGAGGGAGTGTATACAATCTAATGTAGTACAATCATTACATAAAACCCCTATCTTATGAACTAATTGAGAACTAAGAGTTCATAAAATTATCTCAAATAACAGAAGGTGTGATGCATAAATCGCAGCCCAGTGCATTGTTTTGTTTTTCTTGTACTTCAGACTATGGCCAAGAGATTTCCAATGAATCAAAGACTTCAGAATGTGAAGAGATATCATCTTGTTCTTTAACATCACTTTATCTTTTTTTCCATGGGGTGGGGTGGGGTGGAAATGATCGTACAATTGAGGTTCTGTTGTATTTCATTTTCTTTTGCTTGTGACATCTGGAATCTATCTCAAGATAGCAATGTATTAGTCTCAAATATTCTAATTTTTCATGTGCCAGAACACTGTGTTTCTTGAAAACTGGTTTATAGTAGATGGAAAAGGCTTGACAGACCACCATGCTTGCCTGGAAGGGCAGTGCTATGGTGTACTGATAAAGAATATCTGCTTTTACATTTTATCTTAGATTCACACCCAACACTTGACTATTGTAGATTTTGCTTTCAGAATAACTAGTTACTGTGAACTACCCTTCTGTTTTGAGAGGATAACTAACTTTTTAAAAACACTACTGGCATTATTAAGGCTTTTAACTGTAGTCTACTCTTTGTTTTAGGCAAGATGTGTCCAATGACTTTGAAATAAATATTGAAGTTTACCATTTGGTATGTACTTGTCGTTTTATCAGAAGACCACTTGGGGGAGCCAGGCACTCTACATTTCTCAAATGCTTTCTTGTCTTACAGGTACAGAGGAAAGAAGGTACAGGCACTACCGATAAGAGAAAAAAGGCAAATAAATCAAAGGTAAACACAAGAACAGATACACTAGTTCAATAAGAAGGCACACTAGAATCAATATAAAGCAAGGAGTGAATAACTGAGCTAGCCTGTTTTTAATTCTGAAAATATTGAAAGCGGATGCTATTTCCTCTTACTGATTCGGTTACTGGGAAGTTTTCTTCATTCACAAAAAATCTATATACTTTCCTTTCATCACTTTACCTTTTTCTTTTGATAGTCTGTTTAATGTACTATCGCTCTAAATATCTTTATATTTAGAGTCCTAAACTGAGTAGAATTGACATTTGGCCATCTTCACATGGCACTTAACTGTCAGGTGTGGAAGTTGGTTGTTTTTCTCTTCTAGCAGTTTTGCAAAGTGGCATGCTTTCCAAGCTTTCATCTAGTACAAGACACTTGCCTCTTTTGGTAATGATTCTTAGTGTGCTCATTTCCCTTCTCTACTCCTCACGCTCCCAAACATGTAAACTGTGTGCCAGTGCCCTATCCTGCAGCCAGATGAGTAGAGCCCTTCAAATCGGCAGATATCTGCATCTGTGGGACATTTTTATGGATTGCAGATGGATGCAGATCTAAATCTTTTCTGTGCAAGGCTCTACAGATTGGTTAATGGAAATGTATTAAACACGAACCTACAATTTAGAAAAAGAATGTTGCCAATGTAGTCATTGGAATAAAGTAAGCAAATGCTATTTTAAAAAAAAAAATCATAATCTTATTAAAAGAAAATTGAAGCTAGTATAGAGTGCAAGCACTAAATACAGGTCTATGCACAGGACTATGACAAATTACAGTATTTAATAAGAGGCTGAGTTAATTTTCCTAGTCTTTAAGTAAGTAGAGACACACGTTGGCCACTCCTGAAAGCCTATGAATTGTTTTGTTTTTGTTTCTTTAATCTAAACTATTTGCTCTTTTCATATTTAGGAAAATATATACTTTTGAGTTAATCTTTGCTATTTTGAAAATATGTATTTTGGGGAAAGGGTGGTATATCACCACTATAATAAAACAAAAATTGAAACCTTAACTGAGGCTTTTTTTTTTTTTTTTGTATGACTAAAAATTGGTAAAGATTACGATAGACCTTCCAGGACAGATGAGACCTGAACTTTGTGTGGTTTTGCTTTATAAAAAAAAAAAAAAAAAAAAAAAATTAAAGTTTGATTGGTGTTTGTTTTGTGTTTAAAAGCTAACTATTTTTGGGCAGGGGAGTTGGGGGCCTTTGAACCATCTAACTGAAAACAAAGAACCAAAAGGTTCAGTCTCTTTTCCCCCATCACTCCCACCCTGCCTATGTAAATTAGACTCCTACAGGACATAAGACTTGCTTGGACTCAGTTCTTGTAAATGTTGGCCTTCGGATTTCCTTTTCCTTCAAGCTTCCACTTCTTTTCCCATATAAAGATGATCTTGAGACCTCTTGTGTGCACTCTTCTCTCCTGCACCTGGCCTACTCTGTGGTAGCCTTCAGCTATACAGATTCAGGGTTGGAGGTGTGAAGTACATCCATTCGAAGCACTCAATAGTGCTGCAACTCCTTAGCTTTGACTTCTGCTGAGGAAGTTGGTTGCAGGACATAGAGGAGCAATGGTCACCACAGAACCAAGATCTTTCTTTTAAGATCAGTCTTTGTTCGTTGAAGGATTTTCATTGTGTTCATAACTCCCTGATTTAAAAACATTTGACTGTCTTGCCTCTTGCTACAGACTTCTTGAGCAGAAGGGAATGTCTGATTCTCTCTCCCTCTTCCAGCTGATGCAGGCCTAAGAGTCTGAGATCCTGGGTCCACCTCCCTCCTGTGTGCTGTAGTTTTTGGGGTGCTTCAAAGTTTGCCAGGAACCAGCCTTCTTAGAAGCACTGCATTGACTTGTTAGCTGGAACTGCAGTTTTTCTGTTGTCTAGGGAAGGGAGAAGCAGGACCATTCAGTAGGTACTTTTCAGTGCTCACTGAAAGTTTGCAGGAGTCAAGTCATCTAGAAAACTTTCTCCATTCCAGCCTCCTGACAATTGGTCTATTGTGTCTACTTTTGATGACAAACTATCTTTGTGTATCTTTTTCCATCAGTTGCAAGGACGGAAATTGTTTTCTTAATTACTGTTCATGTTCTTTTTCTTAAACTAAACAAAGCCCCAGGTAATATATTCATGTTCATTTGATAAGTTATAACTTGACACTTGTCCGTATACAAGAACACCAAATGTTAGGTACTCATTTACTTACAATATTATGCGTTATTTGATTCTCATTTTAATTAACTGCTAAACTTACTAGAGTAACAGATGCAAATTGTGCTGCTAAATGCACCAAAGACTTGCACATGAATGGAAGGCTTGGATATTTGTTTTAAAACACCTGCCGTCCAGACCCAAATAAGGGATATGTTATATATATGTTTTCTGCCTCTTGATCTGTGTATTTTATTACATGCTTCAGTGGAATTATTCAACCTTGGATCTTGGGTACAAGTAACTCCTTGCTTAATGTTGTAGTTATGTTCCTGAAAAATGTGACCTTTTAAGCGAATCCAATTTCCGCATAAAGATGTAAATATGGGGGTTAGGTTCCAGGGAAATTTTTTTCACCAGACAAAAGACTATTTTATTTATATATTTATTCACACACACACACACACACACACACACTCTATAAGTTTTAAACAAACAATTTAATACTGATACACGGCAATGATGATTGATTGTAAAGCTTGGTTGAGGTGGTGAAGTAAGAGGGTGGGATATTTCCCAGGAAATGCCTTACTGCTAAATGATGAACTAACAACTGGCTGAGCCCTCAAGGGTTAACTCGTTAATGTAGCCTCACGCTCTACAAGGTAGCATGAATGGAGGGAGGGGAGACAGCATGGCAGACAGAGGAAGAGACACACACACACACACTGTGTATGTGTGAGAGAGATGCACATTTCCCCTTTAAGTACGCTGACCCCACTCTTCAGTACACTGCCTTGTTAAGTAGATCAGCAAGCAGAAACCGCAGCTGCTGTCAGGAAGCTCCCCCCATCTTGAGCACTGTCGTGTATTCTCCCCTTCTCTATGGAAGATGGGGCAAGCGGGGGAGCAGGGGGACACCTTGGCATTAGCCCCCGCTTTCCTCTCCTCCTCCCCACTTCAAGCAGGAGGCCAGCGGAGCAGCTCCAAGGCAGAGGGCAGGAGCAGCACATGGCAGTATGGGGAGGGACAGCTGAACTGCTGGCAATTGATAGCCTGCTGGGCAGTTGCCGCACAGGGAACTTAAGGGAGCAGGGAGCTGATGGCGGGGGAACTGCCGGTCCACCCTGTTCCAAGCCTCCACCAGCTAGCTGCAACGGGCTGCTCTTCCTGCAAGCAGTGGACAAGGGAGGCGGCTGCCAAACATCATCACAAGGGAGCATTGCACAACTTTAAACAGCATGTTCCCTAATTGATAAGCAACATAACATAAAACAAAGTTAACTGGGATGACTTTAAGTGAGGAGTTACTGTATAGGAAAAGAAACCTGGCTGACTCAGGACAAGAATTTAATCACCAGTCAGAATTACTTTAGACTATAAAACTTGAATGGCATTTTTATCAGACATATTAAAACTATACTTGATTTTAATCACAATGTGCAATCTGAAATGTACTTGGCCTTCATGCTGTCTTGTTTTTCATAGGTTATTACTCCAAAGAGATTGTTGACATCTATCACTACTGTAAGTACTAGTGTAATACTCTAATAACTTCTGGAAATTTAATTGCCTTTTCTAAAGGCCATGTTCACACATGCTGAACAACGTTGTTTCCCCACTTCAAACAGCTTTGTGTCGTCTTTCGCTTGAAACGACCTAGCTTTCTATCAAGCCTTTTCAGCACATAACCATGTGCTGGCTGAGCATTCTAAATACATTAAAAAAGATAAAATTAATACATATGATTTATCTTTAAGAGATCTAGAATTTCAAGTGCAGTGTTTGACTAAGATTGCTTACATAAAGCAAGCTTCTAAAATCTGTTTTCTCTATCTTCTTTCCTTAATGAATCTTTCTGTCTTTCCAGAAAAGCACTCTTCTTACGCCAGGTAAGTAAAACCTAACCTTTTTGTACAAAGGGGAATATCTTTAACAGAGGGTGGTGAAAGTAATAATAATCTCATACTTAATCCCAAAATAAATTCTCCGTTGGTGTGAGTCATGAGATGTCAGTTTACACCATCTGAGAATCTGGCCTAGGTTTACATGTAAATTATTGCTGTGAGTAGCTGAATTTTACTGTATAACTCCAAAATTAACACCTAGCATCAAATATTTATAGCATCCATTTCTTACCTGAAAAAGTGTTTAAGTAAACCAACACTTGATTATTCTATTTTTAATCCATATACTGGGCTCTGTTGCTTTCTGCATATGCAGCATCATCACATAATGTAATTTTGTAACAGTCTTGTTGGAGACTAACTGAGAACCCATGATAAAAATGGGTTTTAAAGTATCATCAGTGTGCATTTCATTGACACTTCTCACATGTCTATATTCCTGATTTTTGAGGATGTAATCTCTACTGTATGGCTTTACCCCAACTCTGCATAAATACCCTGTGTCTGTCTTTCACAAGGATGAGGCACAGCCCATTCATGCAGAATTAGGGGAGAAGTTGCTAGCAGAAAAAGCATCCTTCCCTTTCCATCTCTTGTTCAGTATTGTAGTGTATGAGCCCAGCAACACATTATATAATTTTGCACGTGTTATGTTGTCTTAACCTTTTTTTATCTTTTTTTTTCTTTTTTCTTTTTCCAAACCAATCACAGTCATGGCCAGTCCAGGTGGCCCCAATGCTGTGCGCACTAGTAACTTTGTACTAGTTGGATCTCACAAGATTTCACTGTCGTCAACAGGGAACTCCAAATTTCCTTTGGACAAGGTAATGGAACCTGTTTCTCACTACTATTTCATAGAAGCACATGGATATCTTTGAAAGAATGGATTTTTGCCTGGCCTACTATTTCTAGGCAATATTGCTAATGGAAGATTTTTAATTTTTTTTACTTTTAGACAATGCCTCTTGTACTTTTTAGAGGACTGAAGTACAGGTTTGCAATACAAAAAAGTCTAATTGGCACTGAGAACTGCTGTTACTGTAGCTAAATGTAAGATACAGTAGCATATGGCCACCAATGCATTGGTATCTGTTCTAGATCAATGAAATTTATCAGAAGTAAGCTCATTCATGCAGGCCTTTTAGAATTGGCTATTTGTAGACCATTCTTAAAATATGCTATAGGCTGAGAAATAAACCACTTAATATGTCTTCTGACAATAATTGAAAAGTTATTTGAATTCTTCTGCACTGAATTCCTTTGGAGTTGACTTAAACAAAAAATCCCACTGAACAACATTTTTACCATGTAACCGATACTACCCTCTATATTTATCTTATGCAGATTGAATTCAAGTACTAATTAAAACTTTGGTTAGCATCCACATTCTTCATGATGATGGATTTTTTTAAAAAAATGGAGAACTGTTGTCTGTAGAACTCGTTTTGTGTACATATGACCTTGTCACAGTTACGTTCCACATAAGTGTGCGACTCTAGAATTTATAAACACTAACTGCATAACAAAGAAAAAACAGACCCTTTACAATGTAAATACCTATACAATTTTATTACTATATGCCAAGAGTTGTTCTAACCTTTTACTTTTTTATATTTGTGCAAGTTAACTCTTGTTACTTCAAGAACTCTCTAATAAACTTTTAAGTGCCATACTGAAGTCTGGTTGAGAAAGATTGGATTTAATGCAGTTTACTTCTGGAGTAAGCTATTTTTATAGACCATGACAGGCTAAGGATTTGCAAACAAGCTCCAGATGCCAACTCTGATCCTCTTTGATGCTTCCTTTAACTCTTTATTTAACAAAAAAAATTTTTCTTTCCTTTTTGACTTGGGCCTCCTTTGGGAATAGTTCTTGGATTAGTAAGTACTTGATTTGGTTATTGGAGTCTTCTGGTTCTTTGGGAAATATTCATTTTTTTTTTTATTTATTTATTTTTTAACCTTAGTGTTCGGTGCTTCATGTTTGAGTACTCTCCTTTTTTGGATAGGAAAATAAAATTATAGAAGTCATGATTATCATCAGACAGTGTCTGACTGAGTTTATGGGCCAAGTTAGGAAATACAGATTCTAGAAATATCATTTTAAGCTATTTAGTTTCTCAATACCATAAATGCACATTGTTATTCAGGAAGAGTGGAGATCTGACACCGCTTACAAGCATGTGACTTTTTTTAAAGCTTTAGCTATGTCCTGCCCCTCAACTGCACTGAACTGCTTTTTAATTTGCTTTATACTTCCCCTATGGGGGCTTAGATGACTGCTAGGGTGGTGTTAAAAATGCTTCCGCCCTTAATATCTTATAATGCAAGATTGAATGCAGAGAGAGGAGTGAAACATACTCAAATGTAGTTTTATGCTGCTTTTTTATTTTATTTTTTTTTAAAAAAAAAATAAACCACTTCATTTCACACCTAGTCACATTCTGCATATTTCTGTTTTTCCCCAGATAAATTATGGAGGGAAGGAAAGAGAGCTACTGGGCTTTATGTTCCAGGACAAGGTTGCTATGTTTACTTGCTTGTGACTAAAACTTAAGACGCACCTTTTCTAGTGCATGTTGCTCATGTCTGTTGCTCTTCTTCTGCAGTAGTTAGAAACTGAAATCTTTATAGACGGATACTTACAAAGATTCTTCTACAAATTTAGCAAATTGACAAGTGAAATATAATATAACTGAGTCATTTTAAAAAGAAATCTCTGCAGTGTTAGTCTGTCCAGCATGCTAGAACTCAGATTTGTTTAAATGCCACCAACACTTTTATTTAATACCAAAGCTTCCAAATTTAAACCAACTGTTTAGCAGGCTAACTTCTGACACCTCAGCAGGTGCTTGCATCTTAGTCTAGTTCCCCTGAACTACTCTCCCTCACTTTGAGGTGTATGGGGAAAGGGGTCTCTTCCTGTCCTGCCGTTGTCTCTTAAGCCCTCAAGTATTTGAACCACTATAATCTTGAGCCATTCTTTTTTTCCTTTTTTGCTTGGTTTTGCTTAATAGGATCTATAAGGAAAAAATAGTATATTCCTACAATCATCCAATCAGTCCAATCAATACCCATGTCAACATATAGTATTCATAAACTACAGAGCAGCTCCAAGTCCATCAGTGTTAATGGTAGTCCGAGCCTAGCTAACCAAAGGTCATGGACTAGAGTTTTCTCTTTATGCAGTTGTACAGTAAATCTACCTCTCCTTCAAGGAAATGTGAAAACTGAGGGAAACTTTGTCAAGAGAAGCATATTTCTCCCACCCAAGGAGGTCTCCCCCTCCCTCCCCGTGCGTGCACACAATAGCTGGCTGTAGTCCTGAACTCTTCTTAGTCACTTGATAAATCTCAGTGTCCACTTGTTAGTCACATGATCAAGAGACTTCATTAGCTGCCTTGCAGCTATAGTTGATAACTTTTCTATCATTTACAAAGTAGATTGTAGCTATGATCCTCACTGGAAATGTTTTACTTGCCACTATGGAGACCTTTTCTAATTTAATAAGGGCGCCAGACTAACTTGCTTAAACTCACTTTTAAAGTGGATTTTACTGTATTTTGAATATAAGTAATTTTCTCTTGGCACATAGTAAAGTGTGGAGCCATGGGACGTCTGTTGTAAGCAAAAAATCCAGCATTAGTGCTTTTTCTCTCCAAACTGTAATAGTCTTGCTTTTTAAAACTGATCTGGTACCTGAAAACCACTTCTCTGCTGGTGCTCAAGATACATTTTTTCCAAGATTTCTCTATTCCTTAAAGCAACTAGTGCAGGAATAAAACCACACATTTCACCTGGGATAGTCTAGTACTCTAAAAATGGTCAGATCACTTGCCTTTGCAGATGTGCTTTATGTGTCTTGTGTCTCAGCCAAACATACTGACTACCTAAAAGCCTTTCAATTCAAAGCGTGCTATCATTTCTGACTACTGATAAGTAGTTAGGAAGTTTTCTCCTTGATATTGTACATACCCTTATTCAGTAAATATGAAGGGCCTGATCTTGCTTCCATAGAAGTCACCAGCAAAATTTCAATCAATTGTGATGGATGGCATTAGTTCTGTTGGATGCTTCTTCACTTCAAGTCATCTCTGGGAGAAGGGACTCTTCTTGTATAGTAGTGAGCACACTTCAGTATTGGTGTATCTGCCGGAAGCCTGGGCTCTCTTGCTTTTAGATATTGCATGGCTACACTGGATCTCATCAGTAACATGAAAAACAAACACAACATTATGCTTCAAAATAACCCACATAGATTCTGAGTTACCAAATCATTCCAATCCTGGAGAGATTCTGTGAACCTCTCAGCTTTTATAGCAAGAATTTTTTTCCCTACCAGAACAGTTTCTACAAGGCAAAATTGAGGTTAACAGTTGGCTTGTTATAAACACTTTATCTGTCCCTGAAATAGAGACTTGTTAATGATGTGGGATGATGATGATAGAATTTAGATATGAATGAGTCTTCACGCTTGCATGGAATTGTTTCAAGGCATGTATGTTCTGTTCAGCTTAGCATTCTAATTACCCTTTAGTGACACAGAACCTACTTATGTCTTAGGTTAGCTTGGTAATGTTTTAATAGGTTTATACAAACAACTGTAAAACCTATTTTGTCTTGTGGCTTAATTGTAATGAATACTCTAACCAAGGTTTTTAGGGTTAGCTACAAAGCACTATTGGTGGTTATATTGTCTTGTGGTCACGTTTTTCCCCTTTATTGAGGGGGGTGTGTACATGCATGAGTGGGTTAACATTAACATTTATAAGCAAAGGAGATTTCAGATGACATCCAAGTACCTCCTAATACTCAGGACAGTAGATTACATTCACATCTTGAACCATGAATTGTAACTTAAATTACAGCCAAATCTTGAACATGAATCTTTCTAGATTCCTATACAAATAGCATCCCTGCTCATACCCTAGAAAAGGGCTTGTCTATAATGAGAAGTTAATTCAGATTAAGGTAGGATGTGTATTTAAAGTGGAGTAGCTATTCCTGATTAACTCCTTGTGCAGACTTTGGGCGTGGCTATACTTGCAGCTGTAGAGCGCTTTGGGTTAAACCCGCCTTTGGAGAGCACTCCAGGGAAAAGTACACCAGTGTGTCCACACTGACAGCTGCAACCACGCTGACATGGCCACATTTGCAGCACTTGCAGCGGGACTGGGAGTGGTGCATTATGGGCAGCTATCCCAGCATTCAACTGGCTGCAACATGCTTTTCAAACGAGGTGGGTGGGGTGGAGTGTGTTGTGTGTATGTCGGGGGAGAAAGCGAGCGGATTTTTGGAGCACTGAGTGTATGTCAGCATGGTATCTTGTAAGTTCAGTCCCCCTTCACCCCCTGCCTCTCTCTCACTCACTTTGTTTTGCTTTGTTGATTTGCCCTGTTGCAGATAAACTCTGAAAAAGTACTTCCACATTCTTCCAGCCGAGTTCAAAACAAAGGGAAGAGAGGCCACTTGACGTAAGGAGATTAGGGGGCGTTCCCGGAGGTCACTCGGAGCGCAGTATCGTTACTACCCTGTACACTGGAGCTGCAGTATCTTACCCAGTATGCAACAGCTGTTAATCCTCTTGCAAGGAAGAGTACCAGGAGTGCTCCAGTCAGGGAGTCAGAGCGCTCTAGGTGCCTTGCCAGTGTGGATGAGTAGTAAGGTAGAGCACTCTGGGAATCTTTATTGCAGTATAAAGTGCCCGTGTAGCCAAGCCCTTTGGGAGTGCATTAATCTTATTTGGAATATGGCACTCTTATTTCAGACAAGAGCATCCACACAGGGAGTTCCTCAAGAATAGTTAATCAGGAATGGCTCCTTGTATAGGTAAGTGGAATCAGAAGATCAATAACACCTTTGACAGTAAATGGCTCTTGGCCCTGGTATTTAGGGATCTCTGGCCACTCTTCCAATGACAGATGTCAAAACCATTGGTTGCTTATCTCTTGGTGTTGCTGATTTGTTTGTATTGTAAACAAAGCTGATGAGATGCATCAAATTAAATAATTTAAGTTTTGGTTTTTTGGGTTTTTTTTGCAGGTTCCCTTTTTATCTCCTTTGGAAGGCCATATACATCTAAAACTAAAATGTCAAGTAGACTCTGTTGTGGAGGAAAAGGGATTTTTGGTAAGTAACTTGCTCACTATTTGCTAAATCACTCTGACTTTAAGTAAAACAAGCACATTTATTTTCTTGGCAGTAACCATACGAGGCTTAATAAATGCACAGGTTGAAATGATTCCACTCTACCCGTATCTTTTGATTTTTAAAGTAAAGTTTGTAAGATTGGTTTAAGCTATCTTATTTGCCTAGCTAAAAAGCAGAGCCCATTGAATCTGCAAAGTTGTCTTAGGCTGAAATTGCTTCGTATCAATATTGCCTTTTGAGGGACTGATTATATTTTTTTAGTCAAATGGTCTATTTTGTAGGGTTGTGGTCAGATGTTTTATTGTCATTGTGCCCTTCCATTAACCTCCCTTTGAAGGAGCTAATCTGGCTAGTAAATGACAGTGGCATTGGGTGAGATTCTAGAGGTTACCAGAGGCTTTTTTCTGACAACTTGGACTCTTTTTGACCTATTATAAGAAAATCATATGTAATAGAATGTATTCTGTTTTGGAATAGCAAACCTTTTTTTAATGTACTCGTGCTCTCCTCCTAGCTTTTGGCTCATAGGCAAGGTACTCTCATTGTATCAAATAAATTGTTTAAAATCAACCTCTGTAAAACCAAACCTTAATTAATCTAGCCTTGGTTGTTTAAATGTAGCTGCCATTCCAGCCTAGTGGAATGCATTATTGCATTTCTATCCAGCAGATGGCACTAAATGTGTTGCAAAAATTCCTTTGCAAAACACAAGTGTCTACTATAATTTGATTAATTCCTAGCCCAAGATCTGTCTTCCTTTTCTCTCTATATAGATAAATTGGAGCTTACATTCTACCTCTTGGAATCCCTTTTGTTATTTTGATCTGCAAATTGTGGCATGCTTATGTTATCTATGCCCCCGCTTTCCTTAACAGCCTCTTTTGGGTCAGCATTAAACTTCTATTTTCATGCAGTTAAATGGAATGCTATACTATGCTAAGCACAAACAATAATATTTAGGTTTTCACCATAGTCTTAAAAGCCTTCTAGAGTGGGCTCTTTTACACTGGCTTCCTGCACTGTTTAAATGTGTTGCCTTCTGAATTGCCTAGAAAAGGGTGTGTAATGTGATACAGGAAAACTGCTAATCTTGCCAAGAGAAGTAAATGCTCTGCATAAACTAAAGAAATACATGGGCATAGGCTAGTGCAGTATCCTGTCTTCTAACAGTGGCCAATGCCAGGTGCTCCAGAGGGAATGAACAGAACAGGAAGCCATCAAATGATCCATCCCTTGTTGGCCATTCCTAGCTTCCTGCGAACAGAGGCTAGGGACACCATCCCTGCCCGTCCTGGATAAATAGCCATTGATGGACCTATCCTCCATGAACTATCTAGTTCTTTTCTGAACCCTCTTATAGTCTTGGCCTTCACAACACCCTCTGGCAAGGAATTCTATAGGTTGTATGTGTGTTGTATGGAAAAAATACTTGTTTTTAAACTAGCTGCCTATTAACTTCATTTGGTGACCACTAGTTCTTGTAATATGAAGAGTAAATAGCACTTCCTTATTTACTGTCTCCATACTAGTCATGATTTCATAGACTCTATCACATCCCCTCTTCGTAATCTCTTTTCCAAAATGAAAAGTCCCAGTCTTAATATCTCCTCATATGGAAGCTGTGCCATACCCTAATTGTTTTTGTTGCTCTTTTCTGTACCTTTTTCATTTCCAATGTATCTTTTGAGTAGAGGCAACCAGATTTGCACACAATATTCAAGATGTGAGCATACCATGAATTTATATGAGGCAATATATTTATTCCTTTCCTAATGCTTCCCAACATTGTTAGCTTTTTTGACTGTCATTGCATGTTGAGTGGATGTTTTCAGAGAACTATCCTTAATGACTCCAAGATCTTTCTTAAGTGTAACAACTAATTTAGACCCTATCATTTTGTATGTATAGTTGGGATTATGTTTTTCAATGGGCATTACTTTGCATTTATCAATATTGAATTTCTTCTGCCATTTTGTTGCCCAGTCACACGTTCCTGTGAGGTTCCTTTGTAACTCTTTGTCTGCTAGGGACTTAACTATCTTTAGTAGTAGTTTTGTAACATCTGCAAATCCCCCCTCCAACTTCTTATTTAATCTTACTTGACTCCTCACTCAGTTTATCATAACATGGTCAAATTCTATACATTAATATGGTAAGTTAGCTTCTGATTTTTTGAGCAACTGTGTGATAGGTTAATGTTTTTAATGACTCCTATATTGCACTCTTATAGTTGCATTTTGCTGAATCTGTTCAGCTAGTGTCTGTCCTATGTCAGTGGTTTTCAACCTCTTCATTTGTGGACTCCTAAAAAATGTTGAATGGAGATGTGAACCCTTTAATTTTAGACTGTAATCTGCAGAAGTCCATGAACCACAGCTTGAAAACCACTATTCTAGCTAAAACTTGAGGTGCTTTCAATTCAGTGCTAGAAGATAAAAAATTTTATTAAAGTTTTTTAAACTGTTGTTTTTAAAAAAAAAAATATTGGGGATAACAGCATTCTAACTTCTAGATTGCAGATGTGTTTTAAAAAATAAAAAAAAAGCTCAATTTGCATATCCAGAGCTTCTGCACACAAAAAAGCTTAATACATTAATGGATGAGAGGTCTGTGGAAGCAACCTTGTGTCACATCATGGTCATTACAAATGCCAACTCTTAGCATTGAATCAGCATTGTGAAAAGCCCTATATGAGAATTAAGTATTGTGGGAAGACACTGCATGTTTTAATGTTGATGGGAGGAAATGTCACATGTCTAATGAATTCTAAGTGCTGGCGGTGGCCAGTCCTATTCTCTGGTTTCTAAATACTTAGGGATACCATGGCATTGCCGGATTTCAAAAGCTCAGCATGCTGGGGGTGTTGAACTCTTGAAAATCTGTCTGTCTGTCACAATGGGAGATACTGGGTGCTGAGCACTTGAAAATCTGCTCTACTGGATCTAAAGGCAAGATCTAGCCTCTGATTTACTACAGTCTTGACTATATACAAATTTAATATACTAATATCATTAAAGTAGTATGCTCCCTGTTCCCTTCCTGCTGCCCCCACCCCCCTTTAAAAAAAGCAAATGACACAATGGTTGATGTAAAGGTGCTTATACCAGTATGATTAACCAGGATAAATAAGATGTGTAGAACATGTCTAAGTCACATAGGTCACTTATTTTTCTTTTTAGACAATGTTTGAAGATGTTAGTGGATTTGGGGCTTGGCATCGGCGCTGGTGTGTGCTTTCTGGAAACTGCATCTCTTATTGGACGTATCCAGATGATGAAAAGCGAAAGGTAATGTAGTTTATGATCCACCAGTATATTGCTTAATAATTGCAATATTTCGCAGTATCTGTTTTCCCTTAATCCTGCATTCATTTTTTACTGATGCAGAGTCAGTCCTTAAAGATTTTTGAGGTAGGGCATGCAAGATAACTCCTCTCTTTAATTTGATTAACTTCTGTATAACCCAGGACAAAAACAGAGTGTCAGATCCTGAAGTTGGTAGCAGTTTCCATGGTAGTGAGGCAGGAGTGCCTCATTTTCTCTCTTAATTACCAAGATTTTAAAACTTCTTTTTGTTAGTGATCTCGTCTGAAGATTGATGTGTCTCATTGCTCAATTTAAAAGAGGTGACGTAACACCCCCAACAACTCTAATAAGCAAGTTTCATTTAAATGATGTGTGGATTACCTTACAAGTTTGTCAGTAAGAACAGCATCCTTAGTCTGATAAACCCCATCAATAAAGCCTACTTTTAAGCAGTATGCTTTACAATAATAGGGGCCAACTGTATTTATAGCATGACTTACTCCCTATGGAATTCACCAAACCATGTTACATGGCTTGTAGTCTTGCAGCTCCTTAATGTGGTTTAGTGTGTGGTGCTTAAATACACACCTTGTAGACAGTTTGAGTTACTCTTTAGCTAGTGGCCCAAATCAGAAAGGTTGATCTCTCATTGATTTGGACCCCTCTTGGCTCCTCAGTCTGGTTCTACATGTATATGTAAATGTTTTCAACTCCTGAGAGCTCCTCTCAAGATGTTTTCTGACTCACTTAGGCAGTTTACCATTAAAAGATTAATTTATTGTCAAAGCACAAATTTCCTCTTAAAATTGGGCAAACACTGGACCTCTTGGTTTTCCTACACCAGTCCGCATGCATAGATATAGCATCTCCCTGTTAGCAGAAGAAGACAGTACACTGGCCAGCCTTGCCCTAATGTATTATTTAGTCTTCTTCCCTGCTGGCTGGGAGATATCATACTCTATTTTACAGCCTGAAAGATCTGCAAGAAAGATGATTTGGCTAGGAAAGTTCTCCATACTTCGCTGTCTAAGGAGCTTTGGGATTGCTTCCCAAACTTTTTTGTATCAAGTCTTCCAAGTTGTATCACTGCCTCTTTCTAATAACTGTTGGCAGGGCAGCTATGGCAATAGGTAACATTATTAACAGCATGCAATTTTTGTTGTGGCTGTTGTTGTGTCACTGTTCTTCCTATTGGCCTATATACAAGGTCTTGTGTATACCATGGCAAGAACCCCTAAATTCTGTGGCAATGTTAACTTACTCTTTCGTTCCCAAACTATGATTCCTATAACATTAGAATTTTGTCAGTGATTACTTTAAATCATAGGTCATCTTAGGTTGGCCTTTCCATAATTGTTTCAGTTGCCCAGCTCAGAACCTTCTTCCCCATGTGTTAAGGGAAATCCCTTAAGAGGCTCATCTGCTTAGCTTGTGAGCCCTACTCTTTTTTTTTTCTCCTGGCTCCCTAGCTGCAAACCTAGACTGCAGCTGTCAAACACTGCAGGGATCATACAATAATAAAACTAACTTTCCTTATACCAAATCCTGTGGCTATAGAATCATGCTGTACACAAGAATGGTGCAGTTTACATCTCAATGCTACTATTTCAGGCTTTCAGTAGATATGGGCAATGATCACTGCATCAGTTTTGGTTCATACTTCCAAAACTATCTTTGTGACTAATAGTAGGTTGGGAGGGATTGGATTTTTGTTGATAAATGTCAATTTCACAGTACACACACACACAAACAATTTTTTCCATAGATGATGATGATGAAAATTTACAGGTAGGTAAAGTAAGTAGAGTGCTGCTTGAGAATTTAGCTTGATTTAATGATATTTATTTTGTATATTTTGACATGTGATTTTGACAATTGTCATTCAATAATTGTTGGATTCCCTCCCCCCACTACGTCATTCAACTCTGAAAATGTAAATAGATGCTGGAGCATAGTTCTGTAGCAAGTGTTGAATTCAGCAGCCATGGAGCACATGGGAGGGTTGGGCTTGCTTATTCCACTGTAAAATCTACAGTCTCCCACTCCAGATGTGGCTGTTTCAACTTTTGGGTGATGTGAACCCTGTTCATGTATGGGTGGAAAATCTGCTCTGGATGCACAAAACAGGATACCTTTTGGCAAACAGGATTTGTAATTCTACATAGCACTATAACCTGACTTTTCCACTAACTTTCAGCATCCTATGGGCCGGATAAACCTGGCTAACTGCACTAATCGTCAGATTGAACCAGCCAGCAGAGAGTTCTGTGCCCGACCCAATACTTTTGAGCTAATCACTGTCCGACCTCAGAGGGAAGATGATAGAGAGACTCTGGTCAGCCAATGTAAGGACACTCTCTGTGTTACCAAGTAAGTGAATAAATATGACTTTTTTTGTGCTTTAAAGTGTGTAACCTTTCTGCAGAGTATTAGGATTGATATTAACAGGCGATGATGCTATTGATCTTCAGAATTTGAATAGGACCATTATCATTGCTATGTTAAGACACTGAAAGGTTGGATGGGGTGGAGGTTATGGGGGTGGTGGTGTTGTATAGGGTGTGGGAGTCCCGGGGAGCTCTTTCAGGGGGTGGGCGGGTGGATAGGAGTCGGAGCAGTCAGGGGATAGTGAGCAGGGGGGACAGGTAGGGTTGGGGTCCTGGTGGGGGGCAGTTAGAGTGGGGAGGGTCTCAGGAGGGGGCGGTCAGGGGACAAGGAACAGGGGGTTTAGATAGGGGATGGGGTCCCAGGGTGGTGGTGGTGGTGGTTAGGGGTAAAGGTTCTCTGGAGGGGAGTGGTCAGGGGACAAGGAGCCAGGTGGGTTAGATGGATTGGGGGTTCTGAGGGGGACAGTCAGGGGGTGGGAAGTGGGTGGAGTCAGATGGGGGCAGGGCCAGGCTGTTTGAGGAGGCACAGCCTTCCCTACCAGCCCTCCGTACAATTTTGGAACCCCGATGTGGCCCTCGGGCCAAAAAGTTTGCCCACCCCTGATGTAGCAACAGATCTTATTAATTTTTTTTTTTTTTTTTAAAGGAACTGGTTATCCGCTGATACTAAAGAAGAGCGCAACCTTTGGATGCAGAAACTCAATCAAGTTCTTGTTGACCTTCGTATGTGGCAGCCTGATGCATGCTATAAACCTATTGGAAAGCCTTGAAACTGAGGAAAATTGCCATGAGATTTTATGTACAAGAAAACAAACACAAACTATATTATAAATCCTTTTATATGTAGGATTGTCTAAGGTCCTCTGGGTTGGTTACTTATGCTTTAAATGTGGAAGAGTATGTGCCATTCTTTATACAGGACTATATTATGCAGTGTTTGTATTTCTCTATTAGAATTTTACTGATCTTTTTTTCCTAGCATTTGAGTGTGATTGGAAGCAATTAAGTTCTTTTAATGTGCTAAATATTAATACAAACCTCCACTTTTTGGAAATCTATACAGCTTAGTATGTTCTCTTAAAATATCAGTTTATTTTGAAACCGCTTAATCAGGACTTAGATTTATCACAGGAAATCAGAAATTTTTTGTAAAACACATGTACTAGTTAACTGTATTTTTCTTAAGGGAACAGTGACTCATCAGAGTACACACAGTTATTAGGTAGAGTCCAGAAGCAGAAAGGAACTTCAATGCTTTGACCTTTTTAGTAATTCTTCCTTAGGCATAAAAGTTGCCAGTTTTGAACACTTTACAGCGTGCAGTATAAACTTTCAATTGTGGAAACTACTTGTGGTCAGAACAAAAAAATATACAGATACATCCATAACAGTTTCTTACATTCTTACACTTGTCTGCCATTCTTTATACAAACCAGTTTATGGACAAGTGCGTGGCACGTGCGATGTAGTTTACAGGAGTTGAATTATGTATGCAGTATGTTGCACATTTTCATAGAAATGAAATGTCTTGACTATTTTACTAGGGTTTTATAAATTTAGTTTCAAACTGCCCAAATGTGTGGTTCCTAGATCTCGTGATTTGTACAGACTAGAGTTCTCATTATTCTGCATTTGAGTACCAGGAAAATATTTTGTAAAATTGTTTTTTATAAAACTCAAAGCTGCTATATACCAATTAATATTTTTGTGGCTATAAGTAATACCATATAATTTGCTGTAAGTGCAGGTAAAACTCTCTGTACTTCAGGCCATCAGTAAAATGGCAGAACTACTCAGTTAAAGTCCAAATATGCAATGTTTGCAAGCTTCCCACTGGGCTTAGTGTAAAGTATTATAGCACTACTGCAAGTGCAGTAGTGTACTTTTAAATTGCTATAAGCTGTTAAATTTTCACACTTGAGACACTAAATTCTGTCACTCATATCTTTTTCATCCTGCAATTTTGTACTATCGCTCTTGAATCTAGTTGGGTTTTTTTGTGTGTCTTTAAATATTTCAGAATGATGTATTAAGATTTATTTTATTCCCTTTATGTAAAGAATAAAAACACTGAGTAAGCTTCTCAGAAATGGGTCGTCTGTAGTAGCAGAAGTAAATTTTGAATTGGAGTGGGAGAAGAGTGGCTCTGAAGGAAGTGTGTAATATTTCAGGGCTTCTAGTCCATATACAGATGGCAGATTGGGTTGTGCTCAGTTGTGGGGGAAGACTGACTTGTATATAGAAAACAAGATGCATTGTTGATGTCTGGCTCAGACCATACAGTGATCTGACAATTGTCTGGTCTGTTTGATACATTCACTCCAGTTCAATGGTGAAGTAATCATGTTACAGACCTCTACCCTCCTGGCAACTTCATCAGAGACCAAGTGTTGGGTATGAAGACTAAAGATGGTTCAATCTGGTCAGGACTGAAGCATGTTGGGAGGGCAGCATGATGTTTGTACTTCCACTGTCTAGGCTCTATCTGGATAGAGGACTTTAGTCTTCAAGTTTATGCCCTTATCTTCTTTCACAAGTGAACAGCTTCCAGGAAAATTGCCAAGAAAGTCTCTTGACCACTAGTGATGGACACACACAAAACATAAGCAACGCTCAAAGCAGCATCAAGAGAGACGCCTCAAGTTAAGGGTAATGGAGCTGATGACATATGAAATGTAGGTACTTCAGAATTCGATGCTAGTTACAGAAAACTGCCTTCCCTTTTTTTTTTCCCCTCAGGCCTGTTTGTGAATTTAAATTTTATTGAAATGAAAACTTTGGACCCTATTTTGAACTTCTTACCACTTCATTTGCATGCTGTTCACCATCAATCTTTTTGAACTGCAACCAGTCCAAACTCCTGAGCCGCTTAAAAAACTTCTGTTGCCAACATAATTCCTGCACAGTGATGAGTATATTTGATATCTTGCACCTCCAAAGCTAGAAATGGGATCTTTGTCCCAACAGAGAGCCAGGTTCTCCCCTCCTTGAATCTAGTAGATAGTTTCCAGCCCTAGTAAAACAGCAAGAGATTGGATCCAAAATTTCATGTGTATGGAAAAGTTTTTAAAACTTTGGAAAACTGTTTTAAATACAACCCTTTGGGGTGATTGAGTCATGTAGGATTGCAGTAAGTAGAAACATGCTCCATTAGTTTATCTGTGAGCAATTTAAATGTTCAGTGGTTATATTTCAGTGACTTCTCTTTAATCCTCTTAAACATGAACTGTAAAAGTTCAGGTAGGGGGCCCTGTTGCGTAAGTGGGTCCTGTGGGAGCCTAGCCTGGGCAAGCCCAGTTCCTGTGCCAGCCTCTCCTGTGGGGCCAGTGTGATTCCCCAGCAGACTGTCGCCTCTCAGTGGGGTGTGTGGGGAGGAGCCTCTGGGCAGTGTGTGGGGGGCACTGTGAAGTTTGTGGGGGCTCTGCGCTGGGTGGGGTGCAGAATGCTGTGCAGTTGTGGTGGTGGGGTCCGTAGAGGGGTCTCTGGGTGGAGGTACTGGGCATAGGGAATTGGGGTGGGAGTGTTGTGCAGGCAGTCGGTGTGGTATGTGGCGTGGGCCTGCCCCTGAGTGAAGGGCATGCTGGCAGCACAGGACTGAGCGGGCCAGTTTGTGTCTGGTGCAAGTCTCAACCTGCAGCCCATGCTGGTAAATAGGTTGCGAACCACTGGTGTATTGTATGTTTAACCTTGTAAAGAACTTTCCTTCTCCTAGTTAATAACTTCTTTAGCTAGTTCATTCAAGGATTTGCTGCAAGTATTTAAGATGCAATTGATCTGGGTTAAGTGATTGGTCCTTTGGGACTGGCACTAACCTGAAGATTGTTGTGATTTTTGGTGTAAGGGACCATCCATCATAAAGGCAGGCTTGCCTAGGTGATGAGCTAGATAAGGGGCCCATCTGTGACTCCTCCATTAGGAGGCTGTTTAGTATCTGAGGAGTTTACACTAGATACTTGGTTTGGTGAAATCTAAGTATAGAACCCACAGCCATTTTGGGGTTTGTGCCCTGCCAGCTTGACAGCCCAGTTAATAGCAGACATGGAAGTTACAACTTGCCCTCAGTTTACCTGCAGGACTCAGCAGCCTCACCTCACGCTGACTTCAATATGAGTTCAATCTACTCAGAAGCTTGCAGGCTCAGGCCATATTGCTTACTGGTTGTATTGCGGTAGCATCTGGGAGCCTCAGTGATGGATTAGGACCCATTGTACTAAGCACTGTACAAAACAGAGATCAAGAGTCCCTGCCCCAGAGATCTTACAATCTAAACACAGGCTGGATTATTTAATGCTTAACTAAATTATATGGACTTGGTTCTGCTTGTTTAACAGATTTTTCCTACTGGCTAGCGCTGCTCCTGTGTAGATTGGTATAAAGAATGGAATAAGGAGCATGAACTCTTCTTCGTTCGGGCTGTTTTATGCAAAGTCTAACTTTGTAACAGTTTTGTTTAAAAAGCCAGGTGATGGCAAGCAGGTAAATGTAGTAGTGATGTCACTGCTACCAATGGATCTAACCCTCCATCACTTTTCTATAGAGGCCTAACCTGAGCTGACCCCTTCTTAGTTTCAAAAGCTTCCTCATGTGAATAAAGGCTGGCCCCAGTATTTTCATGTGACTTTGACTGCCAATGACAACTCACAAATAGTGTAAATATACTTAAAAAGAAGCATATTTTATCCAAATGCATAAACAGTTGTCAAAGTGGACCCTACTTACTATCAATGGGGGCAGGGGAAACACCTCTGCCAAATCAGATTGACTTAGTGCTGCTGGGTAAATCAAAATTCTGTTTCATAGTCATCCATGGCACATTTAATAAGCAAATGGCAGTTTTAATAATACATTGACAGCCACACCAACCATTGCATATAATTTATGGCAACATCAATGAGTTTTTGTTTGATCAATTAACCATTCGAAGTCCTCCATACGGAGATCACCGAAGAAATCTGAGGTAGGCGTCTTCAGTTTACTAGAAGCAGAGAAAGCCCTGTTGTTGTGAACTTGCAAATTGAGATGGTTAAATAGCCCCGTCGGCAAACATCCATTGATTCATTTTCACAGCTCTATATAACCAAAGCTAACACCTAGGGTACTCACTTGTGTATGTGGCTTTGCATATGAGACATGCCACTTTTTGGAATGAAGGCTTTTACATCATCTGTACAGGTACTGGCTCTTTATACTGCTACACGGGCCAAAAGAGGCTGGCTTTGTTTCTTTTCTTTGCAGCCTGGAAGACACTAATAAAAATAAACAGTGCTGCATGGCTTAGGCAATGGTGAACTCAGTGTCCCCCTTGATCTTTGAAAACATCTTCAATCTGGTTATTGAAGGGATTCTCCTTTCCAAGCACATGGGGCCATTCGCTCATTACCTTCTGCCAGATAATGCGAGCCCCCAGGGCTGAAGTGATCTGCAAACAGTTTACACAAATAGTGTCAGTTTCTTATTGTTTTTATTCATATCATAGTGCCTAGGAGCACTCTGCATGGAGCAGTACTTCATTGTGCAAGGTGCTGTACAAACATAGAACAAAAAGACAGTCCCTGCCCCCAAGAACATTCACTGTGATGGGCAGAATCCTGCTTTCCTTATACCTATGGGTCAGTTCTACTTGGACAGTGAGCAGGTGCAATATTTTCTTTTTGTGAGGAAGTAAAGCAAACCTGGAGTAGAACACAAGAGCTGGTTCTGCTGGGGCAGGGTCATTCTGTCTAACGTGTAGGCAGAGCAAGAAGCTGGACAGAAGCATTGTTCCTGGTATGAAATCTAAGATGCAATTGACCTGAGGAAAGTGACCGGTCCTGGTAATTGGAAGCAAGCTGGCAGCCTTTCTTTTTGCAGGTTTTTCTAACCTTAGATTAAACAAGCTCTTAAATGAAAAGGTCTTGTTCAGGCTGCTCAGCAGGGAAGGAAGGTAATCTAGGCTGCTTGTGCATGTAGACACCTCTATGCAGCAGCTACTTAAAATTCATTGGTAGACCGGCTGCGAGTCTCAAGCAGAGAATCAGTGGGGGACTGGAAGGGACCTCACTAGGTACATAAGAAAGGCCATATTGGTTCAGACCAAAGGTCCATCTAGCCCAGTATCCTGTCTACTGACAGTGGCCAATGCCAGGTGCTCGGAGTGAGTGATCCTAACAGGTAAAGATCACGTGATCTCTCTCCTGCCATCTATCAACCCCCTCTGACAAACAGAGGCTAGGGATACCATTCCTTACCCATCCTGGCTAATGGCCATTAACGGACTTAACCTCCAGGAATTTATCCAGTTCTCTTTTAAACCCTGTTATAGTCCTAGCCTTCACAGTCTCCTCAGGCAAGGAGTTCCACAGGTTGACTGTGCGCTGTGTGAAGAAGAACTTCCTTTTATTTGTTTTAAACCTGCTGCCCACTAACTTCAACGGCTGGCCCCTAGTTCTTCTATTATGGGAACAAGTAAATAACTTTTCCTTATTCACTTTCTCCACGCCACTCATAATTTTATATACCTCTATCATATCCCCCCTTAGGCTCCTCTTTTCCAAGCTAAAAAGTCCTAGCCTCTTTAATCTCTCCTCATATGGGACCCATTTCAATCCCCTAATCATTTTAGTTGCCCTTCTCTGAACCTTTTTCAATGCCACTATATCCTTTTTGAGATGAGGAGACCACATTTGTACACAGTATTCAAGATGTGGGCGCACCATGGATTTGTATAAGGGCAATGAGATAGTCTCTGTCTTATTCTCTATCCCTTTTTTAATGATTCCTAACATCCTGTTTGCTTTTTTGACTGCTGCTGCACACTGCATGGATGACTAGGTCATCTAGTCCACTCCACTGCATTCAGGGCAGCATATTCCATTGCAGTCTACAGCCTGCTGCGTGTGCAAGGAGCTGCTGTTTCAAGCAAACAAACAAACTCGGCCTGATTTTTTCAGAGGTAGTGAACACTCTTAGAGGAGTTTCTCAAAAGCACCTACAAGATTTAAAGCAAAAATCTGTTGAAAGTCAAAGGAACTTTATGCCTGAATAGGTCAGCTGCTTCTGCAAATCCCTCTTATCCCCATCGAAGTCAATGGGAACTGCAGATGCTCAGCCACTCTGAACATGAGACCCAATAGTTCTAGGTTCAAATCAAACCTGTGAGTGGTAGGTCACGAATGGTGCTGGTGGATTGCCGGTCCCTTTGTATGAAGACAGCATTGATTTGTTACATATGTCTTAATTAGTTCCTTCATTAGCAGAGCTACTGTTTTCCCACAGTGGTTTCTTAAACACTGGAGAAAGGCAAGAGGGTGATTTGATAAACAGTATAACTTCAGTGCAAAAAAAACACTCCAAAAATAAAAATAAAAAAGGCCGCTCTCTGTGACTTGTAAGAAAAGTTAATCCTTTTTTTAAAAAACTAATTTCTGACCTTCAATTCTTCCTCTTCATTTTGATTATATAGTTGCTTTATTTTAATCTCAGAAGACTCCTGTTGCATTGAGTAGCATTACAAGACTAAAATAGGACGAACAAAGCCATTACATTAAAGATACTGGTGAGATGATGGAATGCAATTGCTTGTCCAACACAGATGTTTCAGAGTGGGCTCAAAATCCCAACTCTTCTGAGATTTTTAGTCTAAAAGATTTCTTTTAATTCTGTAAGTGTGAAAGGTACTTCTAATAATGGCCCAGAAGACTGAAGTCCATTTCTTCAGAGAACAGGTGAACGGAGGCTAGCATGAGTGTGTCTGTTGCTTTGCCTGGTGCTTGGGGAAGCTGTACAATTTGTGAATTCTGTGTGAAACTGAACTCTACATATTTTAACAAGTTGCAAACTTCATTTTAACTGCAAAGGCTAGTTGCCTTCACTGTTGCCTCTTTACCTCCCCAAGGGACTGAAATTCTGACTGGTACAGAGCTGATAACAGAGGGTCATTAACCCAGGCTGGTCCTCTGTTTTACAACCACCATCCTGGGCAACAGGTCTGGCTCCCACCGAAGACACAGGTTTATCAGGGTAAAGGACACTTGGCTCCTGCTAGTGGTTGGTTTGTGATCACCTGTCAAGGCTGCTCCTTGAGTCCCCTGCTCAAGAGATTTGAAAGAGCCAGGGGAAGTTTGGGCGGGAGAGGAGAAGAGAACGGAGCAGCTGAGGTCAAAGGAGACAAGCTAGGAAAAGAAGCAGTTGTTCAGAACACACATGATGGCTCCCCTGAGTCCAGTGCAGTGAATGGTCTGGGGCGGTGATTAAACTGATATAGGGCAACAAGGGTAGGTTATTTTTGTGGGAATCTGTTGGTGTCTTGTGGTGTTAAAGGGAGAGCAATAATGTGTAAAGCCAGGGTTCTCAAACTGGGGGTTGTGAGATTATTACATGGGGGTCATGAGCTGTCAGCCTCCACCCTGAGCTCTGTTTTGCCTCCAGCATTTATAATGGTGTTTGTTTTTAATTTATATTTAAGGGTCACGCTCAGAGGCTTGTTATGTGAAAGGGGGCACCAGTACAGAAGTTTAAGAACCATTGTGTTAAACACAAGCCACACAGAATCCTGTGCAAAGTCTCTACCTTATCCTTTGCCCCTGGAGCAGGTAAAACCAGAAGGTTCACAACTGCAAGTGGAGTTTTGGGACAGGTTGTGGTAGTAGTCTGAGGGCTGTGACCTGGTGCCAGAGATTGGGCAGTGGCCTTGTGGTCTAAGCTCCCAGCAGGGTATGTCAGATAGATCTGCGCCCCAAGTGTGTGTCTAGGTAATCCCTGGCAGTGACTGGATTTTGTTCAGTCTCAAGAAGCTTAAAACATATGGGATCTGGTGTCTGAGTCCCCTCACAGCAGTCTGGTGAGTGGCCAAGATACAGCACTAAACTGATCTGACAGCATGGTAACAAGAAGCTTCAACTCTGACGCAAAAGGTTACTTTGGCGATGGGAATCGCCAGCACTGGGTCATTCTTGGCTTTCTGCAAAGTCAACGCAATCACCAGTTCTAGCAGGGGTCTGTGGACATTTGTCTGTATCTAAATCAAAAGGTTAAAAAGATCACCAACTGCATTTTGCATGTGCTACCATGTACCTGTCAGATGAGCAGCAAATCAGCAGGGTCAGATGTCAATGGCAGTGACCTGCTACTAATCTTTTGCAGACCATTACTCTGCTTTTCAGAAAAGTACACTATCTGACTTCAATAGGGGCTATGCCAATTTACACCAGTGGGGATCTGGCCCCGCATGCTTATTGAATCGTTTTGTCGAGCTGCTCCAAGCTGGGGTAGGGTACAGTGCCGTTTACATTTAATTACATAACTTGTCCACATGTCATTTCAGCTTTGTCTTTCTGGTACAAATCCCTTTTGCCGTGACTTAAGGGAGAGTCTAATCACCCTAAAGCTATGTTTTCCTGCCTGTACATAATCATTAGAAATCCTCTAGAGCATCTCATACAGGTTCTGATTGTGACTCAGGGTTTAGAATATGAATATATATTTATATAAAAATATATATTTGTGTGTGTGTAGGTTCATGAACTGAATAACAACAGTTTTGTTTTTACAGGAGCCTGTTGAAATGCATGGTCATGTCATATGTACAAAGTAATCAGCTGCTTTTGAAACAAGTGTTGCCCTTATGGCTATGTAGGCCTTGCAATACCTTTTTAGTGGGATTTTTGTAGTAAAACAGTATTCTGGGAGCTTAAAGGAAAATAATTGTACTTACTGTCTGCTTAAAAAAACAAAAGCGTTCGTTCTCTCTCTCTCTCTCTCTCTCAAAAGATTACAGTATAAATACAACCCGCTGTGATTCAAGATGACATTAAGGGTGGGATTTTCAAAACCACTTTGCCTTGGCCTGACTCTGTGCCCACTGCAGTAGGAGCTGAGATAGGCCACAGCTGAGTGCTTTTCACAATCTCACTGTCTATAGCTCCCACTTAAACAGTTGGAAAATATATTAGCAACTTAAGAAAATAAATATCTCTTATAGAGATTTTACATAATCGGTGGATCCAAATGAAAAACGTGGGCACTTGAATTTCCACACTTGGTTGAAAGTGGCACTTAGGCCCTTTCAGGGAGTGACACTCAGTACCTCACAGTAGCATGCTGAAACCCCTCATATTTACCCCTGTGATCTGATTATGATATGTTTGGTACAACACATGTCTTGTGAGGTATCATTTTAAAAGTTTCACTCCTTTGAACCTTAATATCCTGTTGGATTGTACTGTTGTATCCTGGTATGTGAAGTTAGGAAGTACTGCTATATGTGCTACTGAAATATGTTGCGAGGTTGGGAAATGCCCACAGCCAGACTTTCAGTTGCAATGAAGGAGGGCCCAGATATTGTTAATGGCCCATCAAGAAGAATTTACCTTACAATCTACCTTGCTGTAGTTAATAAATCTGTTTTATATTTGGTTTTGGTTGAAGTGCTGGAGGCATCTCAGCTCAAATTACAAAGGCTGGTGCAGGTCCACTCTCCTATGAAGAAGTGATGAACTTATTAATGAGTTTGCACCATCCAAGGAGTCCTTGAGCATTGCAAAATGTTACGATTCTGAGGTGGGGAGGGGGATGTGGACATTGGCTGAAGCCTCTCTATTTATGGCTCATGAATGGCTGGGTGATCATTCATGTAACTCAGTTGGGTGTGTCCCTGGCTGTGGATGGCTGTGTAAGTGTAGGGCCTGTCAGAGGCTTGTAGCTTGATATTAGCACCACAGTATGAAGGGCAGCCTAGGTTGGTGGGTTTGAGGGCTCAGTGGTCCCCCCGTCTAGGCTGCATCCCGAGGGGGTCTATGGCAGGAGGGCTGGGGAGGGAGCTGGTGGGTGCAGGAATCGGTGTGGTGATAGCAGTGGCTGCAACTGGCTGTGCCTGTATCTTGCTCCTGCATTAGCAGCCCCTTCCCCTATGTCTCTCTTGCTACCTCCCTTGCTGCTACCAGCCTGATCTCTGCTTGGAGGCACTGGGGTGGGATTGAATTGCCATCGGGGTTCTGTGGACTTCTCACTTCCTGCCAGCAGGGTCTGGGATTAGCCCGGATCATCCTGCTGCTGGGGACCCAGCCAGCTCAGCACCAAGCTGGCCCTGGCTCCTCTGGAGGTGGTGCTTCACCTGCCAAGCTGGGCAGTGTTCATGAGTGGTGGAGTGGCTCAGATTCAGGAGGGGGCGGGGAGGCTGAGCCCTCATTTGCCCTAGCTACCTGCTGCCTGTGCTAATCACATGCTTAACGGTCTGCAGGCTTGGGGCCTAAGGTGCCTACATTTGTAAATTGGGCCCAGGTTGTTTATGGGAAAGGATAAGTTGGTGGGAGAAGAATGACCATATGGCTATCGCACAGAAGCGAGAGCTAAGAAATCTGGGCGCCACTCCCTCACTAGCTCTGCTTCAGACTTCTCATTAGAGCGAGTTGGAACACTTTTGCCTAAAGAGCTGCTTTGTGCTAGGTGCTGTACAAAGGCAGGATTCTGGCTCCAAAGCACTTCTCTAAGAAGATACATGAGCTATACCAGAGCTGAAGGGGAGAGAGAGAGATGGGGTGTTTAAAAGATGATGATGATAAGGACATACCGTATTGTGAGCCCCATTTCTGATCCATGTCCTCTTTTTCCTTTGCATTGGGTGGCCCCTGAACACGTCTACCAGACTGGGCTGTGCAGGCATGAGAGGTGGGTGGATGTCTAGTTAGAGGGAGCCAGTGCAACTTAGGCATGAGTTAAGCAGTGAGCTGCTTGGCAATATCAGGACTTAGGAGGCTTCGTGCATGCCCACCAGCCAATATTTAGAGGACTTCACCAGCAGAATGTAGATATGTAGGGGATTTAGATACCTACAAGGTTAGGCCACAGCTGAGTTGGGGTTTGATTATTTAAATTTTGGCCACAGGCACCTTAACCATGAGATCTTCAGTGATCTAAAAATCAAAACAGAGTCCTGCAAAAAGTGGAAACGAGGTCAAATTACAAAGAATGAATATAAACAAATAACACACATATGCAGGGACAAAACAGGACATGACTTAAAGGATAACAAGAAAACCTTCTACAAATACATTAGAAGCAAAAGGAAGACCAAGAACAGGGTAGGTCCATTACACAATGAGGAAGGGGAAAATAACCAAAAATAGGGAAATGGCATAGGTGCTTAATGAGTTGTTTGCTTCGATTTTCACCAAGAAGGGTGGTGGTGATTGGACATCTAATGTAGTGAATGCCCATGAAAATAAGGTAGGATCCAAAGATGCTAATATAGGGAAAGAACAAGTTAAAAATCACTTGGACAAATTAGATGTCTTCAAGTCTCAGGGCCTGATGAACTGCATCCTAGAATACTCAAGGAGCTGACTGAGTTAATATCTGAGTGATTATCTTTAAGAAGTCATGGAAGACAGGAAAGATTGCAGAAGACTGGAAAAGGGCAAACATAGTGCCAGTCTATAAAAAGGGAAATAAGGACAACCCAGGAAATTACAGACCAGTCAGCTTAACTTCTGTACCCAGAAAGATAATGCAGAAAATAATTAAGCAATCAATTTGCAACCATCTAGAAGATAAAGTAATAAGTAACAGCATGGAGTTGTCAAATACAAATTATGTCACCCCAACCTGATGGCTTTGTTTGACAGGGTAACAAGCCTTGTGGATGGGGAAAGTGGTAGACATGGTATATCTTAACTTTAGTAAAGCTTTTAATACTGTCTTGTATGACCTTCCCACAAACAAACTAGGGAAATGCAACCTTGATGGAGCTGCTATAAGGTGGGTGCAAAACTGGTTGGAAATCTGGTCCCAGACAGTAGTTCTTACTGGTTCACAATGAAGCTAGAAGGGCATATCAGGTGGAGTCCTGCAGGGATCAGTTCTGAGTCTGGTGCTGTTTAATATCTTCATCAGTGATTTAGCTAATAGCTTTCAGAGTACACTTATAAAGTATGCGGGTGATACCAAGCTGAAAGGGGTTGCAAGTGCTTTGGGAAACAGGATTAAAATTCAAAATGATCTGGACAAACTGGAGAAATGGTCTGAAGTAAACAGCATGAAATTTAGTAAGGACAAATGCAAAGTACTCCACTTAGGCAAGAACAATCAGTTGCACACATACAAAATGGGAAATGACTGCCTAGGAAGGAGTATTGTGAAAGGCAATCTGAAGGTCATAAGCTAAATATGAGCCAATAGTGTAACACTGTTGCAAAAAAAGTGATCATTCTAGGATGTATTAGCAGGCGTATTGTAATCAAGCCACGAGAAGTAATTCTTCCACTCTACTCTGCTCTGATTAGGCCTCAGCTGGAGTATTGTGTCCCGTTCTGGATGCCACATATCAGGAAAGATGTGGACAAGTTGGAGAGAGTCCAGAGAAGAGCAACAAAAATGATTAAAGGTCTAGAAAACATGACTTATGAGGGAAGATTGAAAAAATTGGGTTTGCTTAGTCTGGAAAAGAGAAGACTGAGAGGGGACATGATAACAGTTTTCAGCTGTATAAAAGGCTGTTACAAGGAGGAGGAGGATAGAATGTTTTTTCCTAGCCTCTGAGGTTAGGACAAGAAGCAATGGGTTTAAATTCCACAAGAGAGGTTTAGGTTGGACATTAGGAAAAACTTCCAAACTGTCAGGGTGGTTAAGCACTAGAATAAATTGCCTAGGGAGGTTGTGGAATCTCATCATTGGAGATTTTTAAGAGCCTGTTAGGCAAACAACTGTCAGGAATGGTCTAGATAATTAGTCCTGCCACAAGTGCAGGACAGTGGACTAGATGATCTCTTGAGGTCCCTTCTGGTTCTGTGATTCTATGAAAGTGGATCAGACCTCTGGAAAATAAGAGAAAAAGACTACCAACCCCTCTCCTTCCTGCTAACAGCAGGGAATACTAGACTATAAGAGCTGCAAAAGGCTTATGCTAGAGTTGAGAGAAATAATCCAAACAACAGTCTAAACTCACATAGCCAGCCAGTGTCCCAGTGGCACAAAGCTGATTTACAGCTGTCCCCTAAGCGGCCAGCTGACATTTCCCTTTGCAGATGAGAATCAACTGGCGGTATGCAGCTGCTAGAGCTCATTCTATGTCATCTTCCCTCCTCCACAGCATAGAGAGTGTGGGCAGGAGAAAAGGGGCCTGGCTGGAGCACTGATGCAGGCCGGCAATCCATGGATGCTACTATTGGCCCTTTGACGGCCATTGAAGTTAGCTGTAACATGGCACAGCCTCTACTGAGCCTCGGGATAAGAGGGCATAAAGGTGATGTACCACCACGTTTGCTCTGCTCCGAAGCCCCAGGTTCTGCTCTTTGCACAACTCAATCAGAGCCGAGGATTTGGACTGTAATTTGTTATTTCAATGCTGTTGCCAACTGAAAAACAACAGGCCTACTAACCTCAAATAGTTCACCAAGCTTTGCGAACGTTTCATTCAAAAAGTCCTGCAGTGAAAATGGAACCCACTTCTCAGCAAAAAATGAGCCTATTCCAAGCTATCCCCCACTACATTAGGCTCTGCGATGGTACTTTTGTGAGACTAGCTATTTGTACTGTTAGCCACGCAAGAGTGTCTGTTGAAAAGGAAACTCACTTCTAGCAGGAGTTTGTTTCAACTTGGAAAGAGAGATGTGTGTCTATTACCTCAGCTGCCTATTACGGTTATAAAAAATAAATGAGGCGTGTGATAGCTAATACGACTTTAACACTCTCACAGCCCGTCACTGCATGGCCAACAGCAACATTTGAGAATATTGGGCCATATCACAGCTAGGGAAGGACAGGTGTTCAAATCCCTCACCCCTTGTAAGGTTCCTCAGGTATATTCTGTGGTTAATCAGGGCCACCATACTGAATGTCATCATAGTAGGCAGTAATGCCCTTGAAAGCAGTACTCCTAGCAGTGGCTTTGCCATAGAGCCCAGTCAACTTTATCTGACACAGAAACACCGCTGTGGAGAATAACCCTCAATTCCTTCAGGCAGTGACCAAAATTCAACACACTGCCACAACCAGTCTGGAGGCTAGGTCAGACATTCCAATAGCTGCTCTGTCTATGGTTCAAAGGCAAGCGTTTCTAATATAGGAAAGAGTGCAAATGTTTCTAAATCTGTAAATCCATCTCTGAAGTATGTGATGATTAATAGCAGCCACTGTTTTTATGGCTGTCTTGCACACCTCACATAGATGAGAGTTTCAGCACAAAACTAGATGACACAAAGACTGTTAAGGTTGATTCCATTTTTAATGTGAAGCCTAATAAACTTTTTACCTGTTCTGTACATTTTAATGTCTTGTAATTATAGCCCAATATATAACCTTTTGCTCCACTATCTGAAATGAGCTAAGCTTAAAAACATGGGAAATTGAACCATCCTGTGACAACTGATAAATACACAAAGGCAATAATTCCTGCATGAGCCACCTCTGTGCTGAGTCATGGCCTGGGCGTGTACTGGGCGTTAATGGCGACGCTGACCTACAAAGTTCATTTTTTGAATCTCCCTCTGGCATAAACCATGATGTAATTAGCCAGCAGAGCCACATGACAAAAGTACTGTTCAAACCAATCCTTCTGGCTACTAACCAGCCCTTTCTGATGACATTAGGACCTTGGGAATATGGCTTGATGTCCCCTAATTCCATCTAATAAAATAATCGCAATAATATTTTATATCTATATAGACTTTCATCCTTAAGGGTCCCAAATCTCTCTACAAAACCTATGGGACAAATCCAGAGCCTTTCCTCAGTTTGCACCTGGAGCCACATTTTTAAAGGTAGTTAGGCAATACTCCTAGTAGGTGCCTAACTCCCACTCAAAGCCATGGGTGATAGGCACCTTTAAAAATTTGACAGCTGGTTTTTATTGCAGCAAATTCCTATCGAGTAGAGCTGGGCAAACTGTGCCCCACAGGACCCTCATGTCTGGCCCTTGAGCTCCTAGCTGAGACACTAGCCCCTGGCCTCTCCCCTGCTGTCCCCCCTCCCCCGCACTTCCCTGCAGCCTCAGCTCACCATGCCACCAGTGCTCTGGGCAACAGGGCTGTGAGCTCCTACTGGGCAGTGCGGCTGTGAGAGCTGCCAGTCTGCCTCGGCGCTCTAGACTGCGCAGCGTTGTTACTGGCTCTGGCTGGGTGGTGCAGCTGCCAGTCCTGGGACTCTGAGTGGCTGTAAGGGAGCAGGGGAAGGGGGCAGGGTGGATAAGGGAGAGGAGATCCTGGGGGGCAGTCAGGGGACAGAGAGCAGTTGAATAGGCATGGGAGTCCCATGGAGCCTTTCAGAGGGTGTGGATAGGGGTCGGGTCAGTCAGGGGACAAGGAGCAGGGCGGGTTTGGATAGGTTGGTTCTGAGAGGGGCAGTCAGGGGGCGGGAAATGGGAGGGGGCAGATAGGGGGCCGGGGCCAGGCTGTTTGGTGAGGCACAACCTTCCCTATCCAGCCCTTGGTACAGTTTTTGAACCCCGATGTGGCCCTCAGGTCAAAAAGTTTGCCCACTCCGGCTATAAAGACAAGAGGAATTTGGACTGAGTTAAGGATCAAATATAAACTAAGTAAAGACCACAGAACTTGGCCTCATATTGGGCAGGACCCTAAGGCCACTGCACAGAACGAGAGTCTTGCCACTAACGCGTGGCAATTCCGAACTATTCCCTCACACCAGAGGAGACGGCTGCATGCCAACAGTTAATATTCATGCCAGGCTGAGAGATCTGCCATGGCCTGTTGCAGCTGCAGCACTGGAAGCATTTGTGCATGGTGGCAGCTAGCCCTACTCGGGAACAACGCTGGAAATATTTGCTGATATTTTACTTCTTGTGGATTTTTTGAAAGCCAAGAAAGCAGCAAAGAGACAGTTGCTATAAATCATTTTTTTAAAATGTCAAGCCATGTTCGCTCGGAGCACTTTACGACAATTCCCTGTGGCCAGCTCCTGGATGTCAAACACAAAATGAGGTGGCAATAGGGTGACCAGACAGCAAATGTGAACAATCCGCATGGGGGAGGGTGGGTTGGGGGTAAATGGATCCTATATAAGTAAAAGACCCAATAATTGAGACTGCCCCTTTAAATCGGGACATCTGGTCAGCCTCAATGGATGGCTTCTTGTGCCCCCCCCCCCATGAGGCAGTGGAGTCCAAACTGGCCCTTACTGAGTAGCTTAATATACTAAGGCCTCATTCTGCAAAAACTCCTGTATGTGCTTAACTTGAAGCATGTGTGTAGTAGTGAAGCACACGTGTAAGGTATGTCTTCACTGTAGCTGGGGGATGTATTTCCTAGCTCAGGTAGAGTTACACACATCTGTGCTTGAGTCAGTGCACTACAATAGCAGTGGCCAGGTAGCCTGGGTGTTGGCGCAGGCTAGGTGCCTGAGTGCGTACCCAGTGGTCAGGTGGGCTACTTAGCTGGCTAGTTTGAGCCTCTGCCTGAGGTGCCATGGCCACACACTTTGAGTGCGCTAGCTCTACATCTCCCAGCTGCTGTGTACACAGACCCAGCCTTCTCAGGATCGGGGTCTCAGCGAACAACCTACAGCTGAACAAGTGAAGGGAAGCAGCAAATTTACAGTGAAGGTTGCCAACTATGGCACACAGCACAGCACAACTGAAACGGAACAATGTGGGGGCCAAGGAGCATGCTGCAGGCACGGGGCACTCTGAACTACTTGGGAAAGCAGGGAAACTTTGGCCAAGGACGCAAGTGTCTTTAATGCAGAGCAGAACCAACTTCAGTTTATAATCTGTCCTCCAAACACAAGGGGACTCGATGTGCTCATCTTGGAAGGATGAGGGACTGACAGTCTTTCCTGAGGGTTAAATTTGTGGTTCCAGGGAGTATGAAGCATGAGTCTTTGAAACCCTAAACAACTTTGCCCCTCTTTTCCCACATTTTTTTTTTACCTGACTAGGATGGAATCCATCAGCAGGTTCTATCAGCTGCCAGCTTTCTCCTCCTAGTTTGTGCCACTCATCAGCAACTGTAAATCACATAATCACAAAGGATTAAACACACACATCACATCACATCCCCTTCATGCCACATCAGAGAGAGTATTTTTAGCAGACAACTGCTGTGCATAAAGATTATGCTAATCTATGAAATATTGCCAGAGCCAATACTGTATCCAATCCCCTTTCCGTAGGGTAGTAGTTAAGCCTTTATTTTTTGATCCAATGTATTTATACAGGGAAGTTCTTTGAACATAAGTGATTGTAAAACAATTAACTTTGCCTTCCAACTAAGAATGCTGCTGCAGTGAGTGCACTATGAAATATTTAACACTTATTTAATACTGCTCATTTTACATTTTGGTAGCATCTTCAGCAAAGCCAAAAATAAAAACACTTCTGCTTTGAAAAAGAGATTTTATCAGTAGACAGTTGGGCTGATGGCTTCAGGAACAGAATGTCATTTTCAGTTACTTTTCTTACAAGTGGCCCTTTTCAACTCTGACAAAATAACCTTTCTGAATTATATAAGCTTTGCATTTCAGGCAAATGATGCTGTTCTGTAAGCTCCAGAGCCATAGAAGGAATAAGAAGCTTCCTTTCTTGAAAAGGGTTGACTGGCGATCATGCATCTGACCAGTGGAAACAGCCTCAGCTGACTCCTAAGTCAATAATTTATTTTATAATGGTGGATTGAGAACTCTTAATGATGTTATTCACATATTCCATCACGAGCTAACATGCTCTCTTCCTCCATGTCCTTCTGAAAACAGCATTTCTGCTCAGCTGATCTGCCCTAGAATCACTGCTGTTGCACCCGGGGCCTGATTCGGATTTTTGAAACACTGATTCATCTGTAGAATCAGACCCACAATATTTATTTAAACAGACAAAGAATAAGTGATTCAAAACAGATACATTTTTAAAAAACATATTGCTTATTTGTAACACACCATACAGTCTGGATCTTCCTTGTACATTACACCAAAAAAAAATAAATCACGGTGCTCAAAGTCCTTCTCAAACTAGGCGATTTTATTATTTTAAAAATATTTGCTCATGAGAGCCTCACTGCATTTTCATAAGGGATCTGGGATACAGCAGCAATACACTATTACTCAGAAATACCTCAATACTATATACTTTAATCCAGGACACTTTTTTTTGTCCCCATTGGTTCTTTTGGTCAGGTGCCAACCAGGTTATTTGAGCTTCTTAACCCCTTACAGGTAAGGAAGAATTCTAGGCTACCCTTATGGTTACGATAGTTTGTATTCCTGTTTAGTACTTTTTTAATGCATTGAGGATATTTTTAAAATTGCCTTTGGGAGGCATAAGCATGGACTAATCCCAGGAAGTGTAATACTGTGAGGATTTTGGATTGAAGCTACCATTTCATTTTGGGATTCAAGTTAGTGTTTGAGCAGAAACATATTTTATTCTTTTCCTTGGCAAGGAAGTGAGTTCATCTATCTTTACATCAAAGTGGATAGGTGAGAGATTGGGTTTCAGCCACCTTGCCCATGTTCTCAAATGTCTTCAGAAGCTATTGGACAGTTTCTCAGCTGGTGTAAACCAATGCCCTGCCACTAATCTCCATGGAGCTGATTTACACCAGCTGAGGATCTGCTCTGATATATTTAATGGCTACATTTAGCATCTCTAACCAATGGTGCAGCAACAGGCTTTGTAACTGGTTGGAAACACACACACAAAACCTTTCCCCACCGATGCTCCATGCCTGTAACACACACACACTGGTCCTGCACCAAGCACAGCACAACCAGACCGGTGGTTCTGGGACAAGATTTGTAGGCTACACTAGTGTTTAAGGCAGACTCTGCCTGCCCTTGCTAAGTTGCACAGCAGGGAGAGAGGATGCAGCGAGCCCTCTCATTCTTTTGCACACTAGTTCCTGGAGCAAAGAGAATTGCACGAGCATGATGCAGGGAAGTGTTGATGCTACACACCCCAAAGGCATCACAGACAGATGCCGTTAATGTGTGTCCAGACCTGCAGGGCTCCCTCCATAAATGCCCAGGATCTGTGAAGCTGAGAAGCTCAGTGAGCTTCATCTCACGGCGTTTCCTAGCAATTTTGTCTGGCCTCTCTCCAAGGACAGGATGATCCAGCCCTTAATAATTTTCACTTCACTTTTTTCCCACTCCTACTTTAAATAAGCCTATGGACCAATTTCTGACGGACAGTTCCCCCTGCCAGAAAAGCCACAATGACAAAACTGGCTGGAAGTTGCACTTTGCTGCCTGTCTATTTCACAACCCGTGCACAGCCCCTGAGCCATAGGCACCCTGGCATCCTGGCTCTGCTGTCACAGAGGGGCAGCCCCTTGTTTCACAACCTCCGGCTTCTCACCCAAAAGTGGATCTTGACTCCCAGTTCTTGCCTCATGGCTCTGATTGGGTTCATGTTACTGAGCAAAGAGCCTGAGGGTATGACTACAGGGCAGTCCTTAGGTGTGACTGTAGATCAGCTAGACCAGGGGTTGGCAGCCTTTCAGAAGTAGTGTGCCGAGTCTTCATTTATTCACTCTAATTTAAGGTTTCATGTGCCAGTAATACATTTTAACATTTTTAGAAGGTCTCTTTCCATACGTCTGTTGCTGTACGTAAAGTAAATACGTTTTTTAAAATGTTTAAGCAGTTTTATTTAAAATTAAATTAAAATGCAGAGCGCCCCCCCAGACTGGTGGCCGGGACCTGGGCAGTGCAAGTGCCACTGAAAATCAGTTTGCATACCGCCTTTGGCACACATGCCATAGGTTGCCTACCCCTGACCTAGACATACACAAGCTAGACTTAATCCAGCTGGCTTTCCGTAATGGGGCAGTCAGGGCTGGATTACCCAATAGGCAGACAAAGCACGTGCTTAGGGCACCAGCAAAGCAGGGGGCACCAAAAAAAAGGAGATTTTTTTGGGGAAAAAAATTCATATTTGATATTTCCAAAAAAAAGCATCAAAGTAGTCTTAAAACATATTTGGGCAATGATTGTGAAATCATATTTGGGCAACGATTGTGAAATTTGGGCAATGATTGTGAAATCTCTTTCTAATACTCACTGGGAGGCACATGTAGTGGCAACAAGTGCAATTCTGGATGCATTAGAAAATATAGCTGAAGACCAATCACAAAAGGGAGAAACCCTACAAGAGGCAGAAAACATTGCAAACAAGATGCAAGATAGGGTTTGTATTCATGTTGACCATGTGGAATGAAATTTTACAACACTTTACCACACAAGTAAAACTCTCCAAGAAAGAGAACTGGATTTGAAAACATGTGCAGACCTCTGTCAATCATTAGCAGACCACTTACACACTTTGAGGAATGATTTCAAAAGATTTGAAGACCTATCAAAAGATATCTTGCCTGATACTAACTATAAAGAAGCCCAGTCCTGCAAGCGAATCAGGAAAAAAACAAGCAAATGATAGCAGTGCAACGGAAACAGAACTGAATCCTAGAGACAAATTTCTACTTACTACTCTATAATTGATACATTTGAAGCTCATATGAAGAGAAGAAGTGAAGTGTACAAAGAAGTATCAAGGAGATTTTCTTTTCTAAACGATGTGGACTTATCTGATGAACAATATCCACAAGGTTCCCAAAAGCTAGTTGATTCATTTCCTGTTGACTTGAACATGAATCTCTGGGGAGAAATACAGCAATTCCACTGTTATATGTGTGCAAAGTTTAATGAAACAGGAAAAATGAAATTCGGTCACATTGTATTCCGTCTTTCAATATTGTGTCATGAAGATCAATGTGTATTTCCAAATGTAGAGATCGCACTACGTATTTTTCTAACATTGATGATTACTAACTGCTCTGCAGAACATTATTTTTCTCAGCTGAAAAGAATAAAAAACCCTTCGAGAACAACAATGTGTCAGGACAGACTTGATTCACTTTCCCTGTTGTGTGTGGAAGCAGACATGCTTCGTCGAGTCAGCTTCGATGAACTTATACAGAATTTTGCAATCAGAAAATCTAGAAAGAAACTAATTTAATTTCAGCATACATGTAAGTTTTGTGTCAATTTGAAAAATAAAATTTTATTTTACGGTATAGTATTGTTTTTATTTTGACTTACATATGGGGGGGGCACCATAATCTTTTCAGTTCTTAGGGCCTCTAAAGGTCTTAATCCAGCCCTGGGAGCAGCGAAGCTGTGGCAGCATGCACTTCCACACAGGCTAGCCATGTGAGTCTTTACTCAGGTGTTGGATAGCCTGCGCAGAAGCGCTCTCTGCCACTGCTTCATTGCTCACGGGCCAGCACTAATTTGATTAAAGTTAGCAAGGGTCTGGCTATGTGCACTGCAACCACACCTTGTAGACATGCTCATAGATTGTCATAATACTAACACACTTGTTGTTTTATCATCAACAACACAGGGACTCATTTTGGTTACCACGTAGTTTTGCACCTGAATTTGGCCCAATCACACTGCTTAGTACATTAGGATTTGTGTGTGTGGTTTGTTTTACTTTGTAGACGGAATACTGTTCTAATCAAGAAATATTGACAGTTTGAACCCATTTACACCAGGTCTGAATTTGGTCCAAAGTATTTCACTTTAAAAACTGGCATACACTAGGCCTTGTCTGAGTATGCCGAAAGGCTCGATGAACGCAGACATCTGGTCTGTGGGTGTCTATTGCCTTTTTAAGAGCTAGAACCAATTTATATGCGCATTTTAAAAAAGTATATGGTTCTCCTCATTAGAAGAACTAATAAATTCTTCAGACAAAGTTAACATCTCAACTTGCAGGTCTACTTAAGGGGGGATTAAAATATGGAAAAAAACATATTCCAAAATATGGAAAAACCCAAATTTCATCCTGAGCAAGGAATGCTGGGCATTACCATCTATGTAGCAATAGACTGTTCTCAACACAATTTATTGATTATAAAATACAACCATTGTTAAATATTTAATGTGTCCAGATTCTAGGAGATTCAGTGAAAGTAAAAGGTAGGTCAGTACCCATCACTGTTATGAATCAGGATGCTTAAGAGGAAACTGTATTTCCAGAATTAAATTTGTATGTGTTGTGGCTGATTTTGTTTACCTAATTTATTTGATGTAGTGCTATAAAGTATAGTTCATTATGTTGTAATTCTTCTTTTCATTAAACTAAATAAATTACACAGTGAGTAATTAAACTTCTTCACGTGATTGCTCATGTCCATTACGGTTAGGTGTGCGTGCACTGCGTACACAGTCATTGGAGAGCTTTTCCCCAGCAGCACCCGTCGGGTTGGCTGAGGCACCATGGTGCTCAACATATGATCCTGCTGATCTGGCACCTCCTCAGTTCCCCACAACGTTTGCTTAAAAGTGTCTGGTGGAAGTTCACCACATGCACAAGTGCAGGATTTTTAAAGGGTTTTGTCCCAGGACCAAAATGGAGTGAGACTTCTGCCTAAAGCAGCTCCTTATGGAGGTAGCACATAGAATACAACCCTGGTAATGGATACGTCAGCTCTGGGATGCGGAGCGCATTTGGGAGACCTCCAAACATAGGGCCTCTGGTTGCAGGATGAGCTCTCCCTCTATAACAATATGAAGGAACTGAAAGTAGTGCGACTAGCATGCTAGACCTTTCAGGCCTGACTCTAAGGTCAGTGCATAGCAGTTTTGATGGATAACCCCATGGCCATGCTTTACATCAACAAGCAGGCGCAGCACAATCCTCTCCTCTATGTCAGGAAGCCTTCCGGGTGTGGGAGTTCTGCATAGCCCACTCCATTCACTTGGAGGAGTCCTATCTCCCGGGAGTCCAGAACGAATTAGCCGACCACCTCAGCAGGTCCTTCCTCAATCACAAGTGGTCTAACCGGCTGGATGTCACACACTCCATCTTCCAGGTGTCGGAGTTTCCCCAGGTCAATCTGTTCGCCACCCGGAGCAACAGCAAGTGCCCAACGTTCTGCTCGTTCCAGAGAAACAGCCCAGGCTCAATTATGAATGCATTCCTGCTACCCTGGAAAGGCCACCTGCTCTATGCCTTTCCCCCAATCCCTCTCGTGCACAAGGTCCTACTCAAGGTCCACAGGGACAGGGCTGAGGTAACTCTGGTGGCATCAGCATGGCTTCTACACCACGCTCCTGGAAATGTCAGTTGATGCCCCGATTACTCCTCCCTAAACTGAAGACCATGGTCATCTTCACCCCAACTTGCAGTCCCTCCACCTCAAGGCCTGGAAGCTTCCTACCTGAACCCCAGGGAGCTTCTGTGCTCAGAACAGGGGTAAGGGAGGTCCTCCTTGGCAGAAGGAAGCTCTCCACTAGGGCCACATATCTGGCAAAGTGGAAAAAGTTTACTTATTGGTGTGACCAGTGTCATACACACCCTCTTCAGGCACCTATATCTCTCATCTTAGAATACCTTCTGCACCGGAAACAGCAAGACTAGGCAGTGTCCTCCATAAAGATACACCTTGCTGCTATCTTGGCTTTTCACCCGGGAGTGTCTTTGGCTGGTTCCTCAAGGGTCTGGAATGGCTACATCCCCAGATCAGACAGCCTGTTCCCACGTGAGACCTTAACCTGGTCCTCTCCAGACTAATGGAGCCCCCATTTGAACTGCTGGCGACTTGCTCCCTCCTTTGTCATGGAAGGTAGCTTGTTTGGTCACCATTACATCAGCAAGGACGGTGTCTGAGCTAAAGGGCCTTACCTCCAACCCACTCTGTATGGTTTTACACCAGGATAAGGGGTAACTCTGACCTCATTTGGCCTTTTACCTAAGGTTGTGTCACATTTCCACACTAGTCAAAACATTTTCCTGCCTGTTTTTTATCCTAAGCCTCACGCCAGTAGCCATGAACAGAGGTTGCAGTCTCTGGTTGTTCGGCGGGCGCTAGCCTTCTACCATGTATGCACTAAGCCATTCAGGAAGTCGAACCGGTTGTTTGTAGAGGTAGCAGACAGGATGAAAGGACTCCCAGTCTCATTCCAAAGAATATCTTCCTGGATCATGTCCTGTATCTGCACTTGCTATGACACCAAAATGCCATTCCTGGCTCTTATGACACACTCCACAAGGACTCAGGCCTCATCAGTGGCATTCCAGGCCCAGGTCCCAATACAAGAAATCTGCAGGGCAGCAACTTGGTCCTTGGTACATAAGTTCACCTCTCATTACTCCATTATCCGGCATGCTAGAGATGATGCAGCTTTCGGGAGAGCAATACCCTAATCATAACTGCGACCCCACTGCCTAGGTAAGGCTTGCGAGTCACCTAATTGGAACTGATATGAGCAATCGCTTAAAGAAAAAAATCGTTACTCATCTTCTTGTAACTGGTGTTCTTTGAGATGTGTTGCTCATGTCCTTTCCAAACCCACCCGACTTCCCCTCTGTCGGAGTAACCGGCAAGCAGGAACTGAGGAGACGTCAGGTTGGCAGGGTCATATATTGAGCACCTGGAGGCGCCACTCCAGGGGGCCCCACAGCCAATCTTACAGGTGCTGGTCAGGGAAAAACTTTCTGATGACTGTGCACGCGGCTAATTGGAATGGACATGAGCAACACACCTCGAAGAACAACAGTTATGAGAAAGTGAGTAACCATTTTTGTTAAAGATAATTTGACCACTCAGCAAGTAGTTTGTTCTATTGTTTAATAATTCTTATGAACAATTAGGTAACTAAGTTACTCAGTATTTTGTATTTTTACTAAGTAAGAGAATTCCTTAGTAACTTATTGTAAAGAAAGAGAAAGTAATTCAATTACTAAAAAAAAGAATACTAAGTAATTTAGTGCCAGATTTGTCAAAGTAATTTAGTGCCTAAAGATGCAGATAGGAGTGCATAGGTCTAGATTCACTAGGGGGCCTTGGGCACCCAAAGACATTGTTAGGCACCTAAATCCAAGCTATTGGCATCACTGACTTCAGCAAAACTTCTTTTCAACTGCTGCCTAAATCTGGAGATGACTAAAGTCCCAAGGTGTCTAAGGGGATGTGTGATCCTAAAAGCCCCTCAGTGCCCACTGGCAAAGGTTCACTGTCATGTAACAGCAACTCTCATCAGTCCTGACAAACTCACTACATCTAGCACCTTCCTGTCATGGTATTTATCTATACAGAATGTTGTGTGAGGTATCAAATGAAAACATATACCTTACTGGTCATCATAATCATTGTTTGATGTGTGTACGGGAAAGTATGTATGTGCTAAAAACATGAAAAAAATCATGTAACCAAGCCTGGCTGGTAAACAGGTTTGTCCCAGACAAAGGCACGTTGATTTGCATGTCTGCCCATGTCTGGAATGTAAATGGTGCAGAGCAGGCCAAAGCCAATGGGAATTACATTTGCATCTGATGTCAACAGGAGAAGCAAATTAACAAACAACAAGAATACTTTTCAAAGGATTAGTGGACAATAAGAAGAAGAGAAAGAAGACATTATGGTTAGCCATCACTGAGGGAACAAAGAGGCCAGTGCCTTTTGTATCCATGAATGCTGGATCCCCAGCCATGTGGGCTAGTGATGTGGAGGGGTGGCTTTAGGTGAGAAACTATCTTAGACGAGAATTGTAGCCAGTTATGTTTTACGCATGTTATACTTTTGTTTTATCTGTAGCCATTTTCTATTTCTATTACTTTTGTACCTCTAAGCAACACCTTGCACCCCCCATATTCATCCATGTGAGATAATAATGATATATTTCATGCAAAGCATGCTGTGTAAAAGATCATACGAAAACTCATGATTTGCTGAAATGTACTGTTCTGTCCAAAAATGCATATCATTAGTGTGCATGAAATTATGAGATTTTTTGCTTGATGGTTGTTACTGAAATCTGTTGTAAGTTTGTGAGTCTCTACTGCTTGTTCCCAGCAACAACAAGGCAGGTGACGCACACCTAGCATGGTGTTAAGTGACCATTAATCAGCAGGGATGTTGTAAACAAGGGATTTGCAATGCTGTATGAGGGCTACGCACGTCACACAATGCTCAACTCTGACACTCAGCAAAGCCCATCAGGACATGTCTGGGCTAATGTTTTCCAGGCACATGGACTGAGGATATAAAATAGGGGACAATAGCATCATGCTCTGGCCTCTCTCGCCTCCCCTCACCTACACTACAAGCAACAAGAACACTAGGAAGACAAAGACTTGAACGGAGGAGACGGTTCCCAAGCTTAAAGGGGAAGCCTATTTGTTAAGAACTGTAACATTTAGTGGGGGAGAAAATTCCTTGATCCAAATATTGCCTAGTCTAATAAGGTTTAAGATTTAGATTGTGTGTTTACCTTTTATTTTCTTTGATAACTCTCTCTGATCTTTTGTGACTACCACTTATAATCACTTAAAATCTATCTTACTGTAGTTAATACATCTGTTTTATATTTTACCTAAAAGAGCATGTTTTGAATGAAGTATAGGAAAATCTCAGCTCAGTTTACCAAAGCTAGTGTGTGTCCTCTCCACATTGAGGAACAGGTGGACTGGGTAATACACGTACAGTGGTCAGGCTTCTGGAAAGGGCAAGATGGTATATTCTGGGGGTACAAGGCTGGGGGCTTGGGAGATTTGCTGGTGCCATTCTCTGTGTGATTGGTGGGTGGCTCTGGGAGCATTCATGCATTCTAGCTGGGTGTGGGGCTCCACATGTGGTTGTACTGAGTGACAACAGTGCCTGGAGGGGTTTGCTGCTTGTCACAAACCCCACATTGTGAGAGAAAGCTCAGGCTGGATAGTTAAGGGGGTACAGCGGTACTCCAGACCCAGGTTGTACCCTGGGGATCCCATCACAGTGTGTTAGGAAGCTGACACACAGTTTAGCTCCAACAAGTCACTTTCTCGATGGTTGACAAGGTGACTCTCAGTCCTGAACGTCCTGAGAAAGCATCATGGTATGTCTACACTGCAATCAGAGGTGTGACAGCAGTGTGTGTAGAATTCCTGAGCTAGCTTTGATCTAGCTAACTTGAACAACAATAGCAGTGAAACCATGGCATAGCAAAGGCTATCCACTCAAATACACACTCAGGGTCCCGTGTGGGCTTGAAATCAGTGGGAGTTTGGTGCCTAAATACCTTTGAGGATCTGAGCCTTAGATACTTTTGAAAATCCCTCCGTATCTTTGAAGAGCTCAGCAGCTACAATCAGGGCAAGATCTTCCCAAGTGATCAGCTCCTACTTAGGCACCAACATAAATTAGGTGCTGAACTCTTTCCAAATCTGGGCCTGTGCTCATATGAAAACCTAGGCCATAGGTGGTAAGATTAGTTTGTTAAAACACTTTGCTTTGGAGAGTATAGTCTGTGTTATTTAGGAGAAGAAAACGGGTTGAAAAAGACAATTTTGTTGAGGAATTGTTCATCCCAGAAAATGCAATGTAAAGCCTGTCAACTCATATAATAGTTTATAATTCATGATGGCCATCTGTGCAATCTCAGGCATTCAGAGATGAAGATAAACCCCAACCTAGAAAATCTGCTGTACCACAGTATAAACAGCAATATTTTTTGATTAAAATCATCTGGCCCAGCAGCCAGCTCTGTGGAGGTTTTTTCTTGGGAGGGGGGTTAAAAATGATTGTGTAGGTTTTTAATAAAGCTTTACATCAGGATATTTTAAAACCAGAAATGCTGTTTCTGCAATATGTAACCACAAGTGAGAAGAAATATTAAACAGAGAGGGAAAGTCAGTGGGGAGGGCAGAGGATTGGAAAGCTGGAAAACTTCAGTTTTCTTGCTGGCCTTAAAGTATCTAATCACTGGAGGAATTTTGGCCTTAAAGTTGAGGGGAACAAGCAGCTAATTGTACACATGCCTCTTGCGGCTGCTGCCCCTCTTGCACCTTTGGTGCCCCCCTCGAGTTCTCCCTGATCCCAACAGAAGAGGAATGCCTCCTCCCCCAATCCATCCTGTATTTACACCCAGGCCTCCAACAGCTTTTGGAAGCTTGGCTAAATGCTTAATTACTTTCTCTGAGCCTTAGTTTCTTCATTATTAAAACAAACGTGCAGAGACTCAGCTTGAAGAACCTCTGTTGTTATTATTAGATATGTACAAATATGAAAAATGGGCATCTATCCCGGGGTTGAGATGCAAATGCCATACATGATAAAATTCGATCACTTACAGAGCACCAAACTTCCCTCTCCTCCATGCGTCGGATTTCTCTCCAAAGCTTACCTCTGTGGCAGCCTCCATAAACAGATGTATCCTGCAGCATGCCCTGCAGGTCAATAGACTTGGAATACTTTGGACGTGGGGTAGAAGCTGCTCTTGGACTGAGGGATCCTCACAGAGAATGCTCTCTCCAGTTAATGGTTAGTAGCCTCTGTTTGTCTGCTGTACCTCATAGATGTGTTGTAAGGCTTAATTTATTATTGTGTGTAAACCACTTTGAGATGTTTGGATGAAAAGTGCTGCTTTCCTCTCAGTGCAATTCTTTCCAGAATGCTACAGGCTGAATGCTATTTCCCTTGCGTGGGACCTCTCAGGCTCCACTTTGAGTTTCATAAGGCCTCCATATTTTATACCCCCGCAACACACACATCCAAGATCCTTGGAAACCTGTGAATGCCCCTTCTTAATCAGCCAGGGGGCCTGCTGTTAAGCAACATGGGGCACTCTATCCCAGGGGCTGTGTGTGCTCTCTATCCCAGAGACAGGGGAACTGGGAAGAGAAACTCAGAAGTGTCTCCTCACATGACCATCAGCCCTATCACTAGGTCCATGTTGGCTGAATGACCGTGCTATTTTCACTACACAGCACTAAAAATAAGAAGCATATTAGAGCTGTTTGTCTCATTCTTATCTAAATGCTCATTGAAAAGTACAAAGGGCAACTTACTTTTCCCCAGTGGGAAATCCATGTAGAAAACATCAAAATTGTTAAACATCTCAGATCTTGCTATTCCTTTCAGGACGTTGGAAAGCTGTAAAGCTCTCTGGAAAAAAACCAAAGAATTCATGAGATTTTCACTGCCACTGAAACCACTTCACTTGGGTTCAGCTCTTGTAACCAATAAGAGGGGAGCAGCCGTCCGGGCTACTCAGCTCTCTGCGCGGGGAGCTGGAATGGGAGGCAGCCAAACTCCAGCTGGATCCCACCACCAGCCCCAGGCTTTTTTGTGTCAATTTTGGAGCTGTGAAACTGACAAGAATGACAGGCAACATCCGATGTAAGTAACGCAGTGTCTACATGAACACTGCATCGCCCTAAATATATCAACGTGAGCCCTATGCCTCTCACGGAGGTGGAGTTATGAAGTCAGTGTAGTAGGGCACTTACGTCGGTGTGAGCAAGGCTGTCGTGTGTATACTGACATAGTTCAACAGAAGTTGCCTTACGTTGACATTACTCTGTAGTTTACACCAGGGCTTAGAACCCTCATTTTGGAGGCCCTTTTCATCCCTCCTACCGTTTGCAGAGAATTGAAATTCATTATATAGACAAAGTTCTCTCCTTCCCTGTGCATTGCCCATTCCCATGCTGCTGGTACAGTACTTACATGCAATACCCCTGGCCAGATTCTGATCTCCCTTACTGCAGAGTAAATCTGGAGTAACTCCATTGACTTCAGTGGACCCCAACTAACTCATGTATCTCCAGTGTGATTTCTACCACCATAATGGAGATCAGAATCTCATCAGAATCTTAAAGTGCACAGTTTAGGTAAGAATGTACAAAGATATTTTCAGACAAGAGCTTAGCAAGTTGACCTGCAGACCCATGAATAGTTCCTGGACAACAGATATGTACTGAGAGTTTGTATTGTCCTATGAAAAGGCATTGGCTCCAATCCTGCAAAGACTTCTGTGTGCTCTTAATTACATGCATGGATGGTCATTGGTACTACTCACAGCACACAAAGGTAAGCAAGTATGTAAGTCTTTGCAAAATTGAGACCATAATTATTGTCTAGTGAATAGAAACATTATCACAAATACACCCACAGCTGCCAGTCAGGACAAGCCACTAATATTTTTTGCATGACTACAGGGGAGAGAACCTCAAATATTTTTGTACATTTAGAGAAAGTAAGTGGCTAACATTTTGTGGCCCTCAAATGATTCATTTGCCAGTTGTAGGGTCAGGTTTCTACGATAGTTTATACAGAAACTTGCATTGGCGACGTTGTGTAGCCCTGCCTATTAAGGTACTTTGGGCCAAATCCAGTTTCCAGGCACTCCTTGCTCAGGTAAATTGGCATTTAAGTCTGTGGGATTCACTCGAGTAAATACCTTACAATTTGGTCCTGAAATAAATGCAGTTGGATTCTTTAGTCACAGTTACTTGTCCTCTTTGCCCTGTTCACTCACATGGATTCTGAGCAGGCAACTTTTCTTTTGAGTAAATAAGCTCTCTTCGTAAAGAGCAAGAGGTTACAATATATATATTTGTGTCATCGTGCAATGGTAAATCATATCCCTTGTGAATAAACCTGGGGCATAATCAGAACTAGAATCCACGTCTGAATTCCATAACTTAACCCAAGATCCCAGACCTGAAGATCCCTGAACTTTAGAGGTGTTTGAAATCCAGATCTGCATTTTCTGGGCTTGCCTCCCCATCTCTATGAAAATAAAAATACTGACAGCTTTCACTTGGGACCCTATCTTTGAAGAGAACCAGGAGCACAATCCAAAAACACTCTCTTTAAAAAGGGGATGACCAAAGAAATGATTAAACTGCCTTCTTTAGACATACCTCTGAAGTGAGGTTCCTGAGGGTTTCGTTTGAAGACATCCACCCATTGCAGGGATTGATCTGTGTTATCAAACAAAATACTGTTTCAGTGATAGATAAGACAGGAAAAAAGAGATGTTTAACCAGTTGAAGAGGAAAACTTACCTGAAGACAACTCAGGAATGAATACACTTGTTCATATGTGATATCTTTATTTAGCTGACCTGAAAAAAAAAGTGTTTAGCTTTTCATATTTTAAGTCCAATTTTTCTTGTCTGAAACCTGCTACTGTATCTGGTTACCAACTTTTTATATCATGTAGGCTAAGAGGAACTGAAAGTTTGTAGATCAGGCATCAAACCAGGCTCAGATTACTTGCATGAGTAATCCCACTCAGTTAGAACTACTCACATTGGTAAGGGGAATAGAAGCTTATTTTCTGCCTTCAGGATTCAAATAATTCCCACTAAAGTCAACAAGAGTTACTCATATCCTGAAAGATCCAGGATTTTACCCCAGGTATGGTGACAGCAGCAGCAGCAGCAGCATGAACTTTCTGCAATGCCAGTTATCTCTGCCTCATTGTTCAGGAACTGTTTTTGTTCTCCCCACTACCTACGCTGCCCCCCCCCCTTCCACAAGCAATTCAACCGCCATGCAAGCTTAGTCATATAATAGCCTGTTCAAATCTCCAGGGTGAATGACTGATGCTTTATCCATTAATGCTTCTTTTGCTCTCCAAACAAATTTAGCCATTTCAAACCCAAAAGAAAGATTGAAGGCGACTGGGTACGCACTGTTTTCACATTTACCATAGAATGGTTATCTTTAAAAGGTAGGAACAATTTGCCTGTCATAGAAGGAAATGTATACATCTGCGTGGGTGAGCGAATTCATACACTAACTTAAACACCAGGCACACTTCCTCTGTCATTCATCATGTCGCACAATGGCCCTGCTTGCTCTGTGAACTGTAGGCTTTTTTGGGCTGCCTTACTTCTCTGGTAGTCACTCACTAATTAAACTGATACTAAAATGCTAAACCTGACATCTGATGATCAGCTCTCTGCTTACAAGGAAACACCTTTGGGCTCAGTATGCACTTAGCAAAGCAAAACATTCACGTTAGTTAAAAGAAAAAGATAATTGTTATAGGCATCTCTGTCTTACAGGGGAGCACTACATTTTTTTAAATACCCCCTTTAAGAAAGCAGGATTAGGATACTAGCCAAATGCAACAGAAAAGGAGATTGTTCTCTCTGTGATGTGATAGGCAAATGCGTTCTTTTAAGGGCTAGAGTAACACATGCTATATAGGGCAACCGTCTCAGGCTGTAATGACAGTGCCAATAGTTAACAGGATGAACCGAGGAGAGAGATAAATCACAGAAGCTTTGAAGAACTCTAATACCCAGGGATTGACAAAATCAAATGCAGGTATATTACACTGGTTTAGCAGTATGATCAACTCTTCCTCTATTGACTGGACCCAGAGACTACAACAGCCTTCTACTTATACTCAGAGCTAAGGCAATTACTCCTTTAGATCTAGTCAGAGGGGCGTGTGCCTTAAGCCTTTAGTGCAAATAGTCCCAGATTTGATCCATGGATGACTGATTGTGTACATACACAGTTCCTCGCACAAGCATTGGAGGGGAAGTATGCTAAACAGTTTTGTGGTCTGAGTCTCTCTCTTTGAACAAAACCTTTACATTTCTTATTAACTTTGGGTAGGTGTGTATTTGGGGGTGTTCTTGGGTCAATCCCAAGAAGCACATCCCAAGCAACATAACTCGTCCAGACACACAAAGAATTGTGAATTCCAGGGAATTTCCCACCGGCCCATATCTGAGCAGCCCTGCATGGCAATGCCTCCCTTCTTTGCTTGGCATCATATTAAACCAATAAATAGGGTGTGCATTTATTATTACTATTAGTAGTAGTAGTAGTAATATTACCATAGCGTGTAGGAGCCCCGCTCATGGCCCAGGACCCTATTGCGCTAGGTGCTGTACAAACATAGAAAAAAATAAAGGCCCCATGTTCATGGGTCACATGAATTCTGAAATGAGAGCTTTCTAAGAGCTGTCCCAAAGTGCCTTATTACAATCCCATGTTTTAAAAAATCCCAAGCACATTCTTGTTAACGTTGTGAACTTTGGGGTTTCACAGCTCAGCTTTCACTGGGAGCTACTGGACATGACTTTGTTTTTGCAAAATTTTGTTGGTTTTGCAAAACCTAGACATGGGTTCAATTTTATCTAAACATCTAAAATTTGGGTGCAGACAGAGGTTCACATAAATGACTCTGTTTAGCTCTAGGAAGAATACCCCAGAAACAGTGATCAGACAGTCAGACAGCAGTTTTGGATGAACTGGGACAAATTCAACCCTCGTTTAACACCATTGAGTTCAGGGGCTAACCAGTCCTAAAACCATTGTGTAATGTATGTCAGTAGAGTTCAAGATTCATGCCTAGGAAATTAAAAACAAGGTCAGATATTTACCAAGAGGATGGTATCTGCTATGTAATTGATCCCACAGAAAGCGACCATCTACCAAGCCTGTTAAAATCACATGGCTGCCTTTAGGAAGTTGAGAGTTTAGATACTGCAGCGTCTGCATGACATTGGAGTGCATTTGGTTGGGTGTAGTCATGTGAGCCACTGTGTCAGGTTTCCTATATATGAAAGAATAGGTAAAAAGGTCAGATAGTTTACTGATTAACGTGCACATGCACAAAAAGACAGTGTTTAGCATGAAATAGCAGTGTTATTAGTCAGGGCTTCTCCATTTTGTAATAGCTGATTAAAATGAAATGAAAACTATATTCTTTGGTTTGGTATCATGTATTTCCAAGTCACAACTCATGTGAAAAAAAACCTCAACAAAACAAAAAACAAGCAAGTGCATGTTTTCTAATAAGCACACAGAATAGCCTCTCTATATAAAAGAACCCAAGGCCTGATTCTCTCCTCTCTTACACTCATTTAATTGTGAGGTAAATACTGATTTCAACTGAGTTAATTTTTATATATCCAGTGAGAGGGGAATTAGGATTAGGGCAGACTTAGATTATTGTAAGTGATCCCTTCTGGCCTTAAAATCCATGAACTATACCATATCATCCAGTGGGATTCTAGGGGAATTATAATTTTGCCCAAGGAACACCAAGGAACATCAAAGTACTGTAGGAAATGGTATTTGTGATTCAGCCTGGCATTTTATCCTCTAAATCAGTATTGAACCAGTACCCAGACATGGTGAGAGAGACACTAGTATTCTGCCTTAAGATACAATTTTTTGGATGAGACACAAAACTAAGGTCCTGTCTATTGTGTTGATTAAAGATTTCATGTCACTTTCCAAGAAATCAGTGACATTAAGTACAGTGATGTACTTGTCAAATTCCAGTTTGGGTATCTACACACAACTGTGCTAAATTTCCCCCTGAAGTTTCATTTGGAGAAGGTATTCCTCACTTACTGTTCTAAATTGTTGCATTGTTTTGCTATGTTTTGTTAAACTGCTGCTGTGTTTGACCCCAGAAGTGGATGAAATAATTCTTGAGTATATAAAGAGCCTTAGGATGAAAGATGCAGTGTAAATTTAAGATACTGTTATGACAGTTGCAGTGTATCAATATTTTCCAAACTACCGTGTACCTCTCTCATTCAATACATTGTCTGGGTATAGCAGACAGACATCATATATAGCCGATGCTTTCAAATTTTGTACGTCTTTTACCAGTGTTCCAAGGGACAGCGAAAAGATAGGAAATGAGATGTAGGAGCAGCAGGCATTTCATTTTCCACAGAATAATTGTGCAGGGACATTGTTAAAATACTGCGATTGTCAGTGAGACACAGCAACAAAGACTTAGGTTTTCACTGATCAGGAGTGGCGGCCGCTAGTGAGAGCAGATTTACCTTTCCCTTATTACATTCAGCAGTAAACAGCTTAGAAAAAACCCTGATGGCAAAATAAATTTGAATTAAAAAAATGGCTGTCTAGAGAACATCCCTCCTTTTTTTATATTATTCAAAGAACTGTTTTATTATAAACAAAACTTTCTGATAGGCTTACATACTCTTACTGTACACACTCCTGTTACTTGTGGACCCCTGACTCTAAAGATAACAGGCCAGTTTTAAGAACACAGTTCTGTGGCACACATCCAGTGCTTAACTCTGTGGCTAAGATGTCCCGAGACCATGCAACTTGTGGTGTTCTGCTGTGCAAGAGAGAGAGTTAGGAACCAGAGGGCTACCCACACACCTGCTACATGGCTAGAAGCCCAGGTCCCTGGGGCTCCCTGTGTGGACAGTTCACAGACAGACAATCTATGGGAGGAGCCTCCTGCATGGAGGCTTCAGCAATATCTCCCCACCCCATAGTTTGTTTGTGCTTAAGAAGCCATGGGGTTGAAACAGATGCCATCAAGTGGCCTCACTGAGTCTCTCTTCTTTATCTATCCACATCTCCCCAGTACTCAGTCTGGCTATTTGAGTTGGATGCTGGGTAAAGGACATTACCATATACATCTATTTTTAGTGTCAAAAACAAAGTACTGTGTTTACAATTTGGCTCTCAAAAGTAATTTTGAAATGAATTTTTAGGATACTGTGGTTAAAATTCAGAATGTGTACCGTGTGTGCTGCCATGCACACTATGGAAGAAAATCTTATTGAATAGAAACTATTGGGAAATAGTACTAAATGGACCATTCCCTGCTATAGGGTGAATGAGCTTAGGTTTACACTGCTGCCCTGAACCTGGAGTTAAATTGTCTTAAAGTCATTCATGAGAGTCTAATACTATTGCTTTCTATTAGTGCTGGCTGAATGCTGTAAAACAGTTCCCATTAATATTCACTCTCAATTTAAAATGAATGCACTTCAGTCTAGCGCATGCCCTTTTTGCTTTTGCTCTCCACAAATGTTCATGCAATTAGGGTCTGCAGAAAGTGATTCTAACGTCACATGCAAAAGAATTCACGGAAAGCAACTTTGAGCTTTGCACACCTGAGTACTCGTATTGGAAGTGCTCAAGCCATGAAGCAGACACAATCTTGTAAGACTTGTCTGACCAATCACAACAAAATACAGCTTGAAAATTGAATACCTGCAGAGAACTATTTATAATTTAGCCATAGTGTTAAAAATAGTGTGTCAGGTTCTTAGATGATGTAAACTGGTGTGGCTTCACTGAAGTCAATGGAGCTATACAGATTTAAATTGAGGATTTGGACTAGTTGAAACAAAAAATTAAGTGCTTTCAATTAATGAATGAATTAACAGCACCTGGGGATCTAACACACATTGTGTATTGCTATATCTGTTATCGTTATCACGCCTGTAGTCTTTTTTCTCCTTGTGGGCTTGGGGGCAGGTTACGGTACTAGAACTATGTGCTTGAACAAGGATTTAGAATAATGTTCTGTGCTGTATTTTGTAGAAAATTAGTTACTGGACAAGATTCTTTGGTGGGCACTTAATCTTTGTTTGGTATATGTTTCTAAAGTATTTAAAAATCCAGTTAGCTGGAAATCAAAAACAATATTAAGATTCAGGCTTTAACCTACTAAAGTAACATAAGCAGTAACATTTAGTGATAAGGTTTGCTGGTCTGCCCATAATTCACCTTGTTTAGCCCACAGGTATTGCAGCACATACAGTCTAAAACCACCATTCTGTTCTATGGCCTGGCAATATGGAAATATGCTGGGTTGAGCTGAAGACAAAGTGACATTCTGAACTCCATGTTTTCCTATCTTTGTCCATTTATATCAGGCTGTTGCTATTACATCTTTTTGTAATTTCCTTTCCATGATCGTGTTTGAAATAAAAACAAACCAAAAAGATCTTACAGACATTTCCATTTCAGTCTTTGCAGCAGTTGCTTTAAGGCTCATCAGAGAACACTAAGTATGGATGCACTGTCAACACACTGTCAAAGGACATCAGCACAGTTCTTGGACACAGTACTCTGCAATAGCTTCATATCATGTCAATTCATAACACTTAGTCAGAAACTGATTTCTGTCACAGTACTTCGTGTCAATTCAGATCATGCAAATGTTAATGTGTGGATGTTTGACAAAATGGTACTTCATGTCAATTTATTCTAAGGGGCTCTTACATTATTAGGGACATATATTAACACACACATACACACACACACACACACACACACACAGTTCAAAAGTTTGCACACTAACATGTTTTTGTCTAATACCTGACAAGATGGAATTCCATGCTTGGGGTGTGGTCCTTTAGCCCTTATTCATCAGAGTACTACAGGACTGGTTCTTCTTCAGAAGGCCAGATCAAGGTCTATGCACCATTTAAATACTGGAAACAGATTTCAGTAGGATGTCAACAGTTCATAGGCCTTGGGCTGGCTCTGTAAACAGGGTAAATTTCACCCTTACTCATGAGATGGTCCAGTTCTGCAAACACTTACATAAGTGAATACATTTACACTGACTAGTCCCACTGAAGTTTATGGGAGTGCTCATGAAAACAAACCATTTTCAGAACTGGGGACAGTAAGTAGTGGTGCCAGTAATGGCAGCATTATAATAATGAAATGTTAATCTATTCCCATCATACATCTCAGCTGTCCTTCATTTTAGACAATGGATTGCCTCCATTTCACACTAATTTGCTATCATTTCAGTTATAATGTCTTTAGACCATAAATACAGAATCATAAAAGGGGTTGTTGAAATGGTTTATTATATAAAACTGAATTAATACATTTAATAATTCCACAGCATTTTAAGCTTTTTGCACTACTTATTTTGTCTTTTTTTTCCATTTTGGGTCTTTGAGCCTCATTGTGTCCCACTTTTGCGCTTCAGCAGGCAGAGAGATATAATCTCCATCTGTCTTTATTTTTCTAACCTCCCATGATTGGACACCACAATGTGGGTATTAGAAAGAAAGTAGTGCATGTGCTGCCAATTTCATTATCATTTGCCTCGACAAATGCCTATATTACTCACTGCCCAGCTTCTCAAATGGGAGGAAATATTGGCATTTTAGCCGTGCTTTGGCTAAGGATTGTTCCTGCAGTGTATACAGCAGCATTTATCTCTTTTGAAGAGAGAAATATAGGATAAGGCCTGAAGGTTTTTATTACTGCAATTTAAAGCTGCCTTAAAAGACATTTTTTTTATGTCTAGACTTTTGTTTAAAGTCATACCCAGTAGATGCTCTGCATTCAGAAGAACCTCTGTGGATGCCTCAAAACAAGTTTCACTGTATATAGAGACATCTTCTTGAAAACCAGTGCATGGTTTCCTTTCTGCTCAGTTAGATCTGTGGGAGCAGTGAATTTCTGCATCATCTTCTCTTCACAGAAAGAGTAACAAGAATGTCTGTATTCATATAACCCTCTGCTTTTGATCCCAGTAATTTTTTTGGTGGGAAACAGACAGCACAGAATATGTCACCACACAAAAGTGCCACTGTCATGTGATGAAGGCTGGGATAAAAATTTTAAAATATTTACTTTGAATAAATATTAATAATAAATAGCATTTTGAAAAAATCTACACAAATGGGGGAGGCAAAGAATAATTTTGCATTGGGGAGGTGAAATAATTTTGTAAAATAATAAAAAATTATGTTAGAGACAGAGGAAATCAGATGAGTTACCTGAATTAGAGAAAGAAATATTGCAGAGTAAAGGAAATTCATAGATTCTAAGGCCAGAAGGGACCAGTATGATAGTATGGTCTAATTTCCTGCATGACAGATACTAGCATTTGTACAGGTTCCAGGATTAGATTAATGTCTAAGCTGTTGCATGAAGATGCATAAACCCTGATATTTCATTTGTGTAATGATATTATGATTACATATTACCATGTAAAGGTGGCATGTATTTGTCATTGTCATGTCTTGTCTATTACTGTGAACTTCATTATATCTTGCTTCTGTTCCAAGGCTTTAGACATATTACTGAGCCAGTGGGTAATGGTATTTTCTAATTAATAACTTAGTACTAGGTTCTACTGTTATATGGAAGATTCTTGCCTCTTTGAATGCACAGGCTGGGCAGTGTTGACTTAATAAGCAGCTATTCAATATATTTTTTTTTCAGTGTCCAGCCTGTGGTCTGTGACCTTAGTTATTGCACACTATTCAAGCCCTTCTCTATTAATTTCCTCATGTCTTCTTTATGGTGCACATCACTACAGTATCTGTGTGCTTCGCAGATATTAATGAATTTATTCGCACAAGAACTCTGTGAAATGAATAGGTATTATTGTTTCCATTTTATGTATGGGGAACTGAGGTACAGAGATACTAAGATCAAAAGTATACCGTAATTTGAGTGCTGAATTTGAGATACCTAGGACCTGATTTTTCAGAGTACTTTATATGTTCAAAATACAACTTATACTGACTTTCGGTAAGATTCCTGTACCCTGCTTGTTTTAAAATCTGATTTTCACTCATGCTTTGTTCCTACTGCTAAATAATACTTTGTTTTAAGACCGCTGTTCAGATGGTCCTGGAAGGATGAAACACCAGTGTCCAGTTGGAGCTGAAGGATGCTAATGATTGAATGACCCAATATAGTGTCCCCAGGTCTGGGTTAAGAGTGGAAGAATTATGTGATTTCACCTAGACACACATAAGGGAAAGAGGCCTATCTGTGAGGTGATGCACTCTGAGAGATGTGAAAGGGAGCACAGCAACAGCTAACTCTGTAACTGTGACTAATATCTTTCAGCACAGATAAAAAAGAGCACTGCTAACAACAAAAGCACATTTTAATTGAATAAAGAAATAAGATTGAAATGTCTCACTAGTGTTTCACTAGTGAAAAGCCCTCACTATATATGGTATATATACGGCAATATAAATGGTATTTTAGTTTCTTGACACCTTACCCATTGCAGACATCATTCCCAATTGAAGCATAGATAACTATGGCTGGATTGTCCAACAGTTGATTCCTAGCCAAACTAAAACATATAAAAAATAAACAAGTAGCAATATTAATGGAGAAGACCATTTTCATACAGTAGTTTGAATTACACATTGTGCTTGTGAGAGCATACCGCACATTGTGAAGTATTTCTTTTAGATTTAGGCTATGTTTGAATCATTCTAAATCTGTCTTTATTATAGTCCTATATTTTGGTAATTTCATTTTTTCATAATTCCCTTTTCCCTTGAGATATTTATTTTCACTTCTTTACTAGCTGCTATTCTATCTTCTTTGCATCAATCAGAATCTAAATCAAGCACTCTCCTTTCAGGTAAAATCATGACCAAAGCATTTTAATTAGAAATTGGACAAGGAGGGCATATTTCACTCAGGATTAGGTTTACACTAAGGCTTTTGGTTCAAGGTCGAATCAGGATATGGTTTCAGCAGCAACGTTGCTGACCTCTCGAGAGCTAAACTCTCAAGACTATCACCCAAGGTGGAGGAAATCTCATTAAATCAGTTAATTTCATGATTATCAAAAAAAATTCCAACATTCAGGGTAGAAGAAAATCTTACACAAATTTAAGTGGAACTGGAAAATAGGCCCCTTCTGGCTTTGGAGCTGACCTGGAAATCCATATGGGTAAGTTCAGATCCAGACACTTGAATTGGAAACCACCTCACCCCCAAATTCAAAGAGGATCAGATTCCAGCGACTGATTAGCAGGGGGTCATTTCAGACTGAACATACATGTTCCCATTGGGCATCTAGCCAATGATGCCAAGGACCTGAAACCTTGTAATTTCATTAATTCACATTTTCCCACAAATGTGCCATTATATTAGAAGATCAGTTCAAAAGTATTTTGTTCTGTTTTCATTGACCTACACAGTATATGGTTTGAGCCCTAGTTCATGAAGACACTGCTTTTCTTCCTATGGACTGCACTGATAGCTGAGATCAGCTGGAATGCTCTTTCTCATCACCCCTTTTGAAAGGGCTGGGGGCTGAAAGAATGTGGTTGCTTAAGGCCCTCGACTGTCGGACTCTCTCTTCCTGTTGATACACACAGGCAGAGTTCATTCACCTTCAGTGTACAGTGTAAGGCCCATCTAGTCACTGAAAGCTAAACTAGGCTGGCCTCGCCTGGATGCAGAAATATGGGGAACAAAGTGCAGGGGCTTTCCCTACTTTGTGCCCACTGTGTAAGGGCCAGCCACATGTGGCTAGGAATCAGAGGTTTCTAATGCTAGGTTTCTGCCTTCCAGAAAGGGGTGGCAATGGGCCAGCTCATGGCAGAGCAGGCTAGATGCAGAGAAACATGCATTGCACCTATTGAAAGATTGTCATAGAAATAAGTGATGCATCAAAACTTCACAGCATGGAGTAAGCCTAGCTTAATACAGTCAAACTTTTTCCTCTTTAAAAACAGGCTGCCAAAGAAAAGGAGAAAGGTGAAAAAATATTTACAATTAGCAACGAGAAGACAAAGTTACATTTGAAAGCAGCTGCCAGGCACACAGGAGTGCAGGCAAGCAGCCACAGCCAAGAGGCACTGCTCAGCACATTCAGGGAGGGAACAGAATTGAGTCACTTGTGGCTGGGGATGCTCAAGGAGACAGATATGTCTCTCCTGCTGCTGAAGTGGCCCACTGGCTCAGAAACACTTGTTTCTCCAATGACTCAGCACTTCCTCCTGTTGTGCACTACAGGCAAAAGAGTAAAGATCTATTATAGGAAAATCCTAAGGATCCGTTTTGATTGACCTGGGGTGTGTGAGCCACAATTTACCTCCGTCTATTAACTCTGGGTGTGGAAACCCAAACCAAACCTACTACTCATCTAAATTCACCTCAGATTTGGGATTGTTGCTTGTTCAACCTCAGCCACTCAGCTTTATCAGTCTAAACTTCAGAAATTACAGTCACAGAATAAGGCAAAGGGCCTGTTTAATAATTAATTTATGCTGATGTAAATCAAGAGTAACTCAATTGAAATCAATGGAGTTACATCAGTGTAACTGATGTATGGGCCTGATCCAGTCAGTCTGAAGTCAGCAGAAAGACTCCCATTGACTTCCAGTGGGCTTTGGTCCAGGCCCTAAGTGTGAGGTAATTCAATCATTTTTTTTATTTCAATTACTTATTCTTCATGATGCAGAAGAAACTGGCAGCTTTCCAAAACATGGTAGGTCATTAAGTCTATGGTTTAAGACTGATAGCACTGTCAGCCAGTATATTCACTGCACAGTTTTGTTTTGATTTATTTTTGGAAGGTAGAATTCTAACTACTGTACCTGTACCCAGGGTACAAAGCCCATTAAGTGCTTACCTTTTCATTAAATCCAGAAGATTTTTTGAAGAACCACCTACATGATCAAACACAGTGGGAGAAAGAGAAATAGGGTAACACCATTAAAATTATAGATCTCTAGAATGAATTTGATTTTTAAGAGATGAAGCACACAATCTCCATGTCCTTTCTTTTGGGTTCTATTTATTGAATAAAAATCTTTCCATGAACCTCCTTTCCTTCATCTGCACAAAATAGTGCCAGTGACTGACCAACACTATAAACATGCTTCCAGTGGTACTTGAAATAATAGTGAAGGATCTGATTCAAAACCCCAGATTAAAATACTTCTGAATTTTGGGGTAAATTTGAATCTGGATTTGAATCTGGTTTTGACTGCTTTGTCCACAGAGTCATCTCCAGTAAAACACCCATCCTTGTTTGTGACCAGTCAAACTGCTTCTAACTTTCCCTATAAACTGAGAAGTGAATCATTCTCACAGTTTAATAAAAATTAATGGCTCACATCTTGGTAACCTTATGAGTGACAAGAATATGAAAAATGGGATTATGCCAACAGTACTTTTCACAACATACGGTACAGCTGTGAATTTCAGTAGCATTCCACCCAACTGGTAAGATGCAGACCAGACCCATCCTGTGGTATTCTACAATGGAGACTTCACTCAGACTTTAAATAAGGAAAATATCCTTGTTCTGAAACACAATTAAGCACATGCATAACTTTAAGCAAGTGCTTAACAACTAAGCTTGTAGTTTAAATGCTCTTCATTCCACATTGGCAAAGTCATCTCTAACTCTCTGTGGCCTATAGGAGAAAGTATAAGTAATGACAGCAAGATGGTAGCTGTGGCTATTTTGGAGGTAAAGAACAATAATGGCAGCAAGCTGATGACAGTAAAATCTTTCTTTAATTTAATGTAAAAAAAACTGTACTTCAGAGAAGTAACCTCAGTTGTGTGTTCTCTTTTAGTTGGACTCTATTACAGTCTATAACTGATTGATGATTTGTTAAAAATGCCATTAATCATGTATTAAAATTGTATAATCAATTTATCAATGTAACCTTAACATAAAGTGACATTTTCTTTCCTTTTTTTTTTTATCATCAGAGATGGGAATTTTTAACTTGCTGTATACTAGTTTTATGTATTGCAATTAGGTCACTAATGGCTACTCATGAGATAGGCAGTTTGATTGGTCCACACCAGATTATGTGGAAAACGAAAAGGGACACCACTGAAATGTGCTGGAAGAGTCAGGTTCCAAGTTGTGCCAAGGATCAGCACTGGGAAGCATGGCTGCAAATATCTTATTGCTTAATGAACTTTTTGCTCCCTCAAGACAATAAAAGCAATTTAAAATATTAGGGTGCAAAGAAAAAGGCTCCAGGATTCTTCAGATACATCCAGGTGAACGATTATTCCCCAAAGAGCTGAGATGAAGGTAACGTTTTAAACTTCTAACTGTATTCCAGGCTGCAGTGAAATATCTGGTATTTTAATGCTCAGTGGGCCAGAATATACGTTAACAGGAATAGTACTTGAGCTTTTCAGGTCAAAGGCAAAAAAATACCCATATACCAAAATATAGCACAAAATAATGATGGAATGTACGATAAATGGTGATTTGAAAAACTGAAACAGTCCCAACATTAATAAATAAGGGTAGGTTCAGAACTCTTAACAACAATTAGGGATATGGGGAAATGTCTTCAGAAGTGAATAGTCTTTTCTGTATGCAGATACTGAAGTTATCAAGCTACATGGCATATATATGTATACATACATAGTTTAGGCTTTATAATAAAGTGATTATTACACTGTAGTTACACAGCATGATTATGTTTTTAACTGCTAAGTATGTCCTATTCATATAGGGCCTGATTCAAAATCTACTGAAATCAGTGGGAGTCTTTCCATTAATTTAAGTGGGCTTTGGATCAGGCCCATTCTGGAAGTGTAATTACATTACTAAACTGCTTATTATCACCCCTCTGATTTCGTACTTGATAGATTTTTTTTTAGAACTCAGATACATTAACTATATTGTATTTACACTATAATCACTCAGTCATGGAATTAATCTTTCAGTTACATGACTTTAGTAGTAATTACTAATAACAAAAAGTACAACTATGGATAATTACACTCAATACATTATAAAATGCATGTATATACACAAGGGCTGTTGATTAATTGAAGTTAAATCATTCGATTAACTAAAAAATTAATTGCAATTTAAAAAATTAATCATGATTTATAAAGTGTTTTAATTGTACTGTTAAACAATACCAATTGAAATGTATTAAATATTTTGGATGTTTTTCTACATTTTCATAGATATTGTATTCTGTGTTGTAATTGAAATCAAAGTGTATATTATTTTTTATTATAAATATTTACATTTTCCAATTCAACTCATATGAGTTCTGTAGTGAAATCTTTGTCATGAAAGTGCAACTTACAAATGTAGATTTGTTTTTGTTACATAACTGCACTCAAACAAAACAATGTAAATTTTCAAAGCCTACAAGTCCACTCAGTCCTACTCCTTCTCAAGCCACTCGTTAAGACAAACAAGTTTGTTTACATTTACAGACGCTAATGTTGCCATCTTCTTATTTACAGTGTCACAAGAAAGTGGAAACAGGTATTAGTGTGGCACTTTTGTAGCCGGAACTGCAAGGGATTTATGTGCCAGATATGTCAAACATTTGTATGCCCCTTCATGCTTTGGCCACCATTCCAGAGGACATACTTCCATGCTGATGATGCTCGTTAGAAAATAATGCGCTAATTAAATTTGTGACTGAACTACCTGGGATAGAATTGTATGTCCCCCGTTCTGTTTTACCTGCATTCTGCCATACATTTCATGTTATAGCAGTCTCAGATGATGACCAATCACATATTGTTCATTTTAAGAACACTTCCACTGCAGATTTGACAAAACACAAAGAAGAGTACTAATATGAGATTTCTAAACATAGCTACAGCACTTGACCCAGGGCTTAAGAATTCGAAATACCTTCCAAAATCTGAGAGGGATGAGGTGCGGAGCATGCTTTCAGAAGTCTTAAAAGAGCAACACTCAATTACGGAAAATAGGGTGACCAGATGTCCCCATTTTATAGGGAAAGTCCCGATTTTGGGGTCTTTTTCTTAGATAGGATCCTATTACCCTCCACCCTCTGTTCTGATTTTTCACCCTAGCGGAAACTATACAACTCAAATAACCAAAAAAGAAAATCAACCTTCTGCTGGTGGCATCTGACTCAGATAATGAAAATGAGCATGTGTCAGTTTACACTGCTTTGGACTGTTATCAAGCATTTACCCTGGAATGCTGGTTGAAGCATAAGATTTAGTGCATCTGGCACATAAATATCTTGTGACACCAGTTCTCATTTTAGGTGACATTGTAAACAAGAAGCAGGCAGCAATATCTCCTGCAAATGTAAATAAACTTGTTTGTCTGACTGACTGGCTGAACAAGAAGTAGGACTGAGTGAACTTGCAGGCTCTAAATTTTTAGGTTGTTTTACTTTTGAATGCAGTTTTTTTGTACATAATTCTACATTTGTAAGTTCAGCTTTCATGATAAACAGTGCTTGTACTAGGTGAACTGAAAAATACCATTTTTTTACAGTGCAAATACTTCTAATGAAAAATAAAGTGAGCACTGTACATGTTGTATTCTGTGTTGTAACAAATCAATAGATTTGAAAATGTAGAAAACATCCAAAAATACTTCAATAAATGGTATTCTATTATTCACATTAACAGTGCGATTAATCATGCGATTAATTGTGATTAACTTTTTAAATCACTTGACAGCCCCACAATGACATCTGCATGTGTGAGAGAGGTGGGTGAATACTGCAAAACAAAATTCTGTAACTATTAGATGATTTTTAAGGGACGCACTTTGACTGTGTTCATGTCCCTCTCATGTTCATATCATAGTAAAATAAATTCACTAGCAGAAATGTTCACCAAAACAACAGATTTTAAGCAAATATTGCAGAACATACACAAAAAGTAAATTTCCAATCCAATTCTGTACTGGAAACCTTATCCTAAGAGTTGTACTAATCCAACCAGGAAACAAAAATATGCCATGTCACCTACCAATCCACTTAAAACAGCCTGAATTTAGGACTTCGGCTATTGAATAAGTATGATGAACTGATTGTGAATGAGCTATGCTCCAAAAATTATTTCCAGAAGTTATTCAACAAATAATTTTGAAGAGCAAATAAATTAGATTTATAAACTGTTTACAGATCACTTGCAAACTGAAAAAATAAGTGAAATTGCTAGAGAAAATGATTAGTTATGAATTATTAACCTAGCTCATGTATTAAACATGTTGGAAAGCCATTCGTGAGCTATGTGCATCATCTCAGATGAGTGTGGAGAAAGTCTTTATACCATACCACATATATTACAGATAAACTATTTTAGGAGTATTCTGGAGAGTTTTTATGGTTTCTAGTGTGACTATTTTTGTACAGTATTTCTCCATCTATAAAGCCAAGTGCCTTAGAGACCATGAGTCCAACCATGCAGGGCTCAGATGGAGCCATAAAAATCTTCACAAATAACTTACAAGCATTTTTCTGTCCATGAAGACTGTCACAAATGGTTGGTATCTCAGACCTCTCCATGGATATAAATATTTACTAGGTCACCTTGGGAAATTGGGACCCTCCAGATGGCAACGGCACTGAAATCCCATTTCCAGCTTTACAGGATATTGGAATTAAAGCTGTGACATCGTTATGTTTAGGAAAGCTGTTACGGGCCATGCCCTCAGCCTTTCCTGGCTCCCTTTGCACTGTGGCCCAGGATGCTGCTGTTGAACATTCCTCCACTGTGCACAGAAATGTGGAATGCCTCGCTGCAGATGCTTCACAGTTTTCCACCCCCACACAGCAAAACCACAGCCCTCAAAATGCAGTTAAGACCCCACCTACGCAGATGGGGCACGGGATTTTGCCAACCTGCAGTGATCAACATTCCTGCATGTTGTAAAATGAACAAATATAGGAAACGAAATCTCAAAACTTTCCACTAACACTACCAATACCAAGAAAATAAACTCTCCTTTAAGCACCTAAAACTTTACATATGCTACAATTCCTCAGCTGAATTTTGACACACATGTTTTTAAATGATAGAATGACTGATTTTTTTTTTGTTTTTCTCTCTGCTTCACTTTTAATCTCCAAAGTCTGAATTTTAAAGCAAAACTCATCAAAGTCAGTGAGTCAAAAAATTGATCTCCCATCAGCTGAGTCTGGGCCCCTCTGAAAGCTCTGACCTGGAGCAGCCCTTCCTTCTATTTGTTTTCATACTGACACTAGCGATATGAAGAAAAGACGACACACAGCTTTCTAGGAGGTATATGATTAAAAAAACCTTTTTTAAGTGTTATGGGCAGGATTCCGCACAGTGCCGCATGATTTCTGGAGCTGCTAAGCATTTTCATTTCCCAGTGGCTTCACTGGGAGCTGAGGAAGCTTAGCACATTGCAGGACTGATCCTAGAGGAAATGGATTTCTGCATTGTGAATTTCCTTGCATCTTCTTTCTTTTCATATTTCTAATAGTAGGAAGAATTATTTTAGGCAGATATGTTAAGTTCTCCCTGATGGGACCACTGTCAGCATAGTGATCGGTTTTTAGCCTTACCAATGCTGACAGTGTCCATTTAAATTTCCCTATTTGGGGAAAATATTACACCATATGAGGAAATACTTTACAATACTCTGTCAGGGTGATTAAGAGAAGACAGTATGGGAAGTCATTATGGGACTTCTCTATCGTTTGTAATTTTTGTCTTCCTAAAATTTTTCTCAGTTTTCTTTAGAGAATTTGCCCTGGCACAATCTCACCTCATTTTATACTCTGCAGGTTTCTGCAGTATGAGTGTAAAATATCTATGTGAAATGAAAAGAGAGGGAGATGGGAGCTCATCAAGATTATATAAAAAAAGAAGAGATGCCAGAGAAAGAGAAAAATATTGAACATAAAGCTGCTATAGACAGGTGATGTTATGTGCACAGATTATAAAATCAGAAAGGGCTATTGTGATAATCTTGTCTGACAATCTTCATTTCCCCAGGGGACCAATGGGATTCGAACCTGGGCTCTCTGACCTTGTGAGTGCCAATTCCCTATGCCACCAGGACACATTAAATAGCTCTATTACATACACACTATACAAAAGTCTGACCTGTACTCTACAACAGCCCTTCAAGGAACAAAGGGTTGTATTGCATATAGAGCATCTAATCTCCCAAACATCCCTGTCACAATGGGGCAGAAATACCTCCTAGCACACACCTGAATGCCAGGATGGGGGTGCAGCACACAATCAGGGATAGGGAGGAAGGCATGTTGCTTTTTTTTAGAGCAGGAAATAAGATACGAGTCAACCTGCCTTGAGAAGGCAGGATGACTGTGGACCTAATCATAGGTCATAGCACAATTCAGGAATGATTCATTCCTGTCTCCACTGCAGGACCAAATGGTATTCCAGCCATGTCAGGCACTACCCATTCTGTAACCAGGACTCATAACATGGTGGCTTTCTGTATCATACAAACAGTTTTAATCTTGTATGGCTTTTAATTCTATCACTGATGTAGAATGGCCATGGGAGGTGGGGGGAGGAAATATTTGAACCTCCAATCCAGCAACAATTTCTTAAATTTGTAATTCTGGAGGCATAGAACCTCGATGCAAACTTCAGTGTTAAGAGCTAAACTTTTTAAATTTTAGAAACAATATTTAGACAGAGAAAAACGAATTCCAGGTTAGAGTTACAGTGAAACGCATCAATTATTAGTCAGGCAGAAGTCATTCATTAGTCATAGAGGAGATGAAAGAGATCAAGCATGAATAAATTCTTATTCAGAATCAATAGAGAGACTGAATCAAAGAGAAAAGACACTGTGTTAAATAGATCCTGTTCTCTACTTCTCCACAATTCATATATGCAGTTATGTAGCATTTTTCTGAATGGTGTTCCTGAGCTGTACCCATTAATTCAACATCAAGATCAAACTTTTATCCATGGAAAAAATGAGATTATAGTACCATTTTTGGAAATATTCTGGAAGTCTCTGTGATTGCAGCGGTTTCTTCTGCGTAAACGTAGATACAGAGAGTCTGTCCAGTCTCTGAAATACATTAACAAAGGTACTCAACTCATATGGCACAAATTAAACCATTGCTAGCTTTAAAGGAAAGGGCTGGCAGATTACATATTAAAAATGCATTACAATATACATCTGTTCTCTGAACAGTTTTAGATCCCTATTCTGCACACACTAACTACCGGAATTAGTATTTACTATCAAGTATAATTCTTTTTACCAATAGTAGTCCCACTGAAGGCAATGGGACTACGAAGTGTTTGCAGGATTGAACCATTATTTGGCATGTTTTGTTTGCTATGCCATTAAGCACATCCCTCATAATTTAATTTTGGAATTTTGGCACAATTTAAGCCAATGCAATATAGTAATTTTGACAATTGGATTATTAAAATTCTAGGAAGAGATTCAAATTAACATTTTGGGGAAGATTTGTCAGAGTATAGCAATCTGGACGCAGACAACAATTTTAAAAGATAGATAGAAAGGCAGGATAAAGCAATCAGCAGGTTAACTAGGGTAAGGGAAAACCAAGTGGCCAAAGGAAGCAGCCCATACATGAGAAAAAGTTAAAACTGCCTTTGTCAGGTTTAAATTGCACTGGCTATTTCTGAGGATTTTCACTTAAACACTCGTCTGACATAAATGTCCAGGAAAGCTTTGCTGTGTGGCACTATAGGGTCCTAAGCCTGAAACTGCCGAACAAGGCCTTAGCATCCTTTAGATTTAAAGTTCAGAAGAACAGGGAAACTCAGTGGCTTTAAAAAGTCAGAAATCAATTTTAGATCCAAACCTGATATTCCTTTGTTTTTCGCCTCCTCTTTTTACAGTTAATATATTTTTTAAAAATATAACAATGTAAGTGGAAATCTAGATAACCCGCCCTCCCCCAATCTCTCTCTTGGCTGACAGTACCTTTCAAATTGTCCATATTTCTAGTTGAGTTTATACTGATTCTTCAGATAATTGCTTCACCAACCTTTATGCTAGATATCATTTACCAAAGCAATATTACTGACACACAGGGATTTTGGCTTCTTATTATAGTTATGGAACAGTAAATAAGAGTGAGGAAGTATTGGCAGGACATTCATTTCCTAGTGTTTTAAATCTTGGACCAACTGATTCGAAAGACAGATTGTATTTGATTAATTTTTCCTTTTCCTTTGTACTGCAGAGAAAAATGTAAAAATCTCTGTAAAGGAGAATAGCCTTAAGGAAAGCTGAGAAAAAGATCGCTCCCTAGAACCCTTGTTGATTCTTATTGATCCCTACTGGGGCTGCTGAAGTTGTGTTTGAACTCAGATGTGGAGGAATTTGGGCTAAAGGATGGCAAACACAATGCAGATAAATGTAAAGCCAAGACAAGTCTCGAAACCAAGAATGAAAAACAAAATATTAACTACTTTGAAATGTGATAATGCTGACCATTAACCATGAAAGAGGCTATAGAAGTAACACATTAAATCTCTACAGACTTTAGAACGAGGGGGAGAGCAAAGCAGAGAGGATGTATTGGTCAAAGAACACAATATTTAGTTAATCAATATAAATCATAAAAGCTTCCTAGAAACAGCATACTGTCCCAGTTTTTTAATTCAGTTTACACAGGATTTTAGCTAGTTTTGCTTTAGTCCTGCTTTTACATAGTCCATATTACATATATTAGCCCAACTATTTTAAAGTAGATATGTAAATTAAAAACATGGGAGTAAACCATGACACGTAGAATCCAAAGGTATACATGCTAACCCCTACGCCTATGTCTTTTCTCCAAGTCCCTAGTTTTGTAAAGGGACCACTCAGTGCAACAAAAATAACTCTGCTGGGAACTTGCTATTCATTTAACTACACCACAACAGAGTGGTGTCAAAAAAACCCTCATACTGACTAAACAGGAAATAAGAGGGTGTGGGAGTGGAGCAGGACTCCATCTCATAATAATTTAGGCATTATTAATTCTGCCATGACCACTTTACTACACACACCCTGACTAGCTTCTTTAAAGCAGTGGTTCTCAAATAGGTATACTTCTACCCCTTGGGGGATATGTAGAGCAGGGGTTCTCAAACTGGGGTCGTGACCCCCGGGGGCTCCTGGGGCAATTCCCGGGGGGCTTGCGAGCTCCGTGCGCCACCAAGGCGAATGCTTCTGCTTTCAGCAGCTTTCCGGCGGACATGCTGTGTGCTTCAGAGTGTTCTCCGAAAAGCCGCCAAAGTGAAAGTTTCCGGTTTCGGCGGCTTTTCAGCAGACACTGTGAAGTGCACAGCGTGTCCGCCGGAAAGCTATCGAAAGTGGAAACTTTCACTTCGGCGGCTTTTCTGCAGACATACATGGGTCGTGGAGGTCCACAGGGAGCAGGAAAAGGGCCACGGACCCATTAAGTTTGAGAACCAGTGGCGTAGAGGTCTTCCATGTCATCTAGGTATTTGCCTAGTTTTACACAGGCTACATAAAACGCACTATCAAAGTCAGTACATACTAAAATTTCATACAGATAATGACTTGTTTATAGTTCTCTATACACTGTACACTGAAATGTAAGTACAATATTTATATTCCAATTGATTTATTTTATAATTATATGGGGAAAATGAGAAAGTAAGCCATTTTTCAGTAGTAGTGTGCTGTGACACATATATTTTTGTCTTATTTTGTAAGCAAGTAGGTTTTAAGTGAGGTGAAACTTGAGGGTACAGAAGTCTGGAAAGGTTGAGAGTCAATGCTCTAGGGCAGTGGTAGGCATCCTGCTACCTGCTCTTCTTCTTGCAGCTCCCACTGTCTGGGAACGACGAACTGTGACCACTGGGAGCTGCAGGAGGCCATGCCTACGGATGGTCAATGTAAACAAACTATCTCACAGCCCGCCAGCAGATTACCCTGACGGGCTGCATGTGGGCTGCAGGTCATAGGTTGCTCACCACTGCTCTAGGGCATGAAGTAGTAAGTAGTTCAGCTGCTTTGTGTCCATTATTCTATCCCCTATACACTCCATACCACATATGGAAGCCCCACAGTTGGTAAAAAAATGGAAAAACAATTTTAAGAAAAATGTTGATGATTTGAAGTTGTTTCCATTTCACAGGGATCAGAATGGTACAATTTTTCATTTGAATTTATTAATTTTTGTGAAATACTTTTTCTAAAACATTTGAATTTTCCTTCCCTTCTTCCTCTTGCTATCTCCATTCCTCAACTTTTTGCCATTCAGTGCCATAAAGTGAATGAGGTCAAGGGCTTTCCTTCTCTACATCCCTGCTTTTTCATTTTCTCTTTTAGTACTCTACTTTTCCAAACATCTCCAACTTTGTAAAAGTTACAGAGTGGTGTTAGTGTTTCATTTTCCTGTAACTTTTTCAAAGGTGAGAACTTACAAAAGTCGGAGCGGGGGAAAGGATGAAAAGAAAAATGAAAAAGTGAAAAATTCTCCAAAAATGCAGACATAATTCATTTGGTGGCAAAAAAGGAAACAGAAAGGGGAAAAAATACAAATCCAAAAAAATCCACATCTTAAATTTTTGGAATTAAATTTTGGGGAGGGGCAGTGTACCAAGAGCTTTATGCTAAAGTTTTTGGTTTTGAAAAAAGGAAAATTTAATAATTTTTTTCAAATAAATTATGTTGACCATCTCTAGAGACTGTGCAGAGGGCAAGGAAAGTAGAAGGAGTAGGTGAGGCAGGCCTGGGAGCCCACACATTAGTGAAAATATTTGGGAGGAGAGAGAGTGGGGGGAAAAAATCTTTGAGACACTCATGATTTTAGGAAGAGCAGAGACAGAACATGCCAGTACTTTTATTTTCTCATTCAAACATTGGATTTTTCTCCAATGATCTTTGCTTGGTTTCTCCTCACCCCATCTTTCTTTCTTTCTTTCTTTCTTTCTTTCTTTCTTTCTTTCGTCATCAAGGCTTGTTGAAACTTGGCATAGTTATTCTATGAACTTACCCAATTGTAGAGTTCAGAAATCCAGTGGTCCCTGAGAAATGGGGCCAGTCAAGCTCATTGGTAAGAGCCACTGGGAGATCAGAAAATGATTTCTGAAAAGAAATTTAAAAGCAATTAAGATGGTTTTGCTTTCTCAAATAAAATCCCATCCACAGAATCAAATAACATTCTCAGTTTGGAGCATCAGCCAATTAGTGATAATACCGTACATTTATACAGTGATTACACTTAAAAAGTTGCTACTTTTTTCTGAGATATTTCCTATCCCTAACTTGGAGGATAAGAGCGGAACCAATAAACACTTTCAGACTAGTGGTAACGTTTTAAATGCATACATTGTAATATCATCTCTGGTTCTGAAGGACCCCACAGTGCTTCACAAACTACAGTATCTACAATACTTACAACACTGGAATGGTGAATATCGGTTTGCAGCATTAACTTCTGCACCCATCTCATGGACCCTTTATCTGTGGGAAAATGGCTGCATGGTTCCTAAGGACCCATGCTATGGTGGAGATGGGATGCCAGACGTAACCACCTAAGGGATCAGGGCTCAGGGCTGATCCCTAGGATCTGTGGGAAGTTAATCTGGGTTTCCTCGGCCTCAATCTCCTCCAGGTTTTACCACAGACAACATTTTTTATTTTATTTTTTTATTCACAGAGCTGGGAAGGAATCATCCCCATGGCAAAACAGATGTGACTGGGGATTCCTCTGCTACAGGGGAGAATCCAGTGATGGGGAAAGGAGTCAGGCGAGGGCACATGAATAGAAGGAGAGTAGGGAGCAGGGTATAAACCCTCCTAGCAGCAGGAAGAGCTGCTAGTACAGAATTTTCATGAAAATAGATACAGCTTTATGTTTTTCTAACCTCTGGTCATATTTATCTCTGTAATACGTTTTAGGATACAGTTTCTATGAAAGACACTATGTAGATGAAAGCTCTATTGTACATTCAATATATGGCACTCTATTCTTTTCCATTTCGATTTGTGAAAGTGTTAAAAAAAATCACAAAAGGGAAGAAAAATAGCCTGGAGAAATCATCCCCATCTTATCCTTATGAGAAGACAGAATTCAGCTTTTACCAGTCTGAGGTACACTTTCAAAGACAAATGCACAAGTCTTTTGTGCTTATGCTGAAAAACTGGTGATGAAACTGTTAATAAACAAAGGAAGGTCAAAGCATAAAGTAAAGAAACCTACATGCTGCTGTAATGCATTTAATTTATTAATTTCATTTTCTTTTTAAGTAATTGGGTTTTTCTAAAAACCCTCACAACTATACACAGTCAGCATGTGGATAATTCTTTCCATAGGTGAACAATGAACAAAAGAAGAGCTAAATCTTGCAATCCTTACAGGTTTTGATTCTTTCAGGCAGGGATGGGGGCAGGAGAGACTGCAAGTCACATCATATTTGACCTACTTACAGTAAATTTGCTTTAGCTACCAAGGTGAAAACAGTTCTGGCTTGATAACCCTTCATCTCACTCTTAAGAAAAACACCGAGGACAATTTTCAAATCTGTCTGATTCCAATTCTATATTTGTGTGCCAAATAGGCATTTACTGAAGATGCACAAGTACTGGGAACTCTGCACAAGTGAAGGAGTTTAAGCACACAATTTGGCTGTTGGCTTTTGAAATTTTGGCCCAGAATATGTTTATTATAAGAGCGGAAGTGAAATGCTTAAAATAAAACAAGTAAATATAAAATAATGCATAAGACCCCTTATCAATTACAGAATACACATGCAAGGCTTCAAAAAGATAATGAAATGTATTTTAAAACAAAAGTGCCTAAAACCACTTCTTTCTTTAGGACCTGCCAACACTGGGCTGGGAACTGTTGTCATGGAACAAGTTTTATAGTATGATTTTAAACTGGTTCTCAGGCTAATTTAGGGTAAATACAGCCAGCATCTAGCCATGTAGAAACGGACTTGGAAACCATGTATTAGCTTAGAACTATGTTCCAACCTAAAATTGTATTCCAGTTTAGCACAGACTCTGATCCGTCAAAGTACTTAAGGCCAGCGTTTTAAAGATATTTAAGCACTGGAAGATGCAGATAGGTGCCTAGTGGGATCCTCAAAAGTGCCTAGGGCCTATCTTCACCTTTAGGTATCTAAATGCCTTTAAAAATCTGGCCCTCAAGCTCTACAGGGATGTCTTTTAGAAAGCATCTTTTAACCTAAAATGATATCTTTTAGCTTAACCTGACATGCAAACATGTCCTAGTCTAGAGTTCTATATTAGAATGATATTTCAAACATGGCCTAGTTTAAATACCATATTCTAGACTAGCCTGGTTTGGAAATGATGTTGCATCTTAGGAACTAGACTTCAGCAGAAAATAATGAGATGATGTTCCTGTCTAGTTTTGAAACTGTATTCTAGCCTCAAATGTTATTCCAGCTAAGTCTAGTTATGAAGCAGTATTCTAGCCCAGGAATCATTTTCTGGCAGTGTCTTAGCTGAGGATGGTAGTATAGTCTCACCTGGTTTGAAAGTCATGTGCTAGCTTGAAGAGTCACAATTCTACCAGACAGGGCAGTCAATGGGTGATTGTGCACACAGTTACCAAGCTATGCTAAAATCAAGTGAGCCTGAACCAAAGAATCTTCCCCTCGCTGTAGGGGGATATTTTACAAAGGGGAGTTGGGCACCTAATCCTCATCTGAGCCTATGAAAATTTCCCCCATCTACAAAACCATTTAGCATACTAAACATGATGGCTGAGATTTCCATTGCCACCTAAGGGATTTGGCCTGGGATACACCATTCCCATTCAGTTTCATGGAAATTGCTTCCCTGATTTTAATGGGAACTAGGGGTTCAAGTCCCCATGGCAGCTTTGAAAATCTCAGCTTATGTTTCTTTTCTAACAGCACAAGTAAATAATTATTAAAATGGCAGACCCTGTTTCTTTACTTCTTTAACATTCCTAATTTGCACCACTGCAGGTTTAAAATTAGCAAAATAAAAATCAAATTTCTCAAGCTCAATCCAGTTGTGAGGACCAAAACGTTTGCTTATAGAAAATAGCATGAACTTTGCAGGAGATGAGACTGAAGCTAGAGCCAGGAGGGTTCTGTACTGACAATATTCAATTTCAGCAAACATAGCACCTGATCCAGCTCCCATTGAAATGGTTAGATACCCATTAACTTCAATGGTGCAGGAGCAAGCCTGTAGTGCAGTTTTCAGACTATGTTTTCTTCATGAGCTATGAATCTAAAAAGTGAGGAAAATATTTCTTACATGAAGGGATATGAGACATGAATGTGAACCAATTATTTCATTTAAAGACCAGAACCACTCTGCTCTTGGGTAAACGGATATTTATTGCATCACAGCTAGATTAAGGATTTATTTTGCTCTTGCTACAGCATGAAATTAAAACCTACCGAGTTCTCTAACATTTATCTAAAATTCAACTTCCTAGAAGTGTCACCAGCATTTCAGAACAGGATGGTATAAGGCCTTTATCTCCAAAACAATCACCTTTCACTTGAGATTTAGAGGTAATATTCTATCCTACACACATTATAAGAGAAAAGTGATGCATTTTGTAAGTCAATTCTAAGCAGATGGCCTGAGCAGTAGGAGGACACTATCCTTTGCTAGACACGAGAGTCTTTTTTAAACATGAGTTGTTCAGAAAAGCCCTACACATAAAAACAATCTACAGTACTTTTCCACTTCAGTTAACCCGTATAAAGACATATAACTTTTGTATTTCAATGTCAAAGAGACAGATCACCCATGCTGAATATTTTCGGGGTGGGGAGGAGATTAATACAGCACAAAACATGCTAGATCCAAGACCCACTGATGGGAGTGACGCTGAACCTGAGTCGTATCAACCCTTCTTGCTCTGTCACAGATTTTCCATGTGACCTCTGTACATTTGAGGCTCTGGTGATTTAAGGATGGTGTGTCTGGACTGATAATTAGGGCCCTATCAAATTCAATGTCCATTTTGGTCAATTTCTCAATCATCGGATTTTAAAAATCATAAATTTCATGCTTCCAGATATTTAAATCTGAAATTTCACAGTGTTATAACTGTAGGGGTCCTCACTCAAAAAGGAGATGGGGGTGGGAGGAGCGGGAGGCGGTCACAAGGTTATGGTAGGTGCGGATTGCAGTACTGCTATCCCTACTTTTGCACTGTTTCTGACAGCGGCACTGCCTTCAGAGCTAGGCAGCTGGAGAGTGGCGGCTTTGCCTTCACACAGAAGGAAAGATGGCATGGCATGGTAATTGCCACCTTTACTTCTGCGCTGCTGTTGGCCAGACACTGCCTTCAGAGCTGGGTGCCCGGTCAACAGCCACTGCTCTCTGGCCACCTAGCTCTGAAGACAGCACAGAAATAAGGGTGGCAATATCAGGACCCCTTAAAATAACCTTGTGACCCCCTGCAATTCCCTTTTGGGTCAGGCTCCCCAGTTTGAGAAATGCTGGTCTCCCCCACGAAACATATATAGTAAAGGGTAAAAGCACACAAAATACCAAATTTCACAGCGGGGAGATCAGATTTCACGGTTTATGACGTGTTTTTCATGGATGTGAATTTGGTAGGGTCCTACTGAGAAGGGACAGAACCACTCATCTGCTGCAGAACACATGAAGACTTACTCACTAACACTCTCAGCATCAATTCTTATATATTGTTGCTCCTTGTATTCAAAGCCCTCAGAGCAGGCTTTAGGAATCAGGCACTGGTGAGGGGGTTTTAGGTCAATGGATCAAGGGCAAATAGTAGAAGCCTTAATTCTCCACAACTGTCTCAGACAGGTTTACCTGTCGTGACCAGAATCCCAGTGGGGACCAGCTGAGATTACTCAATTAAGGTAAACCGCAAAGAATGGGGCAGACAATCCCCCAAAAGCTGGTGAATATTCCAAGTCTTAGATTTACCAACCCAGCATAAAACAGCTTTTTTATTACCTCACTGGTTGCCCAGAAGCCAACAACACAGTTTCCTTGAAGAAACCCAGACTCAGGCCTTCATCCAGGTACCCAAGTAAAATATGAGGAAGATTTCTGAGAATCTTATTTCATCATAAAAATGAAAATGTTTTACCAATCCCAAAGGATTGGACACATTACCTCTCAGATTAATGAATATTCCAGATCTTACCCAAATATGTCCTACAACCGGTTCTAAACTAAAATTTATTAAAAAAGAAAAGGGAGACAGTATGTTTAAAAGATTAATATACATACAGACATGAGTTTAATTCTTCTGTAGTTCCAAAGAGTTCCTCTAGAATTTAGTTCTTAGGTTATAGTCCAATGTCCAATATCATATCCAGGGTGTACCAGCTTAAGTGGGATCTCATGTTGTGGCTTATGCTTCCCCTGATGAAGCTTAAGCAGATCTGAGATATCGGGATCAAGACCCAACGGTCTTTTATACAGTTTTCTAGCCTCCACTTGACCATACCTTTCCTGGGTAAACAATAGACTTTTGATGTAACACTCTGTTTCCTGAACACCACCAGTAATTAGTTACATAAATTAACAGAGAGCAATTTATCCATTTGGCAATATATCACAAACTTTAAAGAGACATATAGACAATAACATTATTTCACCCAAGATTCATCTAAATGTTAATAATCCCTTTTGATCTCTGAATTATTAGATACAGTGACAGACAGGAACTGTCTGTTTACATGGCTAGCATTTAAAATACACACAATTACTATCACTTCTAACTTCTAACAATATAGGTTTGGATTTCAAAGTTCTAGCCTATCCACCATGAATGGCCTAATTACATTTGCATACCTTTCGAACATGACTTTAAAGGTTGGCTCTAGGTCATTCAGTCTGCTAGCTGCTTAGTCCTTTCTGGCCATGAATAATATTTTGAATAAGATTTACTGCAATTATATAGCAGTGGTAGCAATAATGATTTCTATGATTATATTTTAATTAGACAATGTTACGCCTGTGGATATTTGGTCATCTGAGAACTGGAGGAGAAGAGATCATACACCCATCTGCTTGTAGTTTTTAAAAAAACTGTCCCTTCCTACCACATGATACAGTGGAATCCCTGCTCAGTTCTCTTGGGAATTTTCCTGTGGGCCAGAGCCTTTAAGTATCTGTCCTGACTTTCATTTTACTGGGCCAAAATTTTGAAAATGATATGCCTAATTGTAGGTATCTAAAATCCTTATTTAGACATCCACGAGCTGATTTTTCAGAAGAGTGGAGTAACCCACTGTTTGCATTGGGCTCAGTGAGGCTATAGATGCTCAACACTAATGGAAAAAACTCAGATCTCTTTGGTAAGTGCCTAAATATAGATTTATCTAACTAAATTTAGTTACGCACATTTGAAAGTCAGGGTCTCATTTATGCTGATGATTTTTATTATTATCCAACATAATAACTTGAGACTTCTGAAGTAAGGAGATTGGATCATTTATTCTATAATCATCCCCTGGTTCAACCTGACTTCCATCGCATGGCAGAGCAGGAACAGCCAGCATAACAAGGCACAACAGACATTCCTCAGAATCTCTTTACTAAACTCCCAAAGTCTCTCCTGGAAAATTCTTTCCTAATCTAATTAGCTTTAAAACAGCAGTTAATAGTCTCCCGCGGTGTGGTGCTGATGAACTGAAGGGTGCATGGAATTGCTGTAGACTGTAATAAATCTGAAAAGGCAGCATATTCATTTCCCAAGATTTAAATACTCCAGGAAAAACATTTCCTTTTTGAACTTCTGTCTTCGAGTCATTTTGGGAGGCATTGAATGCCAGGAAAAACTGGTCAGTAACTCACTTTTCCAAGAATTTATTCACAGGAGGGTTGGAGGAATCAAAGCAAAGTGTATTTTAATAAATGAATAGTAGCAATGTGACATGGGGAGCTAAGTGGTGCAGTAGATTAATGCACTAATCTTTTTCCCACGGGAGGCCTAAATTCAGGTTCCTGTTGTGGTCTCAATTAAGGATAATTTTGGTGTATTAGGATGTGACTACCCTACTCTCTCTGTGTTCACAACCCAAACCCACACTTGTGATTAGCAATTCCTGCTCAAGAAAGGCTTAGAATTAGAAGAGCAGAGAACTTTTAGGTTAAATTTTAGGCAGGCGAACAAAGCCCTGTAGGTAAAGATGTGCACTACATGACCTTGCTGGCATTGGCTCAAGATAATGCTATCAGTCATTCAGTTTCACATGCACTAAAATTCACCCCAATTTTAATCACTCATTTATGCTGTCAGAAAAAACTCACAGTGTAGTAAATCTTTTCACAAACAAAGTGATCAAGTAATAAGAGATTTGTTGCTCTTTGGCTTTAATCTACACTCTCCCCCTAGCTAAAAACTAGTTTCTTAAAATGAAAGAAAAATTATCAATTTTCCTGTACAAATTCAACTAGAATTTCCTTTAAATATGTACACGAAGTATACTTAACAATAATATTTAGCATTATATATCTGCAAAGTGCTTGAGATATTCACAACCCCCTTGCAAGGTAGGAAAATTGTTACCACCCCATTTTACAGATGGAAACACCGAGACACAGAATTTAGATGAGAATAAGAGAGTCAGTGTCAGAGATAGGGTTAGGCCTCAGGGATTCACTGCTTCCAATCCTGTGATCAGATTATTAGACTACAACGTTCATTCTCTTGATGAATTACAAATCAAATTAAGTGTAATTATCGCAAGTGTTCGAGCAAAGATGTTTAACTACGGCATAAATAACTACAGACAGGAACGAAATGGAAGTTACAAGGGAATCTGTTTGATTCTGGTGAAAGCAGGCCTGCTTTGCCTTGGCACAAACCAAGGACCAGCTGGTCCATGATGGGCTGGACTAGGTGGGACTGTACTACTTGAATAGGAAGAAAGTTAATGAGTCTTTCAGGGCTTGGGGACACTAAAGGCAGGTCTACACTACCTGCCAGATTGGTGGGTAGTGATTGATTCCCGAGCACTCTCCCATCGACTCTGGTACTCCACTGCCATGAGGCACAGGTGGAGTCAATGGGAGAGCAGCAGCAGTTGACTCAGCTCTGTGAAGATGTTGCAGTAAGTTGACCTAAACACGTTGAGTTCAGTTACGCTATTCCCGTAGCTGAAGTTGCGTATCTTAGGTTGATTCCCACCCCCCAGTGTAGACCAGGGCTCAGAGGAAGAGCCTGATAGGGATTGCTTCATCTGGGCTGGGAGGAGACACAGAGAGAGAGAGAGACAGAGACAGAGAAAAGGTCTATTTCAGGAATGAGGTGGCTGGAATATCTCTCTAGGAGAGACTGAAATTTTGAGGAAGCCCCACAATGTTACTACCTCTGAGGCTCAGCAAGCTTTAATCCACCCCAGCATCCAATCCTCCAACAAGTAGTTTTTTAAATCAGAAGAAACTATTGGATTAATCTTAACTGTGCTAACAAGAAACTGAGTAAGCCTAACACATCTTAAAACAGATGATGTAAGCCAATTTTTGTTGCATTTTGTACAGAAAACATGCTCTGAGTATGAAAGGTTATGGGCCAAGTTTCAACCTAGAGAAAGTATTTATAGAAAAGTTCTAAAATCTGAACATTAGTGATTTGTAATAGAAATGCTGACAGTCTAAAACCATAGCTTGAATACATCACTTTATTATTGTATTGTTATTGTCATTGTCATCGTCATCATCATCACTATTATTACCATATTTATTAGACAAGATAATCTCATTTATTATTACCACTAGTTCATTATGTTCCATCATCAGCTCTGTCATCAATGTCATTCCTATAATCATCTCTCAAACTACTAACGAAGAAAAACAATTGCTAATTTAGAATATTTAAATCAGTTTGGCTTTGCAAATGAAAGATGGAAAATGCATACAATTCTGATTGAAATTTGCATGCCTCTCGTAATGCTGTAATTATTGGGACTGAACATTTTCTTTCAAAATGTCACATTTTCCATGTTCCTCTTTCTCTGGGCCACTGTGAGTTTAGCATGCTACAGAAAAATTCAGTATCTTTGGCTAACTTGCATCACTTCTGAGCAATCCCTTTGCTGCTGATCCAAGTGCAGTGCAGATATACTCCAGAGGGATTAATAACTAGCTCTTCTCAAGTACAGGGTCAAATCTGTGCAACACAAGTGAGCCTGTTCAGGAAAGCATAAAGAGGAGGAATGGGGCATCTTGGAGGATTCCCCTTCAACAACAAGTGGAAATTTTTTAAAGCGACTTACTCTCCTTACCTTTTTATTCCACCTCAGTGAACGGCATTGCAATATCTGCATCCTTAGCATAATTTACATTCAGGCTTTTTTTTTTCCATTTGAAAAACATGGAGCTCACGTTGAGATACGACACAAATGAAGATCCATCATTATGGTATTGATAGATTACCCTGTACAATCTCTTTCCTTTAAGACTAGTGTAATGAATACGAGTCCTACTGACCTCATTGAGTCTGCTTATGCAAATAGATTTAATGTAGGAAACGATTCCAGAACTGGGCCCACTGATAACAAAACAACATTCTCCTTTTGTTCAAGGCTTGTGTTTATAAAGGCAAATGTCCTGGATTCTATCTCCTGTGCAGTAGTGGAGCTTTGGGACCAAATTCTTTGCTAGCCTAATGCCATTCATGCCAAAGGAGTCATGGCAGCAAAGAATTTTCCCTTTTATCTTATAAATTTGGTGCTTTTTTAAAAAAAAAAGAAAAAGAAAAAGAAGAACCACCCCGTGCAGTGTTTTGGCATTGATCGGGATGTTTCCCCTTGTTAAGGCTCTCCAGAATTCATTGCAAAAGAGATTTCCTCCCAAAATGTGATGGATTTTCAAAACAAAGGGCATTTTGCACCTGTTCTCTTTTGGCACCCTGTATAATAGGAGAGAAGGCAAATATCAATCTGAGGCTGGCACTGCTTCAAGGATCAGAACAGAATTCCTTACCAGAGACATCTGTGCTGCTGTCATCCATTCAGGAGGGATGTGAAAGTGAGCTCCAGCTGAATCTCCCAAAAGAATGATCCCCTTGGACTCTGCATCTAATAAGTGCATTTCATTAATAGTTTTAAAATTCCCTTGGCCTTTGTCACATGGTAAAGTGAATCTCTATATAAAAAACAACAAGATTAAGAAAAAAAGACACAGCAGCAGCTGATTCAGTGTGCAAAATGGAAGTAGGCCATTGCCACTGTTTGTGTTTGAAATATGTTCATTTCAGATCCTAGAATGGGAGATTTTCACTCCATCTGCACCAAAAGCCTGCCTAAACAGATGTGCCAACAATCTAAGAAAAACAAGTAGGCATGCTGTATGAATAAGAGAGAGAACTTCTTGCTTCATGAGAAAGATTCCCATAAGATTTTATTCAAATTGTTATTTCAACACAGTCTCTGCTGTGAAGCTAACATTCATTTTTCTTACCTATGGAATATTTATTAAAAATACTTAAAATCAAACATTTAGGGAAATCAGAATACTCAGGGAATTGGTAATGACACATAATAAGAGTAGATTTGTGAGTCAGGGGCTCTCAAGGTAATTTCATTGGAAGAATATGGCTTTTTAATAATTAATGTTACTTAGCACTTGACTGGTACCTTCTGTCTAAAATGACAAAGAGCTTTGCAGAGGAGCTTTTCACCTTTAATGTGAGTCAATGTAGGTTTGAAAGTTGTTATTATGGTTTCTTAATATTAGTATATTATAATACTGATCTATCTATCTATCTATCTATGGCCTGAGTTGTTAGTGTCAGTCCATTTCCTAGTGGATAGATAGCCATACCAGGAAAAATATCATCACTACAACTGGCACCATTATTGGCATTTCCAGCACAGTGATGGACTGGATGTGCATAGAAACTAAACTGTCCTCTCACTTCTAGAGGGAGTCTCTACAAGTTCAGCTTGAGGGACATTGGCAGGATGAAGAGAAGTCTCTTCTACTGCTGCCTTCGCTGTACCTGGTCTATGAATAAAAAAATCAAATTCCAGTGCTCTCAGCTGGGTATCTTTCAGCTCTAAAGTCACTTTTTAAATCATTTTTCTAAATTGATATAGATATTATAACAGCATATGCCCTTTGAGTTTTTCCCTCTTATTAAAGCAAAGAGTGAATTTGCCATTTTTGTAATTTTAAAGAAGCTGTGAAATCTGTTATCTTTTCTCTGGATTTACAATGACCATGACTGTTTGTATAAAAACATATGTAACATAATATTGTATTAGCCTTCTATTAAATTTAATGATTTACCTTCACAGAATTTTTTCTCGTATGGAATTCCATCTTTTGGATCTACTCCCTGTTAGAGGAGAAAAGGGAAGAGAAGTCTATTTGAAAGCTGCAAAGTGACAGCACAAATCAAATAATAAGACTATCATTTGGATTACTGGCTTTTCAGAACTTCACATCATAATAATGTTGTTTTAATTCAGTGGATGTTCATTCATGACCTTGATTCTCTTATAACTACGTTTTCTTGTCTGGGAGTTCCCTTTTTTTAAAATAGAGCTCATAAGGAAGTTTAAAGTTCTTGCTATGTCACTGGAGTTTGGTGTTAAATCCAATGTAAATTTAAATAGTGTAATGTTTGAGAGATCGCAAACGTCATGCTGTTTTAATTTACATTGGATTTGATGGCTCTGCAAATCTGCACTAATAAAAGTGATACTTTTTCCATATTTGCCAGTAGATAATTTAGTTTCTCAGTGGTCTTCAGCTATCCCCATGGAAGCACTATTACAACTTCCATGAATTCTCTTTTGGACGTTGCACTCACAGAGATCCATAAGGTGCCTGAAACTTTGGCAAAACAACCACCCACATAACTCTTCAAAACAAAACACCAGACTGGGAAACACTTGCATATTTGGGTTTCATTGTTACAAACCTGAAGTGTGGTGAGATTTCCTGCCTAAGGGTCATGTTTTAGAATGTTCTGGATGTATCTTTTCACCCATCCATCCACCCACAGTGGTGTCCTTTATTAACAGGGATATTCTGCAAGTAGACCCAGTGACTTCAGTGGAATTACTTGTGATATCACAATCTGGTATGCAAATGAAAATAGTCTAAACACTTACAGACTAATTCTAAAATAGGGGGGTGGATGGATGGAAGGGAAGAAAAAGAGAAGGGAGGGGGAATCAGGAAGACATTTCAAAATTTAACATCATTTACTTACCCATATACCATTACAGTTAGAATCCCTTTCCACATCCCAGTTATCTGGGCTAATATAGAAATATAAAAAGAGATACGGCATTAAAAATAATAAAACAGGGTTAACAGTAAAATGCTTTGTGCTTTTCAAAGAAACCAGCCTCCTTGGTCCATATTCTATATTCTATAAGAGCATAATGTCAGACCATGTGCTCCTTGAAGGTCATCAAACAGATAGCATTTTAAAGGAAATAATTAGAATTTTCAACTTGTATATACGTTTTTCTTTTCAGAATTTAAGAGAAGTGAAATTTTCCCCAAAATACATCAGCAATTTAGAACCCAAATCTGCAAAGTGCTGAATAATTCTAACCCAGGGAGCTGGAGGAGTCATTTCCAGCTTAGGTGAGATACCCACAGTAGACTAGTAAAAATAGCAGCATAGCTGCAGCTGCATGGGCATCAAGATCATATGACTGGAAGGGACCTCGAAAGGTCATCTAGCTGCCCTAAGTACAACCCTATCTGAAACTGTAGGTACATATTTGGAATGGCTAACCCATTCTGCTGCCTATGGACATGTGGCTACAATGCTATTTTTAGTGTGGCTATCTTGATCAGAGATATGACAAGTCTACCTGAGCTGAAAATTACACCTCCACTGCTAGTGTAGACATAGCACAAGCGTTTGCAGTCTCAACCTACCTTTTTTTCTCCCTAGTTCACCACTATTTCAAATCTCCTCAAATATCATTGAGGGCTTTGACTTCAGCAAGCTTTGGATCAGGCCCATCATGTAGTACAACTGGCTTGTGCTCACTTTACATTATGGCTCTATTTAAAATTTCTCCTGTGTTCACTGTGGTTTTAGAAGATTGTTTCTGCTAACACAGTTGCACTGCTTAGTGTGAGTGAAACATAATTCTGCTAAGCCTGTATTTTTAAACTATTCTGGATTTGGCTACTGTCAGGTTTTAAAGGTAGCTCTGAACTATGCCCAGTTGATGCTTGGTGGTGCAATCATGTGAGCAGAAACCTTTTTTAAAACGATTTTGTAGCATTAAAGTAAGGGACAGAAGGGTCTTAGCCAGAGGCGCACAGTTCTCCACTCAGCATGTGCATATAAGTCCCACTGATGCTACTGGGAGTTATTTACCTAATGTAGGGGAAAATATCACGTACACTGAATTTATGGCAATGTTAGTGAGACTGAAATCTGGCACTGTCTCTAACCAGTCATCTATATGTGGAATTTCTACCCACTTCAGTAGGAGCTGCACATGTGGACTGAGGGTTGTATATGACCCCCAAATACACCTGGTATTCATACTTGGACCATTTCTTCTTTCAGTAGGCCCATTTCTGCTTCTGCACAGCTCCTACTGATTTCAGTGGGAACCCTGCACGTGCATCTGAGGGCAGAACATTGCACAGTGTGTGTATACGTTTGCTCCTTGCATCAAGGTATTAAGATGCTCTTCTCTGTGTAGTTTCAATTGTTCTTCTGGAATACTTTCTGTACCAGCATATAAGTATATCCAGTTGCTAGTGAATAATGAGTAAATAGGAGCTAGTTTTGAAGATAAAAAAGGGTTGAAAGAGCCTACTCTGCAGAGGCGCAGAGCTCCTGCAACCACCAGTGAAGTCTAGGAGGAAGTGATGAGAAACAGTGTAGTCTATTGGATTAAGACTCAAAAAACTGGGATCTATTTCTGGCTTTGCTACCTACTTGCCATGTGACACTGATTAAGATCAGTTTGCTTCTCTTTGCCCTCCCTTCTCATCCTCTGTCTGTCTTTTCTATTTAGACTGTGTGTCTGTACAGCCCCTATCACCATTATGTCCTATCTTGATTGGGTCATCTAGGCTCTATCAGAATACAAATTAATAGATCATGATGATGATGATGATGATTGATGATAATAATGCATTTGTTTTCAAGATTTGGCCAAAAATTGTAAAATATTTCTTTTTAACATGAGTATCTAAAAATAATTAAAAGAATTACCGTCTACCAGGGTACACCGCTGCTTTGCCTTCATTGCAGTCTCTGCCTCTCCAATGATATCCCCTCAATGTCTAAAAGACAAGAGAAACACAAATATGATCTTCTTGTTATTCTTTCTTTTTTAAATTTCAAATATCTAAAATGAGAGTGTAACTCAAGGTGCAGGAATAATGCCTACTAAATGGGTTTTATTCCAAATTCCCAACACTAAGCTTTAATACATGACATTGTGCTAATTTTGATGCAGAAATAAGACAAATTGCCCATTTTAATGTTTTTTAAATGGCTTTGCTTCACAGTCTATTAGTTCAATAAACATACTACTCAGTGGCAGAGCAGTTAGCTTCTGCAGACAATACAGGTATCTCCAAAAATGGCCTAAATGAATGATTTCTTCTCCTTTTTCCCCAAAAGAAAATTACCTTTTATAATAAAAACTGCTCCCACTCGACTCCTATGCTCTCTCATGAAAGAAAAAGGTTTTGTAGAAGCTAGAAGGAACTTCAGAGAGATTCTTGTCAATAGGGGGATTATCTTACCAAAAGAGAAGCTTTACTTACCGGGAAAGCACTAAATTTATCTCCATCAAAGTCTTCATAAGGTAACTTATTTTTTATCACACTGTAAAAAACACCACAATACTTTGTTTCAGAAACAAAAATACAGTAAAGAGATGAAAATAGATTTTTTTTATATATTATTAATTTCTCACTCCATGTTCAAGCACAAGTATCTGGATTTCAGGGTATTGATTCCGCATTTCAGTGTATCAGTTTCAGTCACTTTGCTCTCCGTTCAATGGAGTTACACCTGCATAACATCAGAATCTAACACTAAATTCCTAAAATAAAATAGCAATTCAAATCTATAGTAAAATTAGCCTAATACTTTCTGAATTATGTAAAGTGACAACATACTGGACACCATGGATCCTGCAGTTCTTCCACACATTGACATCTGTCCTGGGCTAGGGAAAGCAGATCAGCATCTGTCTTCAGTGGTGAAACAAACATTCTCATGTATTGCTTAGCAGGTGGTGTTCTTGGAATGACATGCTAAGACTCCTCTCCTTGGGAGGCCAAGTATGTGACCTTCAAAGAGTTTCCAACCTCTTGGACACATGAGAGCTGCTAAATCAGGGTCAAAAAACAAAGCTGCTGCTCCTAGGCTAGGTGGTTTCAAATTACATTAACATCAGGTACTGAGAACCAATGCAGATAGGTTACGCACATTTTTATTTGTACTTGTCACCCTGGTTCTCTGTGCACTCAGTACTTTGAAAGTACTGTCTGCTTTAGGCTAGTTCAGTCTCTGTAACTAGTGTCAGTTAAAAGGAAATGGCACAGATCCAGAACAAGTCAAAAGAGGAAAACATATTCTGCCACGTACTGGAGATGGGAGAGAAGGGAATTGATCTGGTATATATTTTACAGTGTGTTTGTACATTTTGGCTCCTACTATCACTATCTGACACAGGGAGCAAAATCTTCTATTCTCCCTGCTCATAATACTTTTGGCTTTGACTTAATGGATTTTACAGACTCTCTAGAAATTTTCTACACAGATCACCACAACTCCTACTATTGATATTTGAGGTTCATTCCCAAGAGTGGAATTTTACTGAACAAATTGGGCTGGGGAATAGGGTCATTCTAAAAATACTTCATTTGTTCATACCCCTTACTAGATATGCATCTAGTGTTCCTCCTTCAACCCATACATTCTCTGCTCCAACAGATGCTCTCTGAAAATAGTAGCCCATTTGATGCCCAGTCCTACTGAGACTCTAGCTTCAATGCATGCATAATTGAGCATTTTCCCTGTCTATTTCTTATCTTGTGTCTTTTAGAATTATACAGGTGCTACTTGCTGCAATTAAGAGAGAGCATGTTTCTCTCCAGTGGGACAGGAAGCGCAGTAACTGGGTGAGTGACCAGTATGGACAAGTCTCTTGGAGGCAGGAAATCAGAGATGTAAAGTGGTGCTAGATGATAACTTGGCTTTCAGACATGGAATCTTTGGGTGGGAAGATGCCAGGATACCCCCAGTCTGAGACAGGGTCTGCATGTCCTCTTACCACCACTGTCATTATACTTTTGTTTTCAATATTAAAAATATTCGAATTCATTTCCAGCATCTTCTTCTAGGAGCAATATGTACCTTAACTGCTGTACTTTCTAAAGAATGTTTCTGATGGAAAACAATGTTGTCATCTACAGGAGGAGAACAAAGCCCTTTTAAACCTGAAGGTTTTTTTTTTAAGTTATTAAAAGGAATCCAAATATTATGATGTCTGCCATTCAAGACTGGAAATAGCATACATACTATTTAATCTTCTCACACAGCTTGACCAGAAGGGGAAGTTCACATATACTTGAAAAACCGGCTGTGACTTTCTAGGAAAAGAGGACAGTGCATTAGTTCATATAGCTCACATACTTTCCACCTGCTTGTGTAATGGTTGTCACAAAATTAAAGGGGATGAACAATTTCCCAGGAGAAAATGGTTATTTACCAGGATTCTTCACTTTAATAAAGTCAATGTTTTATAAACCGTCTGCATCTTGCATGAGAACAGAACAAGTGACAATGATATTTACCAGAAATTGTGGAAGTATTCATTGAACATACATCTTGCTCCTAAATGCTCAATGGGAGTTTTGGGTGAGCAAGGGATGCAGGCTCAGGCTCAAAAGGAGGATAATTTAAGGGGCTGGATGTATATATAGTACATCCACTAGTTTTTAATGGGATTTCTTCATAGAAAACCCCGGCAGGGCCATGTTTACAACCTATAGAAAATTCAGCTCCAAGGTAAACCCTTTTTACAATACATGACCTTCATTGTTGACACACCAAATGTGGAGGATACAGAGTAATCCAAGAGTCAGAGGGGTAGCTGTGTTAGTCTGGAATTGCAGAAGTGACAAAGAGTCCTGTGGCACCTTAAAGACTAACTAAAATTTTAGAGCATAAGCTTTTGTGGGTTAATACCAACTTTGTCGGATGCATGCAGTGGAAATATCCAGGGGCAGGTATAAATAGGTAGGCAAGAACCAGGTGGGAGATAACAAGGTTAGTCCAATGAGGCTAAACCAGCTTGTTATGTCTAATCAGGGAGGGTGAGGTGTTCCTCTAGCAGCTGAACTGGAGGTGTGAATAGCGAGAGAAGAGAAGCTGCTTTTGTAGTTAGCTAGCCATTCAAAATCTCTATTCAGTCCCAAACTGATTGTGTCAAATTTGCAAATGAATTGCAGCTCTGCAGTCTCTCTTTGCAGTCTGGACTTCGCACATTGTCAAGAATCAGAGGGGTAGCCATCAAGAATCAGAGGGGTACCCCTCAAGAATCAGAGGGGTAGCCATCACTGGTTCATTCACTTGCACATCTACCAACGTAATATACGCCATTATGTGCCAGCAACGTCCCTCTGCTATGTACATTGGCCAAACTGGACAGTCCCTACGAAAAAGGATAAATGGACACAAATCAGATATCAGGAATGGCAATATTCAAAAACCTGTAGGAGAGCACTTCAACCTCACCATAAAAGATTTAAAGGTCAGCATTCTGCAGCAAAAAAACTTCAAGTCCAGACTGCAAAGAGAGACTGCAGAGCTGCAATTCATTTGCAAATTTGACACAATCAATTTGGGACTGAATAGAGATTTTGAATGGCTAGCTAACTACAAAAGCAGCTTCTCTTCTCTCGCTATTCACACCTCCAGTTCAGCTGCTAGAGGAACACCTCACCCTCCCTGATTAGAGATAACAAGCTGGTTCAGCCTGATTGGACTAACCTTGTTATCTCCCACCTGGTTCTTGCCTACCTATTTATACCTGCCCCTGGATATTTCCACTGCATGCATCCGACAAAGTGGGTATTAACCCACGAAAGCTTATGCTCTAAAATTTTAGAGTAATCCTAATATCCCAGAATGAAGTAGTGCTTACTGGTACATGCTTACGTCAAAGAAATGCTCACATAATGTAAATAGGGCATTAATTTAATGCACGTGTTTCTTGTATGACCTACCGTATGTTCAAATGGACTATAAATATGAAGTGCTAAATTCTTTTATCAGTGCACAGCCTGAGTAACTGGGCTGTTGGCTAAGGAGGTTTGTAGGGTGTAAGCATGAACAACTTGAACAGCATCTTTTCCTCAGGCCATGGAGGATTATTATTAATTATTATTATTATTATTATGTTCAATATTATAATGCCTAGAAGCCCTAGTCATGGACTAGGACCCTCTTGTGCTAGCCACTGTACAAACATAGAACACAAATACAATCACTGCACCAAAGAGCTTATAATCCAAGTATAAAACAAGAGACAACAGATGGTCAGATAGAGAAGTACAAGGAAACAATATTGGTCAGCATGGCAATCACAGTCCCACCCTTCTTTAACCCCACACTCTAACTTAACTCTGCAGCATGCAAGAGGACTCAGACCTCCTTTGTGGGCTCCCTGCATCCTGACTCCCAATACTGTAGCAATGTACCAGTTCTGCTGTGTTTAGGATTTATCATGCCCCTGGTGGCAGGGATTAGGGTGGAAGGAAACAGAGTTGTTCAGACAATAATACATGATTAAAAGGTAACCACATGTCTTGGGTACATATTGAGTGGCCAGCTACTGTCAGCATCTGATATTCAAGAAATTCTTCAATTGCCTATACATCAACACTAAGAGCCTGGGTTACAAATGAGAGAAATTGGAATTGCTTATTTATGAGTATAATTCATTCTACTTGGTATTACTGAAACCTGGTGGGATGATTCACACTATTGGAATGTTAAAATCAATGGTTATAACCTATTCAAGAAGAACTAAGAAGACAAAAAAGAAGGGGCATGACACTCTACGTCAAAAATGGTATTACTTGTTTCCAAGTCACAGACAACTCTGAAGAAAATGATCTTGAATGCCTCTGGATCAATGTTCTAACAGATAAAGTGCAAGATTGGGTATTAGTTGATGTCTACTACACACAATCAAATCACACTAGAAAACAGGACGACTACCTTCTTACGCACCTATTTATAATTTCTAGGAACAAAAGCTAAAACAGCCTTGTAATTTCTGAATATTATAGATGACAATTTCCTAACCCCCAAAATGTTGCAGCCAACACAGGAGAATGCTTTATTATTAGATCTGTCCTAACAGTCAAAGCAAAACTGATCACAGAACTAAAAATTAATGGTAGTTTAGGTACAAGTTATCATGACTTGGTTACATTTATAATGTCCATCCAGAATAAAGTTCAGATCAGTAGTATATACACTTAATGCTTTAATGGGACTAATTTCATAAAGCTGAAAACAATAATGAGCCAAATCAGGTAGGAGGAAGATATCTGGATAATTGGGAATGATTTAAGAACACTTTACTAGATGCCTCAAAAGCCACAATGCCACATTTGAGGAAGAAGGCTGTGCTGCGTTAAAAAAACCAACAATCTGGTATAGTGGGGAAGTGAAGGCAGCTATTTATATTGTCCTTATATGTGGGATTGTGGCTTTTGGGACATCTAGTATGAAATGGAAGAAAGGAGCAGTTGATAGTTGTGACGGTGCACCCCATAGGGCTTTATGGGGGGATGCTTATAAATGGAACATGTTTCATGCTACATATGCCATGTAACATATCTCTGTAAAAGTTAATGATCTACTGGATATATTCATCCTGTTTGTACACATGTCTTTTTTGTGCTCAGAGTTATGAATATTGGCTGTGTACTTGCTTGATTTCTAAGTAGCCTTAGTAAAATCATTTGGTCAGCTTCTTGAGAAAGGAATGTGCAAATTAAGTGCCCAGTCAAGAAGTAGTTAACAGACAAAAGAGCTTGGGAGGCTGCAATGCACATAAGTCGTCTACCTGAAGACATTCAAGATAGCATGTGGGCAATGGCTGCTATCTGCAAGTCCTGAGTCACGCATGGCCAGGTGACTTGCCCATGTGATTCCAAATCTCCATTTTGTGACTGGATTCTACACAAGGGGAGGAAAAGGGTCCACTCAAGAGAGAAAGTCTATTTAAACACCTGGGAAACCCCTTCATTTTGTCTTCAGCTAGCTCAAGGGATAGCCTCTCCGCTCCCGAGGGACACCTGCAAAAAACTAGAACAAAGGGCAGGGGGATTGCTGGACCCATGCTAGAGGAAGGCTAGTCTGTAAGAGGAAACATCTCTGAGGGTGAGGCTTTTTACTGTATTAGAGATAGATCTGTGTGTTTTATTTTATTTGATTTGGTTATTCACTTCGTTCTGTCTGTTAGTATTTGGAACCACTTAAATCCTACTTTCTGTATTTAATAAAATCACTTTTTACTTACTAATCAGCTTAGAGTACCTATTAGTACCTGGGTGGGAGCAAACAGCTGTGCGTATCCCTCTATCAGTCTTATAGAGGGCAAACAATCTATGAGTTTACCCTGTATAAGCTTTATACAGGATAAAATGGATTTATTTAGGTTTTGGACCCCATTGGGAGTTAAGCATCTGAGTGCTAGAGGCAGGAACACTTCTTAACCTGGTTCCAGGGAAGCCTACAGCTGTTAAGGGATGTGGTTCAGACCTGGGTCTGGGTCTGCAGCAGGCTAGCTAGTCTGACTCAAACCAGACAGGATTTCTGGAGTTCCAAGCTGCCAGGGCAGGAAAGCAGAGCAGGAGTAGTCTTGGCACATCAGCTGGCAGCCCCAAGGGGGGTTTCTGTGATCCAACCCATCACAATATTAATGAATATAAATCAGAAATTAGGAATTGTAGAAATTGATAAGGGGCACAAGGAGAAATCTATGGCCAGCAGAGTTAAGGACAAAAAGAAAAAGTTTTTTAAATATATGAGAAATAAAAATAATCCTGACAATGGTATTGGTCCATTACTATATAAAAATGGTAGAATTATCAATAATAATGCAGAAATGTTCATAAAATATTTCTGTTCTTTATTTGGAGAAAAAACAGACAGTCCCATCAGATGGTGACAGCACACTTTCCATCCCACTAGTCTCTCTGTGGGATATTCAACAGAAACTGCTAAAGTTAGAAATTTTAAAATTTGTAAGCCCAGATAACTTGGATGCAAGAGTTTTAATAGACCTGGCTGAGGAGCTCACTGGCCCATTAATGGTGTTTTAAAATAAGTCTTGCAGCACTGGGGAAGTTCCAGAAGACTGGAAGAAAGCTAATAGGCAAATTTTTAAACAAGCCAAACAGGATGACATGGGTACTTATAGCCTGTTAAGTTTGACATCAATCCCCAGCAAGATAATGGGAGCAGCTGATACGGGACTTGATTAATGAAGAACTAAAGGACAGCAATGTAATTAATGCAAATCAACATGGGTTTATGGAAAACAGATCCTGTCAAACTAATTCGATATCTTTTTCTGATTGGATTACAAGTTTGGCTGATTAAGGTAATAGTGTTGACATAATTTACTTAGACTTCTATAAGACGTTTGACTCGGTACTGCACAACATTTTGATTAAAAACTAGAATATAAAATTAACACGACACATTACGTGGATTAAAAGCTAGCTAACTGGTATATCTCAAAATGTAATTGTAAACAGGGGATCATCAGCAAGTGGATGTCCTTCCAGAGTGGTCCATATGCTATTTAATATTTTTATCAATGATCTGGAAGAAAACATATAAACATCTCCCGTAAAGTTTGCAGATGGCACAAAATTGGGGGAGTGGCAAATAATGAAGAGGGCAGGTCACTGATTCAGAGTGATTTGGATTACTTGGTAAACTGGGTGCAAGCAATATGCATTTTAATATGGCTAAAGGTAAATATATGTATTTAGGAACAAAGAACGTAGTCTATATTTACAGAACGGGAGACTCTCTTAGAAAGTAATAACTCAGAGAAAGACTTAGGGGTTGTAGTGGATAATCAGCTGACTATGAGCTCCTAATGTGATGCTGTGGCCGTATGAGCTAATGCAATCCTGGCATGCATACACAGGGAAATCTCGAGTAGAAATAGAGAGGTTACTTTACTTCTATTTTTGGCATTGGTGTGACAGCTGCTGGAATACTATGTCCAGTTCTGGTGCCATCAATTCAAAGTGCTAATTGGGGAGGGTTCAGAGAAGAGCCTGGAAAATGATTGAAGTATTAGAAAACAGGTCTTATAGAAATAGACTCAAAGAGCTCATCTATTTAACAAAGAGAAGGGTACAGGCAACTTGATCACAGTCTGAAAGTATCCACATGGGGAATAAATCTTTAATAATAGGCTCTTCAGCACAGTCCAATGTCAGGAAATTGAAGTTAGATAAATTCAGAATGGACATAGGGCGTTAATTTTTAACAGTGAGGGTAATTAACCATTGGAACAATTTACCAAGGGTCATGGTTGATTCTCCCTCACTGACCATTTTGAAATCAAGATTGGATGTTTTTCTAAAAGATATGCTCAAGGAATTATTTGGGAGAAGTTCTCTGGCATGTGTTATGCAGGAAGTCAGACTAGCTTATCACAAACAGTCCTTTCTGGGCTTGGAATCTATGAATAGGCGTAAATATCACACAATAAAGGGATACTACACACTCCAACTAGCTTATGTAATTGTTTTAAACATCTTTGGAGGTGTGGATATATTGTACTTAGTTTTGTAAAAAGATCTTTGCACAAATATATTTTACTTTTTAAATGATTCCCCCTATCGTGTAAATCTAATCTAAATGAGGAATATAAAAGCAACAGAGATTGTAAAATATTTTTTAGCACCTTAAGCTTCACTCAAGCAGTCAGCTTTCCAGTGTCAGACTAAGGACCGCAGCAGCGCTTTGACGTGGCTTGTGTAGTCACGGCAGAGCAAGGGGAGAGAGCTCTCCCAGCGCTCTCAAAAAACCACCTCCCCAAGGGTTGTAGCTACACTGTCTACACTGGCGCTTTACAGCGCTGAAACTTCCTGCACTCAGGGGGGTGATTTTTCACATCCCTGAACAAGAAAGTCACAGTGCTGTAAAGTGACAGTGTAAACAAACCCTAAAAGTCACGATGTTCTGCAGTGTGCAAAAGCTTTTGATGTTAACACAGCCACATCTGAAGCCTCTTTGGAAAGACAATCTGGTGCTTTAAATAAATTACAGTCAAATTTAAGTCCAAACTTAGCTGTAAGTAGAAAAGAAACTTTCCTCCCTTCCCTTCGGTTTTCCATTTTAAAACAGCTTCAGATTGAGGCCACTTTAACTTCAAAGATTTCACATACACAGCAGACATTCCAGCTTGGGCAGAAGCAGCTGAGGTGCTTTGAAGGCTTTGAAAACACAAAAAAGATATTATAGCTAGTCCTTCTACGTGTACACAATAGGTCTCCTCCTCTTGCATAGCCCATGTGCGGGCCAGCTAACAACTGCAGTACTTTCACTCAGGGGACTGCAAGGATACTTTCATCTCTGTGTCCCTAGCAGGTAGAAGGAGATGGCTACACCCTCACAATCCCACCCCCAATACACACATACTGGCCCACTGTACAGGGTTAGTGAACTGAGGGGAGTAGATTGCACCAGCCTACAGCCTACACATGCCCTGTGCACACAAAGGAACTCTCTCTGGCTCCCTTTGGGGCAATGCTGTTCTTCCCCTCTCTATACAGAGCTATGTTTAAAGAAACAGGGTATGATTTGAAATGATTCAGACATTTTTGAGTCGGTCAGGCAATTTTCTGACAAATCTGCCTGTCTGAATTTTGGGAAGCACGCTTAATGCAGCATTTTACAGACACCACACACACAAACTGTGCTCTCTGAAGAGTGATCTTACCTTTTGTTTTTTTCTTTGTCGTTACCCTTAATCTAAAGTAAAACTCAATCAGACTGAAAGTGTATGGTGGCACTTTTTTGTATAGAGCATCAAAAAGATCATTAAATCCTTGGAAATTATACTAATTTAACTAATTTGTAGCTTTAAAATATGTTTCAGTAAGGATAGCTGTGAGGTAATTGCTAATAGAATGCTAGGATTAACTACAGGATAGGCTTAACCAATTTTTTTAAAAAAATATTTTAATGCAATTTTGATTTGGGACCGTGTAGTTGTCTGTCTTATTATTCATTGAACAGTGAATGGGAGAACTGGTATTTTGAGGAATAACTGAAGAATTGTTCATCCTGTCTCAGGGCCATCATCTGCCTAGCCCTGTTGAGATAAATAGACCTATAAATTTACCCTAATTGTGAGCTCAACTGTGAAAAGTGAGTGAAAATTCATAAAATGTCACAATAACCTATAACACCAAAATGTTGATGGGAAAAGGTCCAAACAGGAGACAGAAAGAATGAATGAATTCAAACAAAAAGACCAACTGGCATAACTCATGGAAACAAAGAGACATGGGATCGAAAAATCAATGGACCAAAATTGGTGTGTCAGAAATTAGGCTTAATTGGTGAACAAAATGAGAGGGTGAACTGCTCTGCCCATCATTCTGTCTTAGCACCCTTCAAAGAAAAGACAATTTTGTGGGGAAAGGAAGAAGAATTTGTCCATTAACAACTACTGACTGGGAGACGGGCGAACCAGCAGGAGCAAGCTTTACCAGCATGGCTGTCACCACCAGAGTCTCCTGGGACCCATTCACCATTGGGCTGGCTTCTTCCTAATCCTGAAATATGTCCTGACCAGACTAGGCCAGAGAGAGGGACCCAGATGACATCACCATCTCCACTGGCTACAGCTAAATCCTGATATCCACCTGGAAAGTGAGACTTTTTCTACTTCCTTTCTCCTCAGTGTGTCCTTTTCCTTCCTCACCTTGTTTCTTCTCATTCCTATCCCTCTCCTTTTTCCTTCCATCTAATAAGAGGCTGGCATAGCCAGCCAAGACTGCATATGTCACAACTGTATTGTAAGCCTGTGACCAACGTGGCAGATAAAAACAATGCCCCAAACAGCCCAATGCTGGCCCAAGCTGCCAGGTTTTGGAGTGGCTAATAAAACTGTGCTCCATGCACGTGTTTCTTGAGCAGTGAAATTGTGAGAGATAGTCAATGCCATAGACAGAAACTGTGTTTTCTGTGTTTGCTGTTCTTTTCTCTCCGTGTGTGTGTGTGTCTTGTTTTGTGTTTAGGAAATGGGATTGGACTTTAACAGCAGCCACAGCACCAACGGCTCCAGTCCCTCTCAACTAACCTTTTCTCTCCTCCCCGACCTTCCCCTCAAGGACAGTTATCATCCTCTTTAACATCATATAAAAGATTGTCAAAAAATTCTCTCCAGCTAAAGGAAATGAGAGCAAGGGATGTTGTTAAAGCGAAAGCCTTGCTTAGCACTTTACATTTCAAATGGTTTAACTCTTTTCTCCCATGTCTTTAATATACGGTCAAAATGTTTTTTTCTCCGTGACACTAAGCAGGTTGAGGTCTCCGCATTACTAAACCCCCAACCTTACACAGTTTTACATTTCTCCAGTGATGGAAAAAAATAGAAGCTTCATGCAATTTGGGAGGAAATATTTGACCATCACTAACATGATATTCAAAGGAAAGTATAATGAGCGTGGTCCTGTTGTTGCTGCTCCACATGAGCTGAAATTCTTATTTACAGTGTATGGTTTATTTCCTTGGTATCACAGTTTGGCAGTAGCCCGAAGGCTAATTAGGAATCTCAATTTTCATTTCTTTGAGCAGCATCACAATGAAGATTCAGGAAGAAACAATATCAATAATTTCTTTGCAAACAGCAAAAAATGTTTGCTCAGTAATCAAATGCCTGAAGAAAACTGGAAGCAAACTCCATGGCTTACTAGACTCATAAAACTGAAGGCACAGCCAGCCACCAGCAAAAAAATTGCTCTTCCTTTTGCTGCTACCAGTTAGAGATGGGTGCAAGGCTCAAAATGTGAGGTTTCAAACTCCAGTGCTTAAGGCTGGCTGGAGCCAAACCTTTAGTTCGATTCAGCCCACCATAAACATGTCTGGATTTCAAAGAACCCCAAAACGCAGGAGTGTTCAGATCCAGGGATTTGGTTCAGGGTTGTTTCTACTAGCCATAGATCTACACATGCAGAAAAGATTGGAGTGATGGTGGGTTAGGAAGAACAGTGTAATGGCAACACAGGCAGGGCTGGAGCAGCAGCAGATCTGGAGACCCAGCTGGAGGAAGAGCCCTGGACAGAACTGATGGGCTCTGGAAACTTCTGCTTCTGTAAAGAACCTAAATAGGATTTGAACCAAAGGTCTGACATTTGGCTCCTGAAGCAGACTTCTAAGCACTATGGTGTTTTGTGTTTATTATCTGGATTCCTGCCACACTTGCACTTATATGGAGGCCCCATGGTGTTCAATGAGGTTACTTATGTGAGTGAACACTAGTGAGGCCAGCAGCACAGGGCTGTGCATAAACAAACAACACAGTAATTAATAATGAGGCATAATACTGCAGTTAACACTCAGATGAGGATTTGAGCATGGGCACTGAGTCTGAGTTCAGGGAGCTTCTTGAGCCATTATCGGGTTGGCAGGCTTAATAAAACTAATTAGAGCTCAGCAGGCTTTTCTTCATATAATTCTAGCTTTTTTATTCCCCCCTCTCCTCTGTTTAAAAAAATGTTGTGTATTAAGGATGGATGAATCATCAAAGAGTTAAGCTAGCACTGTGTGCCAGTATGGTACTGCACCTCAGCTGATGTGTAAATCTGCTGTACCTATTTACAGCTTGAGAGGATTTAGACTCTTTTATTTTCATTACACTTTTGGTCTTGCTTGCTCTATCTTTTATTTTCCCATACAGTCTCTCTGCATTTGTTTTTCATTCTGCTGTATTTTCCATCTATTTTTACACTATTCTCTTTGTTCCTTCTTTATTCCTGTAGTCAGTCTCACCTAACCACAGTGCAGAACCAATAAATACTAAAGTCTGGGTCAGTATTTCAAATTTACAAGGTTCAAACAGTTTTGAAATTATGCAAATTGAGGCCACCTATCTCTGATAAATGCAGTCACAAATAAAATACCTTTTGTTCCTTATTTCTTACCAGAACTCTGGAATTTCTGACAATCCTGTTTGCTTTCCTCACAGCCTTATTCAGCCCCATCTAAGACAGCAAGAGAAAAAAAAACATATCAGTTTTGCATTACCTATATATTTTTCCCCAGATATTTTCTCTCTTTCTGTCATTACGCATGGCACAAAAATGAAGGATGGATCTACAAATAAATTATTCACTACATTTGAATAATCAATTATCTAATCACATGTATGAAATTCCAGTTGCAAGAGTTCATTTATTTTGCTCCTGGGCATCGTTTATTTCCTTAGATGAATTCCAGCTCAGTTTAAGATTCAAGATTGGGATTCATATGTTAGCTACATAATACTTAGTGACAGTGGACAAAATTCAACAGCTCATACAGAAATGCAATCTATTTGTTGGATGCAAGATGGCCAGAAACAGGATGTAAGGATGCAAGAACCATCCAGGATTTAGGAAACAAGAGGTTAACTTCAGTTCAGATTTGCCATCTGTCATAGTTCTGTAGTGTTCCCTGTTGGTTGAATGGGGCACTGGCAGTATTTTCTGCCTCAGTTTCCCTCCCAGAGGTGGATCTCCTCAGCTCTCCACACACCAATTAGTGTTGGAAATGTGGCTTAGTTCTCTGGCCATGTCACAGCACACATATAACTCCCTCTGGGGTACCAAAGTTGAAACTAAAAAGTCTCCACCAAACAAAAAGATCCCTCTGTCCTTTTAGGGCTTCTCTTTAATGCACCCCTGGGGCTCTGTTCCCAACCTATTTCTGGGTTTGGTGCCTCGTGTTCTTCCTGGCTCCCCTGGAGTATCCTTTGCCTTACAGACCCTGGCTCAGGGCTTTCCACAGGAGCCTGTGGTTCCAACTATGGGATCTCTCTTCCACCAAGTCTCTCTCCCTTTCCCTCTTCCTCCCCCCGCATCTGGAAGTCACTCCCAGAGAACTTCCCACTTCTTCTCCCCTTATTCTTAGAGAGCAGGTGCGTGAGTCAGTCCTCCCCTCCCACCCCACTCTAGGCCAGGTGCCCTCTATAAAACCCTCTTAACTGCCCAGTTGGAGAATGCTGATAAAGCACAGGTACATCAGCCCTGCTCCCTCTTAAAGGGCCAGTGTCACCCTGTGACACAATCCACTTGCACATGTTCTAATGAGGCATTCTGTGAGGGTTCAAAAGACAGTAAATTTACTTATGCAGGGAGGTATAGCAGAACAGGGGAACAGATTGGTCAAAAAGAGGGCATGTCAAGGAGAAAAGCCTCTCTTGCATTTGTACAAGTGGGTCAAATGCAACTACACTAATATCCCTGACACTTGGCAGCAGCACCCAAAGGCCCAAATAGCCACCCCCAATTGCAGTGGAAGTGTCACTCTTTGGAACAAGAAATGTTACTTGGCCATCTATCCAACCAATCCCATCCACAAGGGACTTCACATGCATGGGGCACCATGAACATGAATGATAGCAGTAATACCAGAGACCTGCTTGTATGGCAGTAGGAGATAATCTATGCAGTGCTCTGTTAAGGTCAAATCCACACCAACCACTGGCTCTCACAGCCAGGAGCTGCCAAATACTCAGCAATACTATTAGGACACAGCAGGCACTCTGGATGCAAGAGGAAACAGCATGGGCTCTAGTTTTTATCAATGTCTAGATTCTTAGCAGCAACTCCACTAATCTATAACGCCTGCTGTGTGTGGTGTGTCACAGAGATCTGTGACTAGCCATCTGCAAAACACACTGGGAAGCAAACTTGGCTTGCCAAGCCTGCACTCTGACACTTCACGTGGGAGAACACCTAATATAAGGGCTTGATTCTGAGAGTCACTGGGAGCTCATTGCATCTTTGAATCAGACCCTTGTTTTGCTTGTTCAGCCTTACAGAATCCAAAATCTGGCGTGCACCACTGACCACAATTAATTTACACCTGTGGTTTCATTTTACACCTATTTTGTTCCTCCCTTACAGAATATATCCAGATACATTTTCTTATTTTGTTTACATTGTGCCCAAATCTTCAATCCAGACAGACTGGCCTGAGAAAAGTACAGAAGGAAGTAGGTAGTGGAGCTGCAGAAAAGCTGCTTTGTAGCCACTCTCACGGTATAAAAATACTCTGGCCTCAAACAGTGGATCCTTCAGCCCTGCCCGCAGCCCCCACCCCCTCCTTGCCCTTGCATGAATGCTGAAGCACAGAGAACCACTATGGATAGGGTGACCAGATGTCCTGATTTTATAGGGACAGCCCCAATTTTTGGTCTTTTTCTTGTATATGCTCCTGTTACCCCCACCCCATGTCCCAATTTTTCACATTTGCTGTCTGATCACCCTAACTATGGAGTAGACCTCTATACCATATTGTGGTATGAATAGGGTGACCAGACAACAAATGTGAAAAATCAGGATGGGGGTGAGGGATAATAGGAGCATATATAAGAAAAAGACCCAAAAATCAGGACTCTCTCTATAAAATGAGGACACCTGGTCACCCTAGGTGTCAAACCCTCCCTGCGCCCTACTACACAACCTTTGGGAATTCTTTCCCAATCCTTGTACAGAAGAACCACACTGGTTCCTTTGCCAAAGGACCCTTCACTTTCAGGGGGGGCAGGAGAGATCCTCACTCAGTTACTCTCAGATATCCCTACTGATTGCACTGACTAGGGGGTAATTGAGAATAGAATCTAAGCCACTGTAGCTAAGATACTGGGGAACTGTTCTTCCCTCTATTGCAAATAATATTAATCCGATTTATGCAGGATACTGAGGGGAGGGTATCTCCGTTAGTGGATGGCAGTGTACTCTGGAACATATTTATACTTCCTTTCCTTTATGTATGAAAATGTTAATATTTTATCTATTAAAATGTTAATACATTAAAAAGTTTCAAAAGGGGGGGAAAGAGTAGCTATGTGGACATGAGAAAGCTCTTCCAAGTTTACATTTCACCAAAGTCAGAGACCCCTTGTGATTGGGGTTCAGTTTTGTAAGGTGCTGAGTGCCTCTGGAGATTGCTTGCAGGACAGGGCTCAGAACTTAAGACAAATTTGTGAACTTTCATAAGAGCAACATCTTAATACCCACCCATTATACAACTTACTTTTAAAATAATACTCTTCCACAACAGTTACAATGAATCCCATGTGTTGTTCTGCTTTTATTAGGCCATCTTTGATAACCAGTCATATCAGGCAGGGGCACATTCTCCTGATTCGCGTTTGGAATAAAAGAGCCGAGAATATGCCCCACTAATCTTGCTATGGAAGGAACTCCTACCTTCTTTCTGTTCATTATAAGAATCAGTGAATTAAGAAATCAATTAATGTTGTACAGTTTTCAAACTGAAAGGAAAATTATACTATCACATCACATCAGTGTGAGTCCTTTGCTGCTGATTAAAATGGTCAGTCAGGAAAAACTGCTCCTTTTGACTATGACCTATCAATCCCTCTTACAATCTGCCATAAGAACATAGTTGCTAGTTTTAAATCCACTAGGCTTGAAGGCTCAGTAGAAAAGTTCAATGCAAGTTTATATTTATCTTGACAGAATTATAGAAATTCAGTGTGGGGAAAAGAATACTTTGCCAAGCAGCAGATTTAAAACATTAGAAAAAAACAAGTGATGTTACCATACTGAGTGGTTTGGATACCAGATTGGATTTTTAAGCAGCATATATTTCCATTTCCAGAAACCACCATCAAAATTTTTGCTGGAGACAAAATTCAGCTTGTCATTTTACTTGATGTAGATACTGATCAAAGCAAAATTAATTAACTCAGAAATTTATGGGTCAAAAATAAAAGGCAAACAATATGAGGAATAATGAAGTATAAGAATAACTAGCAGAAAAGTCGCTCTCAAGGCAAAGGTTGTTGTTTATGTAAATTTTTATATGCAACATTATTCTACCTAAAGCATGAGCACTATGGTGCTTTTATTCTAAGACAATCTTCAAAAAATATTGGTGTGTAGCATATAACAAATACATGAGAGGTGCCAATAACGAGCCAAGATAATGTTGCCCAGTTTCTTCCCATTGACTAAATTCTGTCCTCAAATACATTCTTGCATCTCCCATTTGCAATAGTTATCATGAATAAATATTGCCACTAGAATGCACCCAAATTTTTTCAGCAGATTTCGGCCTGTTAATCCCCTGACCCTCATTTGTTATGGAAAAATTGTCTTTCCACAAAATAGTAAGTCCAGTTGTCTTCTGTCTACTCAAATTATGGAAGTTACTCCAGCCTTGTGTGTGGTGGGGAAGCAGGGAGAGTCAAGGATAGGCTCCCTGTTTATGAAAGTGGCAAGAGTTTCTTATCCTGCTCTAGCATCCAGAGGACAACAGATTTTTAGCTTAATGGTCTTGTCCTGTCCTTGGCTCAGAGCTCCATTTTGGAACTGTCCCTGTAGGCTACATAGCCCATGCAATCTTCCTTGCTGTAACTCAGACAGAGAGTAACCTCTCTCTGCTGCTACACAGAAGAAGAACTGTGTGCCTGGGATTCTATTTGGTAGCTGATTGGTGAACTCAGACTCCTTCCCTGAGGAGGGAAGAACACTGGGTGCCCACCTATGTTTCCAGAGTAGGTCCAGCTCCATACAGGTTGACGACTATGTACCTGGCTACACAGCCTAGTGGTGCTGCAATGTTACTGAATGCTCCATGCAACCAAGGAGAGTCCAGGAGAGACTTTGTCCTCATCCACAACTATTTCATATTTGGGGACAATGTATACCTGCTATACCTGCTATACAGGCACTGCTATGGGTACCCGCATGGCCTCATAATATGCCAACATTTTTATGGCTGACTTAGAACAACACTTCCTCAGCTCTCACCCCTCGCCCCATCTCTACTTGCGCTACACTGATGACATCATCATCAGTGGGACCCATGGAAAAGAAGCCCTTGAGGAATTCCACCAGGATTTCAAGAATTTCCATCCCACCATCAACCTCAGCCTGGACCAGTCCACACAAGAGATCCACTTTCTGGACACTACAGTGCTAATAAGCAATGGTCTTATCAGCAAAAAGACCTATATTGCTTTTAGCAAGTCAAAAGAGAATAATGCATATCAGATCCTAAGAGCCCATTCTCACAGGCCTCACAATATGGATTTGCTATGGGGCTGCTAAAATATTCTCTGAAGTGTACAATAATGGATGAATGGGCATGGAGTCCTCTTCTTTTCACAGCATATAACCAAGATAAGGACATACGCTGAGATTTTCAAAAGTCAGCACAGGGCTTTAGACAGTCATTTCCTATTTTTATTGGGACTCAGTGTCAAAATCCCTTGAGCAGCTTTGAAAAGCATGCCACCTTCCCCTTACTCTCCCCCAGTTCCATTACATCGAGTAAATGGGTAGTGCTCCCACACAATCACTCTGTGGCCATTCACCCACACCGAGTTGGTTCCACTGTTCTGGGACATTCTACAGCTCCTGCTCCGCTAAGTGAATTTCACACTTCATGAAGAGAGCAGTATTTTTAATCACAATTATCGGAGTCCCCTATAATAATCAGGGAGCATTAATGGCTACAGTAGGGTTAGCACAAAATGTAATTTATGCTAATCTGTTAGAACAGTGACTCTTATTTGCTGAGAACGTTTGCCCTTGGTACAGCAACATGTTCATTTATAAACATCAACATTACCAAAAATGAAAATTATTGATTGAAAAAACTGTTAAACTTCAAAGTTCCATTAATATTTGTTGTCATAAAGACAATTACAAACAAAAAGTTATGCTGACCTACAAAGAAAAGCAACTACATATTTATTGCATTCACTCTTCCAGGACAAATATTGCACTAACTCTGGGAAAGCGGGCATCCAAATGCATAAATGATGTACCTGAAAATCAGTAGAGTTGAACGAAACAGTCATTAGTGTTAAAATCTTGTTCAAACATTTGGCAGGGAACTTAGCCAACGTTTGCAGGCTCATATAACTGAAATGATCAATCAAACTACAAACTGAAGGAGCAAATGTAAGGTAAACTGGGTTTTATGCCTCTGTGTCTCTGACTGCATATTAAAGTTTTCATCCACAATTTGTCTTTATACAGTGTTACTTGTACAGAATTACCATGGGCAATTTATCAGCCATTAGAGCACGGTTTTTAAATGAAAACCTTCCCCTTCTCCATTCGGTAGTTTTTGTGGCATCTGAATAGTTAAAGATTCAGTGGAAAAGTTGAGGAGGAAAAAACTCTTTCTTAATTGAGCTGCCTGGCTGGTGATGAGAGACAAATGAAGCCTGACGGAAAGAGCAGTAAGCAAACACTGATGAGCTGGAGAGGATTTGCACGAGCTCCAAAATAACATTAGGCTGGGCCAAATCTTGACCTCTAAGAAAAGTTTCCAGCCATTTTGTTTGCTGATTTATTCTGAAAAATGTAATCAACGTGAACATCTCTCTAGGGTTGGAAGAGGCAGCAGGGTTTCAATTCTGCTGTAAGAGACTGGTGAGGGTGAACCAAAGATCAAATATGCAGACACACAGGATGAAGTCTTGGCCTTACTGGAGTCAATGGGAGGATTGCCATGGACTTCAGTGAGTCGGATTTCATCCCCACACACTTATTTATACAAAGAGTCAGTTAAATTTGGGGGTATCCCAAAATCACCTCACTACCCCACCCCCAGTTCTGAGCTTGACTCTCTTCATAGCGGTGTGAAAATGGTGGGCAGGAATAAATTATTTTAGGTGGGGGAGTGGCAAAATATACTGTGGCCATCCTGGCTTGTTAAAATTTTTAGCCTTCTCTGAGGCTGGAACTAACCTAACTGCTGCTGGCTCAGGGGTAGGTACAGTCTTTAGCTACAGCCTTAGGGTATACGGTGCACTCACCCAGGAAGCACTGGGCTTTCAGAGACACTTCTCTGCTCTCTTTAGGCACAGTTCACTTCTGCTTTCCCCTTGTTGCTTGTTTGCTGCTGGCCTAGGTCCAAGGTAGTTTTGCGCATGCAGAGGTCTGAGGGAAATTCTTGCTCCTCCTTCCTCCCCTGCACAGGCACACCATCCAGATAAAAATCTAGACCACTACAGGTGCATCAACTATTGTCCCGGCACCTTCTGGAAGGGACACTGCCCTTCTGCCTGCCCTACCAATGCTGTTACGTGCACATAGAGGATGCACCACATTGTCCCATGGCATACCCCTACTCACTGCTCCTGGAACACGCAAGAAAGAAAGAAGCAGGTCCAAACTACTTCAGCAGCACTGTTACTAACCCTGCAGCTACTGACACCACCATTGCTGCTGTGTGTCCTGGGGAGGGGAAAGTCCAGTGAGCCAGGAGACACCGGGGCAGGTGCAGGGGAGGAAGCAACAGTGGATTTATATGTGGAGAAGAGTGAGATTGGTGGATATTTAGAGGAAGGCAAGAGGAGTACAGGATTGATGCAGTTTGTGGAAAGGTGGAAAGGGTATTTTACCCAAGGAACAAGTTGCCAGCTGAGTCAGTATATTGTTGAAGGAACCACTTTGTTAAAGTCTTGGCAGCACAGCACCGGAGCCAAGCGAAGCTGCCCCTCACCTTGCTACTGTGTTTACCTTCTCTCACACCATCTGGTAGAATTGCCATTGCTGTGGCTGCTATGTGTTGGTGATGGGGTGGGGGAAAGTTAGTAAATATATGCAAAGCACACATGGTATAAAGTGAAATTTATTATAGTGCTCAGTGGTTGGCACTAACGAAGTCAGAGAAATGGGAAGTCAGTTATTTTTCCCCATCTAACCAGCAACAGAATTAAAGCCAGTTCATTTCTTATTGACTTAATTCAAAACCCAATGAAGCCAATAGAAAGGCTCTGATTGACTTCAGTGGGCATTGGATCAGAGATCACGCACAACATTTTACTCAGATTTAGATTTCTGAATTCTGTCCAAGGTCTATAGATTTTCAAAAATGGGTGCCTAAATGTATGGATTGATTTTCAAATGTGCTGAAGAAGCCAATATATCTCAGAGATGACCATGGAACATGGGCACGCTTTGCACTTTTGAAAAATCAACCCATTTCTATTTAGTTGTTTAAATATACATGTAAGTACCTAACTACGGAATCTAAGTTTGAGTTTGTGTATGTATGTATTAGTTTTTTACTTGAAAAACTGGATGTTTACTTATATAGAACATGGAATCCAGGAATTTTACTCATTCTAGGGAAAATGCATTCACACACAATGGTGAAGGAGAATTTACCTCTAAGATTCCCACTGTGATAAATGGAGACTGATAACCATATATCTGGGTACTACCAACAGCAGAATCACACAAGACAAAGAAACAATGAAGATGTACCATACCCTTTATTCTACTGAAAGCTTTCTGGAACTATCCACAGTTAAAATATTTCTGTTTGCAGTTCAGTGCATCAAGATTACAATCTTCTTTCTTTCTTTCTGTTGTACAGTTCAAGTTTAAAAGACCTCTACGCTGTAATTTCAGAACTCCAAGCATAACTTACCTTAGGAGAAGGGTACAAGTGACAAAACGGTTGGCCTGCATTCTGTTTACACATCTTAATAGAATGGCATACCACATCAGGATTCATTTTACACTTTAACCTAAAGGGAAATGATGCACAACAAAGACCATTAAGCTCTCCTGGGCATTAGGAAATATAAATTACTTCAATGGAAGGGTGAATATCCAGAATACTAAGATCCTTAACTCATCTTATTATGGTCTTTAAGCTCAGTTCAGTGTAGCTGCCTGAACATAATTATTTTCTCCCATTGCATTTTACTTAGCATTTAAAACCAGATTCCAGGGCGAAGAAGCCCTGAGCTTTACATACTGCCCCTGAATCAAATATATCATAACTGTACTCATTTTTAAGCAACCATACACGTGACAAAGACTTAAAGGACTCCTCGGGTTTTTTTAAAGGATAAAGTTAATCCAGATACAATTTGGCTAGTACAAATTTTCAATCCCTGACTCAACAAAATAATGAGAAATCCTTCAAACCTCTAGTCAAATACAAGTGCTAAGATTGTTTCCTACTTGTTGGACAAACCTCTGGGTTTATAGATATTTAAATCAAGATGTTTGATTACTGAACTACTTAGCTCTGTAGCAAGATCTCCAGGCTAGATTACAAAAAAAAGCCCCAAGGAAGTAGAAAGTAAAGCAAACATTCATTTAATTAATCTGAGAACTTGCAAAGAGGAATAAATGATCTACTTTTATTTTTAAAGAAATTTAAATTAGTTTGTGGGGCTCCCAAGTGCTCAAATCAAGGTCAGGGGCTGGAAGCAAGTAGAGGATGACAGTTAAAAAGCCCATTAAGGTAAAAAAGGAAGCTAGGGAACAAGAGATTAAAATATTATGACCCTTTAGATGATACCCCCCCACACACACCATTAGTTCAAGAAATTTCTTCCACAGCCAAAAGGGACTGAATTTCAAAAGGTAACAAAGACAGGTGGACCTGATTTGAGATTTACAGATGTAAAGGTCTATAAAAATGCTTAACAGTAGCAGCTAGCAATAGCATTTAATAACTCATTCAGGAACAGCTGTGTGGGACCAGAGTATAGGCGGTCTGGCCTAGCGGGCACAGCCAGGCTGGGGTCTGCTCACCAGGAACAGTAGCTGCCAGGCAGAAGCTGGAGGAAGCACAAGTAAGCAGGCTCCATAAGCAAGAGTCAGGGTCAGAGTCAGACTGGACTAGGAGACAGAAGATCAAGTAAAATCTGGTGTTGCAGCAGGCCAAAGTCTGCATGGTGGCCAAGACAACTTTTCTGGGGTTAAATAGGGTGCTTGGCCAATCAGAGGTTCCTTAGGGTATTGCCACTCTAAATCTTTTGGGTGTAGGGTGACCAGATGTCTCATTTTTATAGAGAGTGTCTCAATTTTTGGCTCTTTTTCTTATATAGGCTCCTATTACCCCCTCCACCCCTGTCCCAATTTTTCAAACTTCCTGTCTGGTCACCCTATTTGGGTGTACTTCCTGCAGTACCTATTCTCCATTGTGCTCCCTGGCTGTGCCTCTGCATGGCCTCCAGGGGTGCTGTGGGACTGTCAGCCACCCTAGTCTCTGCAGACCCTAATCTTAGTCCCTGGGTCCTTACAACAGCTAACTTCAGTCTATCGCCAAAACTAGCTAACCCAGTGCCTCTCTGGAACACCATATATATATAAAAGAATTATACTAACTCTCATACTAATGGAACTTGAAGAGTGAAAGCCCCGCAATCCATACTGACAATACACCAGTACATGAAAACCAAAAACAATCCCTCTAAACGAGCAAACTTTAGATGAAAAATTAGTACTTACAATTTAATTAGTTCTGGTCCATAAAGCTCAACTACCAAGTAACAGATGCCTTGCAAGTTCAGCATTTCTGGAAAACATACATTTTTGAAATAATGGAATATAATTAAAGATTGTTTTACAAACTCATGAAACACAGCAGGACTTGCTTTATTAAGGTAAATATCAGTTTATTTTAGAGAAAGGCATGTGCTCAGTCAGTGGTTTGAGCACATGACTGTAAACCAGAAAATTCTTCTAACCAAGGCTCTGACTCTTTGTGTGTCGGTAGGTGAGTCATACAGAACTATAGTGAGAATGTTTGTTAAGTGCATTGATAATGAATAGCATCATGTAAATGTTAAGAATTATCATAACATTTATTATAGAGAATCTTCTAAGCAGTTTAAGGACAAAGCACTCATCTTATATTGTAGCTCAAAAAGAAAGCAAAACAGATAAATCATTGTGCAGAAAACCAAGTATGAGTTCATATTACTGCTGGAATTACTTAGTGTCTTCAAGTGTTTATGCAGGTAAAAAATGCATCTGTTTAGTATAGAAATAATTTTGCAATGAATAACAGAAGGAGTAATTATACTTTAGCAAATAGCTATCGCATTCCTTTTTCCTTCCATCTTTCACATTACTATGGCCTTTCTAAATACTGACTAAAGTCTCAATCTTTTAAGCTGAACAAATAAGGATACACATAGAAATACAGTTTATAAAAAAATCTTTAGCAACATATTTACTGAAAAAGACATGTACTTGGACTATCTTATTAGTCTTGAGGGAAAAGTGCTGCACTGCTGTGAGAGAAACCCGAGTTTGAATCCAGTTACAATCTAATACAAGGGTCTGATCTTGTAGTTCTGTGGAGGAATGGGAGTATTTCCTGCATATAATTGGACACAGCCCTGATTCAGCAAAGCACTTGAACATATTGTTAAATGCATCTCTGTTCAGTACAACACTTAAGCATGTGCCTAACTTTAACCAGGTGCTTAAGAACTGTGCTACTCAATTGGGGCTGTAATGTGTACCTGTATCCTGTAATCAACAACTGGATATCAGTTTTTGCTTATAAATAAGCAGTGAAGCACAACTCATAGTCAGACATTAAAATAAAGGTGCATGTACATAGGTATCTATATGGTATATGTGGCAAAATACATAAGCAAGAATAAAGCTCACACCTCCTAGGACTCCAGAAAGTAGCTATGTCCAAGTAGGGTGATCAGACAGCAAGTGTGAAAAATTGGGATGAAGGTAGGGGGAAGGGGTGGGGGAGGAAGGGTAATAGATGCTGTGATACAGCATGGCCAGAGGGGAGCAGGAGACTGTTAGAGGGGAGCCTTATTCTCTGTAGAGGGAAGAAAGTTTGCTAGAAGTTGGTAGGAGCACCTGGAGCCAATTAGAGCACCTGAAGCCAGTCACATGATAAAAAAAAAACCCTGCTTCAATCAGACAGTGAAAGGAGTTGAAGCACAGTGGATTGGTGTTGGAGTGGAGAGCAGCTGGAAGGAGTTGAAGCAGAGTGGATTAGTGTTGGAGTGGAGAGCAGTTGGAAGGAGTTGAAGCAGAGTGCTTGGTGTGGGAGCAGAGAGCAGTTTGGAAGAAAGCAGAGGAGAGTTTGGAGAAGTGCTGCAGTGAGCTAAGACGACCCAGACCATAGGTAAAGGGACACCTGGCTTGTGCAGAGAGAGGGCAGGAAGCCTCACAAGCTGAAGGGTAGGAGAGGGAAGTAGCCCAGAGGAAGGAATAGCTAGTTCAAGTGGTTTACTGCTATTCTCAGGGCCCCTGGGCTGGGACCCGGAGTAGAGAGCGGGCCCAGGTTCCTCCCTCTCCACTCCCCTCCTCTAGGATACTAGTGGAGCAGTTAACACCCTGTTCAGGGGCAAGAAATGGCACCCTGAACTCCCCCCTCAAGAAGAGAAAGTGCGGGACCCATCATAATAGTGCCGGCAATTTGCCACAGCGCCTATATAAGACAAATCCCTAAATACTGGGACTGTCCGTATAAAATCGGGACACCTGGTCACCTCATGTCTAAGTCTTCCTCACCCAATCAGATTAATCAGAACCAACATCCAGCTGGAGTGGTCTATTCTGAGGTTCTTCCCCAGACAAAAAATATTTCCTTCCAAAACATGGCTAGGTTTAAGGCAGCAGTGGATCTGACTCTCCTCTCACTCCCACTGGAGTAAATCAGGAATAATTCCGCTGATGTGAATTGAGTGACACCAGTGTAAAACCTGCATAAGTGATGGGAGAGCCAGGCCCAAAGGTTTAACAATGTAACTGTAAGTTAAAGTAAACTGTAAGTAACTGTAAATTAAATACCCAACTACCTCTTAATGATAAGGTATTGTTGATGCCTGCAGGAGCTACTGTAGCTTACCCTCCTTATTCCATGTTAAATATTTTATTTCAATCAAGTTATTAGTGTCATTTATTTGCTTCCTTTGCCACATAATTTCTTTCAGTTGGATTTTTATAATCCATCTGCTGGTTAAAAATGGGCCTCCTGACCAAAATTAGATTTTACTATTACTCTCCTGAAAGGGCATATGCAGTGAACGGCAACAGTCCCATGTCTGCTATCATCACTGATTAAAATACTCTTAGTAAAGCTAGCCAGCAAGCCAGCTGGCTCTTTGTAGTGTCCTGTAAGAGAAAATAGCTGGCTTCCCCAACATCTCCCATGGTGGACAAAAGCTGACAGCATCCTCTAATGTTTCCCATTGAGGAGACAAGCCCAGCAGGTTTGTACAATGTCTCTTGCCCAAGAAGAGATAACTGGTTGGCTCAGCCTCTCTAACAGTGAGGAGGAGGGGTTGGTTTGGCTTGCCATCAACTCTAGAAAGTAGACACTGGGGAGCTGGCTAGCTAGAGCCATCTCTATGCACAGAATTCCTTATGAGCATAAGAAGCTCAGCAAATAAACATCCAATGGAATAACAAAACAAATAGTGACTGGCTCCAGGGGGAATAGTAATAACATAAAACTGCTCTAGGGTAAATATAGTCTTCTTGAATTATATGTATTACATTCAGCATTTGGTTTCAGGCAATATACCATGACCTTTGACCAATATTTTATATTTATGTCCTCAGAGTCAGTCAGTATTTGTACTTACACACATCTCCCGCTGTGTTGTATGCGCACAGATACAAAAAGAGGAATACACAGAAGTCTTTTTTATAGAAACAAGCTTTGCTAGGGGAATGAGGTTCAAGTAAAAAAATGTTTATTTTAAGAGGGTGAAGAATATTGACCTTAAAGGAAGTTAGATTAGGTCAACAGAAACCACAAACTCCCTTTAGTTCTTTTGAAAACCTAACTGTTGTACATTAGTTTTGGTTTTGTTATTCACATGAGGCTCTTCAGGCATATCTACAATAACAGAATTGCTCCTTCAGCTTAAATGGTACCTTTTGCCTCAACAGCTCTGCTCCCTGTGTGCATTCAAAATGATATCAATTGACTTGAGTGATAAAAGTAAGTTGTTACTACTTTTTACTCTTGTCAGCTCTGCAAAGCCTATACATCTAGGAGAGAGAGGGCTGGATTGCATTCTTGCTCATGTATCATCCACAGAATTGTTAACTAATTTCTAGTCACAAGTCAAACGTTTCCCTCAAGGAATAGCAGTAGCATCCATGTGCCTCATTGAAGATAATGAGGTTGCACAGCTGTAACTTGAAGGGATGATGGGGTTATACACATATAGAGGACAGCAGGATTTCACCCGTAGAATTTTTACACTTGCAGTGATGTATAAACCAGAAAGAATGCAACTTGACCTTCAGAGTGGAGGCAAGTTCACAAGTCTGGCAGTTAAAAATAAATTTAATCACTTGTATACTGAACAAATCTGAAATAGATTCACTGAGTGAAAATCAACATAGTCATCTTTACAGAGCCGTTTTTTTAAAAGACAAAAACCATAGTTTAACAGCAGTATTAGGGTCTATAATTGAAGCTCTATCGTTATCAGCCTGTGATGTCAAAAATGAAAATATGTCTCATGGAACAGGAACTGACTGATCCTCATTTGACTCAGCAAATGACCTCTAGCAAACCCTTCTCCACACAGTAGAGAGGATAGAATTATTATTCGACATGCATCTGCCCTGAAACTAGGGACTAAAGAGAAAGACATTAGTTTTTCAGAGATGGAATTAATAACATACAGGTACTGTACAAAAAACTCTTTAATGAAAAATCCTAGACTGTCTTATTAAATTCATGAAGTGAGTGAGAGCATCAGATTCATAGATTCCAAGGCCAGAGGGGGCCACTGTGATCATCAATCTGCCCTTCAGTATAACACAGGCCAGAGAACATCCGCAAAATAATTCCTAGAGCAGATCTTTTAGAAAAACATCCAATCTTAATTTAAAAATTATCAGTGATAGAAAATCTGCCATGACCCTTAAGGGGTAGCTCTCCTGCCTGCCTTCTGTGAACAGTACCTCTCTCCCTTATTCCCCCTGGTAGCACAGCACCTGCCTGACCTCGTTTGAGCCCTGGCTGCCCCTGCAAGGTAGCAGATTTGCAGGGCAAGATAGCCATCACCATACTGCAGATTGTGTTACTGTTGCAGTAGTGCATCCCCTGGGTTACCTTTCGGATGGGGGAATGAGGTACTGTTCCCTACCAGCACCATGACCTACATCTAGTCAATTTTTAAAAAGTTACTTTAAAGTAATGTCTGTCTTACACCTGCCCTTCAGTCCCTCTGCCAGTTTTTGTGACTTTACAAGTTTCCTATTTCTGAAATTGTTTTAATCTTTCCAGTTGCTATGTAAAGACTCGCACAAACGTAAGGAAAAACTGACTGAATATATAGTGAAACTAGCTATTCTTAAAGTGCTGTCAAATATATAAAGTAAACAAACTGGGGGTATTATATGGAAGTATCTTTGGGGTGAAAGTCTCCACTCCGCTAAAGTCAGTGGGAGTTGTCGTTGATTTTAGTGAGCCACAGTTCCAGCCTTGATATCTATCACATATACTATTCGAACATGTTATAACAGTAGTAGGTAAAAAAATTTCGGATTCAAATGAATTTTTAATTAACAGTGAAATACTGTGGTACCATATGGTTTATTTGATATTTACCAGGTAGATAGTTGCAGAGTCTCTCTATTGCTGCTTTTGCTGTACAGTTGTGAACCATTGCAAGCTGTTCAATCACTGATACCACAAGCACACATCCTGAAAACAAGCAAAACAAAGAGATCACTTTCTCATACATATGACAGGATTAAATAGAGTGTCTATCTAGCCAAGTGGACATGAACCATTGTGTGTTTTGTTTTCTGAGATGTTCCATGGCTGATAATATTTCTGATAATAAAACCTTACTTTATTTCTAACTTTAATTAAAACACTGCTACTTATCAAGCCAGAAGTTCGATGCAAGTGATATATGAATGCACAAAACATCTTGAATTTTATATAGCCATATTTATATCTGATCAAGACTCCCATCAAATCTGACATTTCATAATTATATTAACTCTGAATCAGAAGAAAACTGAAAATTTTCTGGAACAAAAACTTTCTGAAAACAAAATTCATTCTACTAAAATCGAGATGTTTTATTCAAACTTTGATTTTTGTATGTTATATCATAATTTATCATATAAAATAAAGTTCTAAAAATCACTTTGAAATAAAATATCAAAATGTTTCATTCTCATAATATTGAAATGCTTTTTTATCCAAAATATTTTTAAATTAAATTAAAGTTTGCCAAAATCTACAGATTCCAGCAGAAAGTTGAGATTTCTACAAAATGGTATTTTCTAGTAGAAAAATATTTTGTTAGCCACATTGGTGAGAAACATTGTACAAACGAATGATTTTCTAGGTTTGATTCTTGTCCCTAGTGTGAACCCATCTCTACCTAAGAAACAAACTGAGGAAGGAAAAAAAATATTCCAGAGATCCAACACCATGCCAAGAGATAGTATTGTAATTAGCATCTTGGCACTTTGCACATAACTGGCAATCACGTGCCCATGGTTGATTCACAGTGACTTAACTCTTACCTCTTCATAGTATGCACTTGGATAGAAATAGGCAAAAGCTGAAGGACAAAAAACTGTTGCATGACTGTAGATTAGAAATCACCAACCACAAACATAACACATCAAACAAAACACTCATGTGACAACATCGCATAGTCCTGCACTGGATCTCCATGGGAGTCAATGGAGGTTCTACACTCAGAGGACTTGCAAGAGGAGGCCCCAAGACAGCAAAATAAACATTTGCTAAGGCTGAAATATTTCCTAAATTTACCATGCTCCCTTTTTGTGTGGTTGTACAGGGGTCACTTTCTGAGCTCTGGTAACCTCAGGGACTGCTTGCTGCCACTCCAGCCCTGAGCAAGCGGCAACACAGCCTTGCCTCCACTGAACCAGACAGCAGAACAAAGTTGGTGCACCAGGGGAAATGGCAGAGAAGGAGGGAAGAGGATCTATTTAATCCCAACAGAGCACATTTCATTCTCCTTGTGTGCAAGAGGCAGCACTGGAGAGCTGTGCCTTTGAGAGGTCCAGTGTCTCATGTGTTCCTCGTGGGGTGGCTCCACATTGGCCCCTGCACAGAGCTGTTGCTCAAAAGCCAAACACAGCTCCATATAAATCTGGGGTGCCTGTTACCAGATCTCCCTTCAGTGAGGCTATAGGATGAGGGATCTACAATTTTATAAAGGAGCCATGTTAGATGATGCAAAGTCTTAATATGCAGCAGGTTTAAAACAAACAAAAGGAAGTACTTCTTTACAAAACACACAGTCAACCTGTGGAACTCCTTGCCAGAGGATGTTGTGAAGGCCAAAATTATAACAGGGTTCCAAAAAAGAACTAGATAAATTCACGGAAGATAGGTCCATTAATGGCTATTAGCCAAGATAGGCAGGGATGGTATCCCTAGCCTCTGTTTTCCAGAAGCTGGGAATGAGTGGCAGGGGACGATTCCCCGTTCTGTTCATTCCCTCTGAAGCACCTGGAATAGGCCACTGTCAGAACCCAGGATATTGGGCTAGATGGACCTGTGGTCTGATCCAGTATGGCTGTTTTTATGTCTTGACCAAAATAATCAGCAGACCCTCCCCTGATTGCGAAGTTCAAGCCAGGTTTAGGCTATGACTTCACTGAAGCTGGGGCTGTGATCTGCAGCTCATGTAGCTTTAATCTAATTAGCTCACTAGGAATAACAGTGGGGACATGCTGGCACTGGCTGGACAAGCAAGGGAGGGTGGGTTTGTACAGCCTTTGCTGATGCCATCATGTCCTCACTGCTATTTTTCCACGACCTGGCTAGCTAGATTAAAGGTTTCATGCGTATGTCTACATGAGCTGCAAATTACATCCTTGGGTGCAGTGTAGACAGATTTAGAGAGTGTGCCTGTGGAGTGACAATCAGTAGCACATGCTGTGTTTATTCTAGGAGATATAGAATATAAAGAATTCTCTTTGTATTCAATACAGCTGAGTCCTGATCTCAGGTTTTGGTATGATACAAAATAGAGATGCAAAATTCAAATGCTGATACAGATACAACCTTTCCCAAAGCTCAGTGCTATTAACATTCAGGGGTTTTGTCAGGTCTGTATCTAATAAGGGGCAGTTAAATTCTCTATTGATGACCCTGCCACAATGTGCTAACAAACCAATCAAGGTGTTATTTTCTAACATAAGGCTGTGATATTCTTCCTGGACCAGGTTATGAACTGGAAAGTGGTGGAGAAAATATACCACTATTGGAAATTATTAAGCCCAATCTCTTTATTGAGAGTTTTTATTACAAGGTAATATAATTCTATATAGAGACAAACAAACCTTATCTTTTATAGGAAGTAATTCAAGGACACCAATGGGAATAGCAGGGAACTCACCATCTCATAGTAGACATGAAAAAACCCTGCTTCACTATACTTAACCTCATTAAACAAAACCCTCAATAGGACTCCTTTACAGATTTAATTTAGAAGGCATGCCGATTATGAGAATGGATACTTACATAAAACAGAGAATAAACTGAGACAGACACCAAGGAAGAAAGACAGCAGCACATTTCAAGGAATTAGCACTTAATCAAAAAAATCAGTTCATAATGAAGACAATATCCCAAATGATAAAGACCTTAGCAACAAAATCCGAGATTCAACTTCAATGCCTAGAACAGACATACTGTACATAGAATCACAGAATCTCAGGGTTGGAAGGGACCTCAGGAGATCACCTAGTCCAACCCCCTGTTCAAAGCAGAACCAATCCCTAATTAAATCATCCAACAGATTTTTGCCCCATATCCCTAAATGGCCCCCTCAAGGATTGAATTTACAACCCTGGGTTTAGCAGGCCAATGCTCAAACCACTGAGTTGTATTATAGCATCCAAAAACTGAACTAAGTATTATATTCACTTCATATTTCAGATGCAGCATCCAATCAGTAAGATGGATATAAGAATGTTAATTACATTGTTACATGGATGCATGTCCAGATTGCATTCTGATGTATTACATACAGATTTTATTTCAGTGTAAAACTAAGACCGATAGAAAACAAATCAACATAATAATTCATCTTTTCCTCCTCAATGCCTTAGAAGAGAATGACACAGGTGAAGTTATAAGTATTCCCCAACTGGATTTTTTGGAAGTTTAGGGTGGAATTCTAATCTCTTTAAATTATAAGATATTCAAGTCAGTGACTGTGCCTTAGTGCACACTGATCATATTACAATCATACACTATTTATACAATCAGTTTTTCTCCAGGCATATACTAGTAACAGCAGAGTTCTCTTTTGCTCAGCCTTTTTTTTAAAAACACTTCACAATAAGTAGACAAATCATCAGCTCCTCACACAGAAATATTAGCAAATCTTCATAAGACTTTTATGGTCTCTATTCTGTTGGCTAAAAATGGAAAATCATTAGGTAGATAAAAAGGAAATGAGGAAAAAAAAAGAAAAGTCAACTCCCTTTGAAGACCTGGTGAAATCTCAACACTTCAATCACTTCTGCTGATGTCAGGGAATATTTTCAGAGCGTATAAGCTTTTCAATACCTTGGGCTCAGTGGGAAAAAAGTTAACCAGTTTCAGATCTAGAAAAATCTGTTTATAGCTTTTTTTTAATTCAGCAAATCGATATTTGATTTATTTTTCATATTGTGTAAGGTACATATGAAACAAGTTAAATTGGTTCCATAAGTGAAGGTAAAAACTTGCATATATTTTGTAGTTGTGTGGGATTTTCTTTATAAACAAGATTTGAAAAATTGACTGTTCCATGGTGCTTGATAATCGGTTTAAATGACTTGACATGTTGAAGATTGTTTTCTCTAGAAGAAATGCGTTGGTATTATAATGCCTACTAGCCATTAAAAACTAGACTCTGGTATTAATAAAATATCTGTCTCTTTTAGAGACAGTTTGTCCCATTTGCTATTAATTTATGAGGAGATAAGAGGAAACCATAATCATTTTACTCAGCAGCAGTAATCTGAAAATTCTCACGTCAGGGAGCCCTTCTCCCCAAAATGACATTACCAATAGACTAGAAAAAAATCATATCCTTGTAATAAAACCAGAGCAAGAGAGATTCATTTCTTGGCCATGCTGCCTCTAGCAATCCGAGCAGACTGTTTAACTTAATCCACGTCAGCAGCAACATACAAAAGAAACTCTCATTAGAATTATATATATAGCTACTGTGAAAGTGTCAAGGCACACAGAATTGCCTCTTTAGTTTTCAGATAAGTTTAGGTAAAGCCAAGACTTTATTAAATGGATTCTCTGGCACTCTACATGAACCCTAGAGTGACCAGACAGCAATTGTGAAAAATCAGGACAGGGGATTGGCTGTAATAGGATACTATATAAGAAAACGACCCAAAATCAGGACTGTCCCTATACAACTGGGACATCAGGTCACCCTAATGAACCCACAGACCTTCATGTTACTGAATGAGAATAGCCTGTCAACCTTTACTTTGATTTAGGGATCTAGACAATGGAGTTTTTCCTCACCAAAGTCCTAGTTAGGCAAACGGCCTCTCTGAAAAGTGCAGTTCAGACATGAAATGAGAGAAAGGCTGAGGGGCTTTCCAGGCAGATTGTTTCCAGAATTGTGCAAACTCTGAGGGCGAGATCGTGGTTAGCCCTTTCACAAACACACACCATGGTGAGGAAACAAGGAACTTCCCCTGTTGTGCTAGCTCAGCTTGGCTGAGCTGCATAAGTCTCTTGCTCCCAGCTGCAGTGTAGATACAAATGAATATCCATTCCCAAATGTTGTATGTATCTTAAATGTTTCCTATTGATATCAAGAGTGAACATTTTCTGAAGCACACTGAGCACTTCTCCGATTTCATGCAGTTGTCCCTATCACCTTGCCTTCCCATACGCCTGCATTTGGACAAGGAGTCTGGTTGTCTTGACCTCTCATATGTTTACTGGTATTTTTATCTTCTTCAACTGAACAGATTGACAAATTAGCTAGGAGCTGATAATATATGGCTTCAACTGGCACAACATTGTTATAAGTCAATATCCCTTAATCTATTGTACTTCACAGTTAATACAATACTTGTTCAAGTTTCAGCAAACTCTATTACAAAAAGAAGCCTTAGGATATGGAGGAAAATCAGGAAACAGAGTTAATAAAAAAATGTCTTGGCTATCTCAGTTGGAGTCCTTAGAGATGATTAATACAACATAGAATGTATAGCCAGAGAGGGTGCTGAAACATTTCTGGAACTGTACTTTTGCAGAGAATTTGTTGTATTTTGACTGGCTTCAACATATTGGGCTAAAATCATCCCTGAAGCCAAAAAAAGAGAGAAGAAACAGGATCTAATGCTTAAAGCACTTGAATCCTCAGATGAAAGTGAAGTCAATGGAGATGTGACAATTTATGCCAGTAGAGGATCTGCCCATTGAGTTGTGAGCCTTGGAGTCTATTCCATCAGAGACTTCTTGTGTGACTTTGGTCAAGTGAATTCCCAAGGCTTCAGTTTCCCCATCTGTAAACAATCTCAGTGTTTGTAAAGTGTAATGATATCCTTGAAGGCAATTATAAAATTATTATCCTATACAGCTTGTTCACTTTTCCCCATACATGCTCCCTGATAAGCACACATGCCGATGCATGCTATTTCACAGAAGACAGGACATCTGAATTTCCATGTGGTCAAATGTGCAATTTCCCCCACAATTCCTCCAATTCTGCATCACTCACTGTACAATGGATTTATATGGGCCTTGCATCTCAAAAACCTCTCCTATCAGGCTACTCAGAGGACCTCTGGCTTTTGAAGAAAAAGTGTAAAGAGACCTGAGTTTGGGATTTTTGAAGGACAAAATTCAGATTTTAGTTTTCCATATCATAGGCATAATATGTAAGTACATTGGGTAGAGACATTGATGTGACTGTAATTTTAGGTACCTACTTTTATAAGTGTTGGCATAGACTATATATTTTCCCCTTAATCTGTTGTGTTATGCAATATATTTTGCCTGTTAAATACATATGTGGCAATACAGAAATTGTATTTAGAATATCACCAAATTTGTCAATTTGCACTATATTTGAGCTATGCTGCATAATGTAATGTAGTGCATTACCATACATTTAAAATATTAATATCAATATATTGATATTTTAAGTGTATTCAATCTCAGTAGATGGCATGGCACAAAAGTCTAGGAACATTACATGTGTCAGTTTTCTTGTTTACCATAGTCACTCTGACCACCATGCAATAGCAGGGACAGAACTCTGATCCTATTGCCCAAAAAGCAAAGGTTTCTTTTTATTATTCTCTCCTCTAGATACCATACAGGGGCCATGGTATAGATGTGGAAAGTTCTGACTCCACCCGGTAGAGGTCATTGGTACCTAACCACACTGGCAAAATAGATGCCTGGTGCTACACAACATATATCTGAAAGATAATCATTTAGCAAAATATATAACAAGCATTTCCAATGGATTTGCCTCTTTGATATTGTTTAATATAAAAATGTTTGTGTGTGTGGGCAATCTAAGAAGTGATGTTTTCTATTCCTCTTTTCTCTGACACCCCAGTTCAGGAAAGCTTCCCTCTTCAGAAAGGTGTATTAAGTGCATGCTTAACTTTAAGCATGTGCTTAAATCCCACTGAAGTCTGAATTGGGGTCAGAATGGTTTAATCACATCTTTACTTCCAGTTTGTCTTCAGTCTAATGCACAAAACTTACCACAGTAGTTATCCATGTAGTAACACCTTGAAGCCCCAGTTGTGCTAGGTACCGAATATATACAAACACGTACCAAAAAGATGGTCCTTTCCCAAAACAGCTCTTACAATCTTAACATTTTATATGCACAAAACTAAAAAGATTCAAATGTAAGACTCCCCAGACCACTGAAACATGTTGCAATACTTCTGATGACTCTATAAGGAGAAAAGATATATATAAGTATTTGGTGGCTAAGTTACAGCTATTACAGGAATCATAAACAACTTTTCATCATCATATCATTTAAACAGGCCAAAAAGATGTTACTAAAGGTGCAAGAGGAAAAAAAGCTTGCTTTTGGGCTAAGAACAAGTACTAGGAATTTCAGCCCAAAGGGTGATGGGTAAAATGTTCAAAAGCACTAAAACGTATGTAAGTATGCTACATACATTCTTTACAGTACTCATTGTTATATGTATGCTTTATGGCCACTGTCTTTCAATGAGATTTCTAAGTCCCCCAGTCACTTTTTAAAATGTGACTTCGGTGTTTTTGAAAATATTACCTTATAGTTCTTGAAATTTCTCTGAAAACAGAGGCTTAGAATGAAAATATCTATTCAACTGTTGGTATACTACCACAGAGCTATGTATGCCTGGGATTCATATATATATAACTCAACTAAAGGAAAAAAATAATATAGCAAACACTTGACATTTATTACTGAGTATGGGCCAAATCCTGTTCAATTTCATCCATGTAAATCAAGAGTAACTTCAATGAAGTGAATGGCTTCACTCTGCATTTACACTGGTTTACGTGAGATCAGATCAGAATCTAGCCTAGACTGTCAGCCTAAAATGATTTGTAGTTTTACACTGATGCCAAAGTATGGCATTTTACAGCACTCATTGGTCTATACATTACATTTTATAGCATACTGCTCCCCTAGACAATATCTACACAGCCATTTTGTTTCAGCATTATTATTAAAAGCTTCTCACTGTGTTAGGTATGTGCCACTATATTAAATTATCAGGAACTGCAAACAACATTGATCCGAGGTTTGGAATTTATTACCCTACAGTAAGAGACAGGGTGGGTGAGGTAATCTCTCTAATATCCTGGCACTGATACGGCTACAATTACACTGCATACTCTACAGTAAATTATTCAGTCCTGCATCCATGCCATAAAAAGCACAGCTAGATAGTTTTAAAAGTTGGATATCATACAAACTATCAGGGCTGCAAATTAACACTTTATAACACAGGAGAGCCTGGAATTATGGGTTAGGTTTTTCCCCTGTTTTTCTGAAGTTATTATTATTATTATTAAAAATATACGTGGTTTTAATATGGTGCCTACCACATGCTCCCTCCACCCAAAGTTAGGTTCTCACAGATGAATGTGAGAGGTGGTCCGGGGAAGTTGATGAGAAGAATGAAGCAGAATTCCATTGGCCCTGGTAAAGCTGAAATTGGCCTGTGTGGCTGCTGACCCATGCAATATCAGTCAGCTAGAGAAGATTAAAAGATCTGCTGCCCAATCATATTGTGTTCTCTCTGACTAATAGCCTCATTCCAAAGGGCAGCCAAAGTGGAGCTGCAAAGGGGGCTGTGCAGTCTGAAGTTTTTAAAAAAACAAAATGTGCAATTAGCAAGAAGTGGCCTGCAACTGCAACACGCAGTCATATCATTACAAGAGACTCCATCATTTGCACAGATCCCCTACAGCACTCTCTGGCAACTGAGGAGAGAACAGAAGCTTATTTTAAAAATCACTAGCAATGTAAAAATATTCAACAGAGAGGCAAAAGAAGGAATGAGGGAGAAAATGTGATGCTAGACATGGCCAACAATACCTGGTATTCAAACTGTGTTTAGCAAATAGTAACTATTTATTTCTCACTGCAACCTTGTGAAATAAGCATTATTTTGCTTGTTTAGCAGATAGGGAAATGGAGACATAAAAGGTCAAAGGCCACACTCTCATACCTTTTTCAGATAAGTTGCGTGTGCAGTAACTTGCTCGACAAGTGCCCTCATTGAAAGCAGAGGGCTACTCTTGTCAAAAGGTACACATGAATGTTAATAAGGATATACAAATCTGGTCCTAATTGGCTTTTCCAGGCCACACAGCAAGTTAGAGGCAAAACCAGACTCTGAACTCAGGGACTCCAAACGCACCTATCCTGCATGCAGAGCCCTGGGCCTCTATAGGAAAAAGCAGCTATGTCCCTATGGTTGTAATCTGAATATATAAAATGGCTGCAGTTTAAATCCTTCTTATCTATCATTATAAAAATGACGGAGGAGAAAATCACATGTGCAACACAAAGAAGAGCAGAGGGGGTCCCTAAATTTTTTTTGTAACGTCTTTATTTTAAAAGACAGCATCATAAAGTCCCCCTTTACATAGGACTCCATTGAAATTGTGAAGATAGATTTATGAAAAATGAAAATTATTCCTAAAAAGCCTTCTGGAGATTGAAGAACAGAATTTTTCAAACTAGTCTGGCATGTGATTATGTGTGCAAAATGCACACACAGCTATATGCATTATTTTTGTGTTATTATTAGGACAGGATGAAAGTTAACTGTGAAAACTGATTGTTGATGGAAAATTCAGTTTTCAACATTATTGTTTTGAGAAAAATGTCTATACTGTGCAGAATGTTTTGATTTTTTATTGAAAAACCAGACATTTGAAAACAAGTATTTTGACCAAAACCCAAAATATTGATTTCAGTATCCTGTCTTTGTTCCTCGTAGGAGTTTATCTTGGTTTCCTCTGCCTCCAACCTCCTCCATGGGCTTCTGAGGCAAACTACATTTCCCATGATGCACTGTTGCATCAGGGAGGCCCATGATGCAACCACTTCCACTCATCATGGGAGTGCATCATGGGAGATACAGTCTGACCTCAGAGCCTGGACTACAGAGCAGACCAGATGCATGAAACACCTGAATTACAAGTCCCAGGGGTACCATAGCAGCATCTCTGAAATGAAATATTTTGATTTTCAGTTTCACGGCAAAGTCAAACTGCTTAGTGGAAAATTTCAACAATTATTTTTCCCCCCAGTTTCCACTGAAATTTTTCACAAAGCTCATTTTCCAACCAACTCTAATTATTACCATGATTACACATGTAAATCAGGTAAATTGCACAAATAGGTGCACTGAACTGTCCATTCACATGAGCAGTTGCCCAACTCACTTATGCAAAGGATGTAACTCTTTGAAAGATAGCCATGAGTTGGACACGTAACCTGTCTGAAAGTTGGCTCCTTAAAGAAAATCTTCCTATATATTTTATAGTGGGCATTTTCACTAGAGAGTTTGCCATCTCCTGTTAAAAATACTGCTTCATCTTATATCAGCATATGACATATATGAAAAGGGGAGTCCTGGATGATTCTTCAATCTTTCTCATGCCTGTCCAAAACAGAGTTCAGTTACTAAGTCTGTGGCTTGAGGCAGCAGTTGAAGAGGAGTAAGAAATGAGGTCCACACTTCCCTTAAAAAAGAAAAAAAAAATCCTATCTGCTCTTGCTTTTAAGCAGGTGAGTTTTATTGACTTAGGGACTGATTCTTCTCTCACACCAGTTTAACTCCAGGCACGTCTGTGAAGTTACTCCTGCTTTACCCCAGTGTAACTGTAAAAAATTAGATTCTCAGAGCTTTGTTGATTAAAGAGAAGAAACACAAATGGCTTGTCATTGTTTTAAAAATTAATACTGAAAGCAGATAATAAGAAGTTAAATCACAGGTACTGCAGTCTGGGATAACGAATGGTTGGGTGTGCACGAAATTACAAAGCCTCTCTTGCCGGCCCCCTGCACAAGCATTTTTAATTATCAGAACAGCACCAAGTTAGCTTGCAGAGTTTTCAGAGGCATGACAATCTGTTTTGGTCATGAATCAAATTCTAGTGTCACATAGATGGTTTCAGCACAAATTAGTGATTTTCTTTATGTCAAGAAGAGTGCTCTGGATTTTGTCCCTGTATATATAAAATGTAGAGGCAAAGTTTTGAGGGTCTCTTCAAAGAGGGAATAGATATTAGATAGAGGGTCAAGGATGTTGGAGATGGGATGGGGGTAGAATTTACTTCCCTTGCATTCCAGTGGCTTAAAAAGCCAGCTAGGATTCAGATGCTTACCATGGTGATGGGCATGGTATTCAAAGATAGACAAGATACATAATGGCCTTGTGCAAAAATTAAAGGGACACAAACTTTTTAAAAAAATCACAGTGTAAGCAAACTAAATCCCTTACCCATGTTAACAACTTTCAATTATTAAAACTGAAGGAATTTTAAAAATACAATTTACTTTTCACTGTATGTGTTGTTTGTTTACCATTTGCACTGCTGTCTCTTTGGACAATCAATATCAGTTAATTCCACTTTGCTTTGATTACCATTCGTTTCACTTTAAGGTTCCCCATGCTTCAGTGATTGGGTTGCTGACCCTGCAGGGCAACATTTATTTGTTGAAAAACAACTGTTCCTATTACACATTTTTAATTCATGGAAAAATTTTCTACTCATCTTAAGTTTTGCAAAGGCTTGTTTTTACAAAGCCTATATTTATTCTCTCTTCCCTAATCATAGAAGTAATTTTAGATTCAAAATAAAGGATTCTTCCTTGTACACACAGAAACATAACAAAACTTGTATAAACAGTGGGAAAACTGATATGTGAATCCTATGAAAACTACTTCAGTGAAAACTGAATTATCTAGAGAGGGACAAAAAGGTGTCAAACAAAATCTGTTTGGTTGTAAAGCAAATTGATATTTGTTTGGTAAATATTTGTGAGTTATAAATAAATAAATAGATAAATAAATTCATTAATTAAATAAAAGCTGCACTCCCTACCTTGGTTGATTTGCCTGCCTATGACACTTTAACCACAGATGTAAAAAATGCTCAGAGCTGACTCTGACATTAGTACTTTTATCACCATGGACATGTTTGCTAGTGTGCGTTTGTCAAAACTCAGAGGGGTGAACATCACTCCACCCTCATAAAGCCCAAATCATCTCGTATTTGGTTACGTGCATGCACCCTGGGTGTGTACATTTAAACCACATCTCAACCTCCATGGCTACTAGTTCAGCATGCAAGCTGGAAGAGGAGCTGCAAACCTCCATGCCACTTGTATGGGTAGTTAGGACCACTGAATCCATGTATCTCAAGGCTTCTTCCCTAACATTTCTCAATGTTCTCCTCTGTGCTGGCCTTTCAGACCAGAGCAGATACATTCACCGAAGTGGAAAAATGCTTCAGTGATGCAAAAAGCCTTGCACAGGGCCTTCACATCAGATGAGTTTCATCCTGAACACTGGGAACATATTGTCAAATCCAAAGAAGCACTCACAAAGCTCTGTGTCCCAAGCCTAGATGTATTTCCTAAGAAGACTTTGCCAGGCAACATAGGGTGACCAGATGTCCCAATTCTATATGGACTGTCTTGATTTTGGGGTCTCTTTCTTATATAGGCTCCTATTACCTCCCACCCCGTCCCAATTTTTCACACTTGCTGTCTGGTTACCCTAGGGCAAAACCTACTGCGATGAAACAACTGTTTTTTGAGGGTGTCTTTGAGGAGGGGAAGGGAAGCTCATCTGTACAATAAGATAAAACACAGTAACATACATTCAAAATAGCCACAATAAATATTAAAAACAATTACATCCTGTTTTTGGTTCTCTAGCTACTAAGTGTGAAAGCCAGTAGCGTTAGTATTTCCTGCAGACCAAGGGTATGAATTTTAATGAACAACAGCTCCAAAATTAAATAAGAAGAGCTCCAAACCCCATGTTAGCTTTGAGAGTCTTAAAACGGTTATTACTTGGGCTAAGATTATTGGTGTTTTGCAACAGCAGGCAGCTGTTGAAACAGATAAAGGATGATTTATTATGTGCACAGCTAGCCTCTGTTTACCAGTGTAATAACAAATGAATGAACAAAGCAAGCAAACAAAACCTGAATACATACCAAGACAGGTGTGTCCATTGTCACTCCCACCAGAGACCAAAGTTGGTTGAGCTCTACCAGAGAGAGGTGAGGTTGAGATGTCCTTCAGAGGAAGCATGAGAAGGAGAAGGGAGAAGAATAGAGGGGGAAATGCCTGCCAGGAACCCCTCATCCTAAAGAGAGGAAGAAAGAAAGTCCTGTAATACAGGAAGAGTATTCAGGGACACACAGACCCGTAATACTCAGGGAGAAAGTCACACACCTGCTTCTCATTCATAATCTGGGGAAGAGAAAGAAACTCACACACTCTCCCTACTACACAGGGAGTGTCTCTTTCACCCCCAGCTGCTCTTTTGGTGCTCAGGGAGAATCTCTCTCTCCACACACACACTCACATACCCCTTCCCCCCCTCACTGGTACTCAGGGAGGGTCTCTTCCTCCAACCCCCAATCATTAATATGCAAGGACAATTGCACAGTCTCTCATTAGTATTCACGGATCTCTCCCTGCTCATATGCACCTAGAAAGTCTCACCCTCCCCCACTAGCACTCACACAACACCCTCCCCCCTCACCAGGCACTTAGGAAAAACCAATAGAACTGTACTCCCCCCTCCAGCCCACCACACAACCCGCTCCACACCTGTATTATCCCTTTCTCTTTCCCGCCTTTTCCTTCCCTGCTGGCCTTGGAACAGAAGGGGACCTGTATGCACTGCTCTGGCTCTGGGCTCTTCAGCCACTTGTAGCAAGGGTAGCAGCAGCAGATGACTAACTGATCATAAAACCACAGCAAGCGCTGGAGCCACTCAGTATTAATAAAGCAAGACACTCCCCGACACAGCTAGTGTGGCAAAAAAAACAAAACACAAAAGAAAAAAGCCAAGAAAAAAAAATAATACCCAACCCAAACTCTTCCAGTAATATCTCAGGCTGGGTCTTCCACTTTCAGATAGAAATAATGAACATTAATAATAGAAGAAAATACCTTCTGAGCTGGTGACTCACTCCCAGCAAACAGCTCACTCTTCTGTTTTCTTCTTCCCTTTTTTCTTAACGAGTGCAGTTTGATCATAGTGGGGGGTGGCAATTAGGCTGTAGGGTTCCCAGATCGGTGTTTTACTTGTGACATTCTGCTGAAGTCTAATCATGAGGAAAGAAAAGAAGCCAAGCCAAGTTGCCAACATAATGGGAACAAAGGGGATGCAGGGAGCTGATTGATTCAAAGCAGACTCAGACATCTCTATTCTCATCAGTGTTTTCAAAGTTTGTTTACATCCCCCACCAGCATCTGAGGGTTAAAAAGCCAGACACATTTCCTGTTTGGCTCATCTAAGCAGCTGAAGGTTTGCTGCCTGTTTTTCAAATAATGTTTGAAACAAAAATTGAAGTAAAGTCCACCTCTGCCTACCGCAGAAATGAATAGTGAAATTATAACTTAAAATGATGTAACGGCAGACATGGAACGAGCCCAAATATCTCAACTACAGAAGCTGTGAGAGTGGGAGGAAGGATGGGCCTGTGGGTAAAACACTGGATTAGGCCTCAGGGTTCATTTCCAAGGTCTGCCACTGCAGTTGTTTATTCTTTCTGTGCTTCAGTTCCCCATCTAGGGGTTTAGCCAGCCTCTTGCTGTGTGGTACAAGAGGGCTCCAATCTCAGATGGTATCAATGCTTAAAGTGGCATGAAAAAAGTGCGTGTGGGGGGAGGGTCACATCACCTTCACATCTGCCTGCCCCGCTGCTCGGCAATTAATTCTGCAACAATCACCAAATCAGTCCTGTTCCCCCTGTCCTCACCTCAGTTCTACTCCCCCATCTGTTCTGCCTCTTCCCACCTTGTCCTGTAGCTCCTGGAGTTCTTCACCCCCTCTCCCCGGCTAGAGCAGGCTGCAGTGGGGTTCCCCCTCTACCTTCCCCAGCCAGCTGGGGTGGGAAGGGAAGGGACTGCAGCCACTCTGAACTGCTGGGCTCTTTCTGTTCCTTCATCCCTCTTCCCTCTTGTAAAAATGGTGTTGGATTGTTGAGGGGTGGAGAGAGGTCGCTGATGGATTCCTGAAGCAGGCCTGAATGGCTGCTCTACCCCAGGACGCAAGTAAGTGGGGAAAGCAACTAATGAGAGGGCAGTATGAAAACTATACACTCCCTCAGCAGCCCAGTTTGCCTCCTAGAAATTGTACTTCCTGGGCCTGCAACCCATTTTGACCTGGTGCACGTTAAGCTCTAGTTGGGGGTCTCTAAGTGCTACCTTAGTATAAACAAACAAATGGTCACAAGTAGTATTGTCTTTCTTCCTATAAGGAACCTAGTTACTATAAAATCTAGAAAAATATTTATCAAAGAGAGTTCAAGAATTGGACGTTTGTCTTCATTTTAAGGAACAAAAAGGCATGTTCAAATTCTGATGCAATGGCTGCAAAAAGGTTTATTAAAAAATTTAAAATGGATGCACCATATTACAAGGTATATGTAATTTCATCCTTTAAACAGGACTCAGCACTACTTAGTACATTGACCTTAATGAACATTAGAAACAAAATAAATGTAATAATTAGTACCTGAATTTCTCAAGCCTGCCTCTACTTATTCTTCCTCTTGAAGTTGGCAATCTTCATAGTGAATGGCCCCTATTTTCAATAGCAGACAAGCAAATAAATTAGTGTAAATTACCTTTTCTATATGCCAGTCCTTGTAATCTGCAGGGATTTTTTCTATCACACTAAAAACTCCCTATAAAAAGACATTATGCTACAGTGTCTGCATCTCCCTTAATCCCCTATTAAACCTTTTTTTAACACTCATATTAGTTGGTTCCCAATTACACTTTGAAGTCCTTTAAGACCATGGATACTGGCTCATTAAGAGGCTGATTCAAAAGCCATAGCTCTCATATTCGTGCTGGAAAATCTCCCTAGCACCTCAATCTTTTGAATTGGTTCCATTTTATATCTGCCACAAAATATAAATCTAAATAACATCACTGTCACTTAGAAAATGTTTACATACGTTGGCCAGATACTCAGCTGCTGCTGGGGATGTAAGCCAGGAAAGAACATAGCTCTCTGCTTTTAGTGGTTATTTGCAGTGTTGTTGTAATTGTTTATCAGTTATGTCACTTGTTACACATATGTGGTGTTAGAAATACTGGTGCAGTGAGCCAGAGGTCTGTGTAATAAAAATCTCGGTGTTTTTTCTCTACATTTTATGTATTTTCAAAGCTATTAAACCAATAAAAAAACCACAACCTCTTAAAATGCAGTCTGACTGGGCAAATATGGGATTTACATGGTCAGTTTTAGAGGCCAGGCAAAAATTAATTCAGCTACTCACTCTTTCCTTTTGCCGAAGGTATTTTGAAGGTAAAAATGTTAATAGCAGGCACTTGGACATTATCAATTTACTGGTCTATTTATTCACTTTAGTACAATGAAGAGGGAACAGGTAACATTGCTGACTTATTGATAAGAATGTGAATAAGATTAATGAGCAAAAAGGTCTTCCATACTAAGGGCCTCAGACCCATTCCAGACTAATATCTGTATAAATGCCAAAACGGAATTGATAAGGTGGCAGTTGCTGGGACTCAAGAACATGGAGCACAGTTCCTGGGTGTTGTAGGACTCAAAGCTTGTTGAGCTCTTTACAACAGGTCCCAACACCTACCATAAAGAGGGTCAGATGACTGGGGGCAACAGCACTGTGCCCTATCTACACTACAGACTCCACTGCAGCTAACACTGATGAGGATGCAGTAATGCTGAATATTGGATTCTAATTTGCCTAGGATGGATCAGGCCTTAAAGACAATATTCAACATTCCCAAAGGAATAACAATTGAAAATATATATTCAGTCAACTCTAATCTGTTGTATTCATCACCGATTACCATTATAACTTTCTTGTTTTGATTATATTTAATTTAAAAATATGTAAGTCTCTCTCACGCTCATATATATTGACAACTTTATAGTTACTTTATATGGTTACTTTTGAAGGCCTCTCTTATTTGACACGTTATTTGCTCTTTTTAAGTGAGTGGATATGTACCTCATGTTTTAGGAATCTGCCTGCAAGATATAAATCCAGCAGAGAGAAACTTTTAGACCGGTGATCACCTTGCTCCCTTTTCATGCTTTTATTTTCATAGTGACCTTTGACAGCTAAGTTCTCACTGGTTCACTGAGTTGGATATTTTTCATTACCACTCTTACAGTTTCTGGAACTGTCATAAGCGTCTCTGTGGTTGGTGCAATTTTGCTGGCAAAAATGAACATTTCCATGGCCCCATGTGGATTTTCTACAGAGCCACATCCAAGTGAGTCATTCTCCCACTCTGGTTTCATTATCAGCTGCTGCTTGTGGTTCAAGTTATACATCTCTCTCAGAACTCTTTCAATCTCCTTGTCATTCAAAGCTCCAGGGAAAGCATTCAAACCAATATTGTTCTACATTCATATCTGAGAATGTGTTCTGACTTAGAAGAGGAGATTATCCTTTATTCTATAACCTTTAATGAAATTATCTGTCTCAGCCTGCAAGAGCTGTTGACATCTGTGCTTTTGGAAATGTAAATTGCTGACATTACTCAGTTCAGTTTCAGGTGTAATAAAGTATGTGATTCAAGACATTTAAGACTTGTAGAATAAAAGTGATGATGTAAAATGTCACCATATTAACAGCATATGTACAGTACATGCATCACTGGGAAATGTCTCTTTAAAAAACAAATCTTCATATTTTTATACCACCACCAATACAGTTTATATAGGCATAACATATGTCCCATTTATAAACACTAAAAACACAGTCACAAAGCTCAAACAATACATTTAAAAAATGTTGTAATCTTAGTTTACACTAAGAATGCCCATTTTGATATGTTTGTGCCACAAACCAAACTGTCGAGTAATTATTGCCATTTTTAATTACAGATATCCTGCGCTCTGATAAAGACTAGGGGATACTGTTGATTTTATTTTCACCAATGGAGCAAAGCCCAGATGGAATAAATGTATCACTTGGACAGTGATAATTCTGCAGGGATGGATTTCATGGATCTCGTTTGCTATTGCCTTGGAACATTCAGTAACTCCCCACTTAACATCCCCTCACTTAACTTTATTTTGATCTTACATCCCTGCTCCATTACAGAACATGCTCATTTAAAGTTGTTTGGCTGCCTGCTTTGTTCACAGCTGGCAGCCCCCCTGTCAGCTCTCCTATGCCTCCACCCAGCACCTTCCACCCACTGGCGGACCCCGCAGATCAGCTCCTTCTCCCTGCTCCCCCTGTCTCCTGCCTGCGGCAATCAGCTGGTTTGTGGTGTTCAGGAGGCAGGAGGGAGGAGGGAGGACTCAGCGCACAGGCTCCCCCTCCCTCCACTACCTCCTGAATGCCACAAACCAGCTGATTGCCGTGGGCAGGAGGCAGGGGAGGGAGGGAGGAGGAGTGAGAACGCAGAGTGCAGAGTAAAGGGTGAGAAGGTGGGAGGAAGAGAAGAGGTGGGTTAAGGGTGGAGGTTTGAGGGAAGGGGTGGAGTTGGCAGGCCGAGGGTTGAGCCACTGGTGCTTGCAAGGTAGGGGAAGTTGCCACTGCTGCTGTGCAACATGCTTCTCCTAGCCCATGCCACCTTCAGCCTCCTTGCCTGCCTCATTGTCTGCAGTGCCAGTGGGCCGTGCCTGTGTGAGGTAAGGCGGGTGCACCTCCCATTGCTTCATACTCAGCAATGATGATTGTAGTATTAAATTGTTTCTTTAAAATTGTTTAAAATGTATATAGTGCCTTTTGTCTGGCAAAAAAAATAAAAAATTTCCTGGAACCTAACCCCCCCCCCTTTACATTAATTCTTAAGGGGAAATTGGATTCACTTAACATCATTTCGCTTAAAGTCGCATTTTTCAGGAACATGACTACAACATAGCTACAAAGCCAAAGAAAGCGATTTCTGGGTTTGACTGGAGCCAGACATAAAAGTGTGATGAGGTCTAAAGTATCTTTGCCGACAAACTGAGATGTTGTATAAAAGCAGCTGAAATCAAAAAGCTGAAGGAGATGAAGGGAAGAATCTCAAATGAAATGAAAAACTTATTGGAGAAACATGAAAAGGAGCTCGGACAACAACCTCAAGTACTCCATTGTGTGCAAGCTTATACAATGAAAACTGAAAGATGACTTTGAGAACTTCCAGAAAGAAAAGCTCCTCAAAATAGCTGAATCGCGCAAGAGCCTCAGGACATGCAAGCGGGAATTGACCCAGTACAGATTAAGAATAACAGCACTGAAGAACAAGGATGGAGAGACAGTAATTGACAGAGCAGGGATGGAGAAGATCTTCAAGAGCTTCTATACAGAACTGTTCAACTCAAGAATCAACGTCCTTCTCCCAAGGTGTCTCCCCAATAACCATCAGCAAAGTCTGAAGCACGCTACACCAGATGAAGAAGGGAAAAGCTTCAGGCAAAGACGGAATAACATCAGAAATGATTTCTGCAGGAGGTGAAGAACTTTGGAAGTCCCTCACTTTAAGATTCAGTTGATATCTTGAAGAAGGAAGAATACCATCAAGCTGGAAGGAGTCGAACACCATCTTGCTGCAGAAGAAGAGCGATCGAGAAAAGCTTAAGAACTACCACACTCTATGCCAGCTTTCTCACATCTACAAGCTCTTTACAAAGGTGATAGTGAACTGACTCTCGCAGAATCTGAATTTGAATTTGAATTTGAATCCTGTTCTAGTTTTGGCCTTCACGACATCCCCTAGCAACAAGTTCCATAGGTTGGAACAAGGGACTGAGAGTGAATTGAGAGGAAAATAGAATTCATCCCATCTCTTGGTGAGTACATTAACTAAGACATCCATTTGAAGTGCTTCCCTCTTCACCAGCCTCATTGGAGGTTATAGCCCATCTCTGAAGCATGGAATAGGAGTTTTCATGCCCTTAATGTCCATAAATACCTTTTGGTCATTAGGGGCATGGAATTGCCATCATTTCACTTCTTTGAAAACTTCTGTGGTGTTCCATGTTAGATGTGGAAGGTATAAGTTTATTGCTGCCAAGTCAATGAATTATTCACCTCCTCTTTGTGAGATATTAAAGCACCTTCCAAATAGAGAATGTAAGGACTTATTTAGGATTCAGACAAATGAGATAGTGGGTAAAATTTTACATTGTCACCAAATTGTTGCAATATATGGTTCATGGTAGTTGCCACAGCTTGTAAAATAAGTAAGTTATACATTCTTTCCATTCTGGTCATTATTCTGAGCTTGGCTCATATTAGTTTAGTGTGGTCATTCAGACCAGTCATGCTTTCTCTGTATGGCACTGCCTGTGCGTCTTGAACCTCTTCTGTGGAGATGATTGACTTTTCACATTGCTGTTTTCAGACACCACACCAACCTCCACCCTCTCTGTCATAAGCTATTTTGGAGATACCAACCCCCTCCCAACAAAACCTCCATTTATTGTGGTTGACCTAACGATTAACTTCTTGAGCATGTAAGAAGCTGAGGCTTCTCATCATTTTAAAGCTGCTTACTTCTATTTAGGACACTTGTAACGTGCTGCAGAACCATACACCATAAATCCTACCCGTTGGTGTTTTTAGCAGTGGGTACTGAGACAGGTGGAATTACAGTCTGCTTGTCTGAAACAAGATGAAGACACTACACATACTTGTGTAGAGAAGACTCAGATGCAGAGTGACTTTTTTGTCACATTAATGGACAAAAATTTGGAGTAGGAGAGTTGATTCCTCCCTACCCCCTCTAGTAAACAATAAGGTGCTGAAGTTTGTTTATCTATTAGATATTTTTAGGGCAATCTGGCATCATAGTTACCTAAGCACCATGAATTAAAGTTAACAGAATTCTAGTGTATTTATATAAAGGAAAAAATATTCTTTAAATTCCTTATTAGAAGAAATAGAGCCAAACCCTTACCTCAGCGGGAGTTGCAGTTGCTCATGATTGGACCCAAGCAATTTTAAGAACTTCTTCTGGTGCTAATAATCAAATGTTAATTTCTATTGATTTTTGCTTGCTATATGATATGTACATAAACACCCTTCTTTACCCACTCTGATTTTTTTCATTTTGTCTCTTGTATCTTCTCCTTCCCCGCCTCCCCTGCCCCATTTCCTTTTTATAGTGTTGCTGCTCAGAGGTCTGGGCAGAGTGGGCAGTTTCTATGTGAGCTTGAGGCTGATGACTTCCCAGTCTCACACTGTTCGGGAGTTCCCCAGATCAAATGCAGCCCCGAACTAATTGTGAGCCTTTGAGGCACAGAATAGAAGATGTGAAGATAGCATCTGGCACAGAAGAGAGTACTAGACCATCATAGTTCTTGTAGGATACCTGGGAAAGTAGCGGCAGAACACTGCTTGAACAGGGAAGACCCTTAGAATTCAGGTTAGTTTGAGGTTCAGATTAGTTATTTTCTCTGAACCAGTTCATCCATAACTAGTTCAGCTACAGATGAGCAAGCATATATACTGTTACCTTTCACTATATTTCTCATAGGATTTGAAACTGACTGACTGTAGCCATTAAAGACTGCATTCGATGGCAGATTTTGCAGGATTAGGGTCCTGGCTGAAATTCCAAGTCATACCTTCATTATTTATCGTCCCCTCTAGTCTAACCTACATGAGTTTAACCTCTCATAAGGGCTGCCTTATTCCATCCTCCATGGTAGGACACTTTACCCTGCCAGGCCAGTAGCAAGTAGTTGGGAATCATTGCTTCACAGAGCATGGCAGTGAAAGCTCCTGGGTTTTGGGCGCATGCAAGCAACATTTGTTCTTTATCTCTCCGTGTCAGCCTCACGAGAGTGATCTCATTCATGGGCACCTGATTAAAAGAGGGGAATTTGTTTAAGGGAACAATCCAAGGTGTCCGTGTTTGGCTGAGGCCTGATCAGAGCCATGTGGTGGTGGCAGAGGGAAACCCATCCATGTCAGGTTGTTCGTGTTTAGTTTAAAGGGCTCATCCCAGCTCAGAGCCTGATTGGAGCCACGCAGTGGGGGGGTGGGGTAATCTTTTCTCGCAGGAGTGTCCACGTTGGACCTAAAGGGCGCGGGGGGGAGGGGTGCTATGTGAAGTGATCATCCCAGAGAAACCGCAGGCCAGGCCCTCCTTTAAATGAGAAACCCACCATGCATTGCTTGGTATGGGGAAGGGGGACGCCGCAGACCAAAAGCACGGAAATGAATGTGGAAGAAGCAGAACCCCACGTGCCCCAGGCCAGTCTATGGCTGTCTGCAAGCTGAATTCTGTTGCCCAGCCTCGTGGGATGCCTTGGTCACATCAAACTGGCAGGCACTCAGTATAAAAGGCAAAATGCGACCTTGTACAGAAAGAACACGTGCTGTGTCCTAGGAATTGCCTGTTTCACTGAGAAAGAGTCTCCCCTTTGTTCTCTAAAATGTATCTTTTAAAATTCTACCCTCCCTTTTTCTCTTCCCACAGGTGCAAATGTTTCAACGCGCCCCCTATCAACTCAGTTCCAGAGGCTGACCCAGATTAGAAGGTGGAAAAAAACAGACTTGGGATGCCACGTTCACCAAGCTTATGCAGTCCTCTCACACTGATAGGGCCCCGCTGAATGCGTGGAGGCAAACAATTGTGGAGTTCCATAAAGTGTTCAATGAATGTGAAGAGAGAAGGGATGCACATGATGAGAGGAGGCAGGATGCCTTGCTCAAACTGATGGGGGAGCAAACTGGCATGTCAGATCTGTTGTCTGGTGGATCTGATGCAGGAAAGTCAGTGAGACCACAGACTGCTGCTGCAGCCCTTGTATAACCGCCCCCCCTCCTGCCCAAGTTCCATAGCCTCCTCACCCAGACACTCAAGAACACAGTGAGGGGAGGCTCCAGGGACCCACACACTCAACCCCAGAGGATTGCCCAAACAGCAGAAGGCTGGCATATCTGAAATTTTGATTTGGTTTCTGAGCTTGTCCTTCCCTTCTCCTCCACCCTCCTAATCCTTTCTAACCTACTACCCCATCCCCACTCTCCTGGGCTACTTTCTGATTTCTCTCAATGTGTTGTTCAACAAATAATAAAGAACGTTTTTTAAACAATTGTGACTTTATTTCCTTTAATATATATATACGGGGTGGGTAACTTTAAGGAGAAACAAACATGACTGTCACACTGTACCCTGACCAGTAATGAAACTGGGTTTCAAAGCTTCTCTGATGTGCAACATGCCCTGCTACGCTCTTCTAATCGCCCTGTTGTCTGGCTGTGCAAAATTGGCTACTGAGTGATTTGCCTCAACCTCCCACCCCGCCATAAACATCTCCCCCTTACTCTCACAAATATTGTGGAGCACATAGCAAGCAGCAATTACAACTGGAATACTGGTTTTGCTGAGACCTAACCTAGTCAACAAACAGCACCAGCGAGCTTTCAAATGTCCAAATGCATATTCTACCACCACTGTGCACTTGCCTATAGTTGAACTGCTCCTTATTACTGTCCACTACCCTTGATAGCAACTGGACAATGATTGCATTGGCTACTTGCAGCACAGCAGCCCCCACAGTGGATTTGCCCACTCCAAACTGATTCGCGACTGACAGGTAGCTGTCAGGCGTTGTAAGCTTCCTCAGGGCTATGGCCACTCGCTTCTCAACTGTGAGGCTGCTCTCATTTTGGTGGTTTTGCACTTCAGGGCAGGGGATAGTAAGTCACAAAGTTCCATGAAAATGGCCCTACACATCTGAAAGGTTCACAGCCACTGGGAATCATCCCATACCTATGCGGTCCCACCAGTCTATGTTTGTTTCCCGGGCACAGAATTGGCATTCCACAGCATGAACCTGGCCCAATGTCACCATGATGTCCCAATCGCCACATGGCTTTCTTCTAAGAACATCTGTGTCCATGTCCTCAGCACTATCGTGATCGCGCTGTTGTCGCTTCCTCAGCTAGTTTTGCAGGTTCTTCAAATACTGCTGGATAATGCTAGAGGTATTTACAGTGGTTACAACTGCAGCGGTGAGCTGAGCAGGCTCCATGCTTGCCATGATATGGCACAAAACGATTGTCTGCCATGCTTTGCATGGAGAGAGGGGCGACTGATGAGATGTGCCCAGGAAATCCTGCGAGAATGTTTTTGCCCCATCATGGACTGGGAGCTAAACCCAGAATTCCAATGGGTGGCGGCGACTGCGGGAACTGTGGGATAGCTACCCACACTGCACTGCTCCAGGAGTCAATGGTAGCCTCGGTACTGTGAATGCATTCCACCGACGTAGTGCATTTAGTGTGGACACACACACAATCGAATGTATACAATCTGTTCAGAAAGATCTTTTATAAATTCGATATAATTTCGCACGGTAGATGTACCCTTAAGAGTGAGCTCAGCTTGTCTTTTAACTGCCTATGCCAAATTGGGCAGTGACTTGGAGCACAACTTTTGTTGTCTCTGGCAGGGTAAACACTTCTGAGAAGACCCACCCAAGTGTAAACAGCAGCAGGCAGGGGACTTTTACAGAAATAGTACCTTAGGTCCTGGGATAATCCCTGCAGGCAGAAGAGAAGTCAAGCGGCAGAATGGACCACAGCAGCTTCAATACTGGCAGGACACACTGAATTTCTGAAATCTTTATTATAACCTCTCATTTTAAAATATTACCTTATTGTTTGGGTTGGTTTGGTTTGTTAAGTATGACTATGACATAGACAAGAAAGGCAAAGTTAATACCAGTTGGCTGAGCTATACACAGGATCCCCTATTTTCACAATCCTGTGGATATGGAAGTAGTCACAGAAGCCTGGGTCTGCAGGAATTAAACTTTAATTATTAATAATAATGATAATACTTGTTAGCCCTGCTGGTTACAGGTATAAATTTCCAGATGTGCCCTGATGAAGTGTCATCTTTTCAAATCTGCAATATAGCCTGAAATGGTGGCTTTGTGGAAACATAAGAAGTCCCCATTCACATAAATTGAGTGTTTATGCTGAAACCTAATGATAACTTAATATCAGCTCTTAACTATTCCACTGCTGATGCTTTCAGCAGAATCAGATAATGTTATCCATTGCTGATCAAGGTAGTGGTAAACTTTGGGAGTTATGACAACTAGTTGCCACCAAGAACTGCTGAGACAGGGGAACTAGAAATTCAAGCACTCACTAAAATATTAATTCACTTCTATCTCTTCCCTCAATGGAGAGAACATGCTAGTGCTAAGGATGCCAGTGCTAGAAACAAATTGATTTTTAACTAGGGGAGAAAAGCCTCTGCTGCTACCTACTTCATTTTCTCCCCAAATCTTCTAGAAGGTATTTACATATTATAAATACATTGAACATTTGGGACAACATCAAATTTAAACACATTCCAAAATTTCTACAGAATTTAGTAGCAAAGAACAAGGAAATATAATAACTAAGAACCGGAGCCGCAGCGTCATCTGGGTAGGATAGGCACAGCACTCAGGAGACCTGGGTTTGAGTCCCAGTTCTGTGACTGACCAGCTGGTCAGACCTTGCATGAGTCACTTCATCACTCTGTTTTCCTTCCCACTCACTCTCTGTCTTGACTATTTGGATTGTGAATTCTTTGGGTCAGGGACTGTTTGGAATGCTTTGTACAGGGCCTAGCACATTGGAGTCCAGATCTCAATTGCCACCTCTAGGCACTATTGTAATATAAATAATGATAACAGGCACACAGTACTTGTGGGGCCTAATTACACTAATGATTAACCAAAAAAACCCCATACATTTACTGACGTTATCATAAACAGCTTAGGCTTCCCAACTACTGTGTGGGAGATATTGGAGTGTGAGGTGAAATAACTGCTATACACTGGCTCAACACCTCCCAGGAACTAGTAAGCATCACACAGGCTCATGCTCCAATGTGCATAAATCAGTTACAGATGCTTTAACTAGGAGAATTATTTAATAAGTTGGTCCTCTCCACCGGAGGTATACAGCAAGAACACTAAGTTATAATGTGCGTCAACTTTATAATGCTGTTAATTGTGTCTTTGTCTCAGGTGCAACAGATTGGTCACAACACATCCTGATTGCTTCTAATGTGGGGAGTTATAATATCAGCAATGGCCTTCACAGAGTATGCAAGCGGTGTGTGAGGCAAGGTATCAGATTTCCTAATGTAGTCATTCACTATGCAGGATCACGTCGTAAATCATTCAGTGCTCATCTCTTGGGTCTTGCAGAGCTGTTTGGATAATTCTGTCATACACAGATAGCTTTTAGGTATGAATATATAATATCTGTATTAGAACAGTAGAATCCAACTCTGTGGTGTTTTACTACTAGCATCACTTTAATTTAGGCAACAGTACCTATCCATTGAAAAAACTGGCTAACTTGTAGCTGTCATCCCAGAAACCACTAGAAATAAATTACAGTAACGCTTAAAACCTAACCAGATCAGTGAGTGAAAGAACATTTGGCATTTTAGAAATAAGGTTCAGGTGCTAGCATAAGTCTGGCACCATGACACTGCAATGCTGTGCTTCTGAAATATGTTAGACATTTCTCACTATGTGGGATATGACTTAACACAAGCAAAAATATGTTATCTTTATTTGTATTAGTCACAGAGCACCTTGCATTATAAAGCATGGCAAAAGACTGGGGTGCTTGCCGGGTGGAGTTTTCAGTATTGTGTTCCAGAGTTTGGTAAACTTGAAAGAGGTCGGAAAGAAATGGTACATCAATGACATTTAGTGGTGTCTAGAAAATATCCATTGAACACGTTAAAGTGCCACCAACAGGGAGAGGGTTAATATCGTATTAATCTAATGATGAGATCACAAGAATTCTGTTCTCCCTGTATTTTCTTTATTTAGATTTAAATAATAAAAAGGTGATTATGTAAGCTTTTGAGCACCCTGAAATGTAATTAGTGAATCCGAGCACCATTAAAATAATACTTTCAAACAGGAACTCATCCAGTCAGCTAACTACAGAAACTCCTTTCAACCCCTTGATCATTGTGGGAAGCATACCCTCATCATGCTCCTATGGAACACTCCACTGTTCTTCCAGCTCCAGTAAGTTAGACAAGGAAAGATGATTCTACACAGCAGACTCTGAATATCTCTGATTAGTTCATAGAAATCAGATTAAAAATATGGCGAAAGTAGGCTGTGCCAGGGGCCTTTCATTCATTCTGGCAAGCGCTTCCTTTAATGTCTCTCAGGGTATGGTTACACTTACAAAATTATAGCGCTATTACTTATAGCGCTCGCCTTATACAGCAATAATAATAGCGCTATTGTATGTCCACACTGAGCTGCTCCAGCGCTATAGCATGGCCACATTTGCGGCACTTAATACGGCATTAAGAGCAGCGCATTAGGGCAGGTATCCCACAGTACACCTCTTCCTGATCTGGCGCAATGGCTTGTGGTAGGGGGGGCGTCACTTGCGGGGCATTCTATATCCTGTTTGAACTACCCATGATGCTTTTTGGCATATCCCAGCAATCCCTGTGTTTCCTTCCACCTCCGGCGCCATCTTTCAAGGGTTTCAGCAAGGCACGCTCCGTCTTCCATTGTCGAGTGCTGCAATGAATCCAGAACTGCTGAGGGACATGCTGACGACTGTCGCCAGCACATCTCTGTGTGCAGTGGAGTTATTCCTTGACATGCAGGATGACAGTGATGATTCTGAAGACGAGATCGAAGCGGTGAATGCATTCGACACAAAGCTGCTTGTCTCATTAACGGACATGCTCACGGCTGTTGAACGCCGCTTCTGGGCACGGGAAACGAGCACAGAGTGGTGGGATCGCATCGTCATGCAAGTCTGGGACGACGAGCAGTGGCTGCAAAACTTTCGAATGAGAAAAGCCACTTTCATGGGACTGTGTGCTGAACTCGCCCCTGCCCTGCGGCGCAAGGACACCAGACTGAGAGCTGCCCTCCCGGTGGAGAAGCGGGTGGCTATCGCGATCTGGAAGCTGGCTACCCCAGACAGCTACCGATCGGTGGCCAACAAGTTTGGGGTTGGAAAGTCGACCGTTGGAGTTGTGCTGATGCAAGTGTGCAGGGCCATCAATCGCATCCTGCTACGAAAAATCGTGACTCTGGATAATGTGCATGACATCGTGGCTGGCTTTGAAGAAATGGGTTTCCCTAACTGTGGTGGGGCGATAGATGGGACCCATATACCCATTCTCGCGCCCGCCCACCTAGCTGAGGAGTACGTTAACCGAAAGGGGTACTTCTCCACGGTTCTCCAGGCGCTTGTGGATCACCGTGGGCGTTTTACTGACATTAACGCTGGCTGGTCTGGAAAGGTGCATGACGCACGCATCTTCCGCAACACCGGCCTGTTCATGAAGCTGCAAGCCGGGACTTTTTTCCCAGACCAGAGGATCCCCGTGGGGGAAGTGGAAATGCCCATAGTGATTTTTGGTGACCCTGCTTACCCTTTAATGCCCTGGCTCATGAAACCGTACACAGGGAGCCTGGACAGCAGTCAGGAAAGGTTCAACTACAGGCTTAGCCGTTGTCGAATGACTGTGGAGTGTGCTTTTGGGCGTCTCAAGGCGCGCTGGCGCTGTCTTTATGGGAGGCTAGATTTGGCCGAGGGTAGTATCTCCGCGGTTATTTCCGCATGCTGTGCCCTTCATAATCTTTGTGAGCGGAAGGGCGAAGGCTTCACCCAGGCATGGTCCTCTGAGGTTCAACGCCTGGAGGCCACATATGCCCAGCCAGAGAGCAGGGTTCATGGAGGGGACCAGCGCGAGGCTGTTAGGATCAGGGAAGCCTTGAGGGAGCATTTTGAGGCTGAAAGCCAGTTCTAAAGTGAGGTGCAGATGGAGGGAGGGAGGGAGGGAGGGAGCATTCTTTTAACAGGAACAGGCATTTGCTTTTCTGTAGCCTGTAATAATGTATGTACACTTAATAAAAAAACCCCATTTATTAAGAAGACAATTCATTTATTGAACAGGTACTTCGGTTGCTGAAAGAAAATATTGTGATGCATGTGAGGGGGAAGGCAGGGGAGGTGCAATGGGGGTGTCGTGGGGTCAGTCAGAGATCGGAGTATGTCCGGGTCTCTGAGTCTCCAGTGCCCTCACAGTGGCCATGTCCCCCGAACCCCATTTGCGGTGGCCAGTAAGGCATGTTATTAGGGGTAGACTGCAGTGGATAATGGTCTGGGGTCTGGGGGTTGTCCAGTGAAGACAGAGGGGTTGGAGGCAGCTGTGGATGGTGATAACCATTTGGCTGATGATACTGGCCTGGAGGGTACAGAGGCAAAGAAGGGGAAGGGAGTTGGGGCAAACGGTAATTGGGGTAGTGGGTGAGGAGCTTCTCCTCCTGAAGGGTGACAAGCCGCTGCATACTCTGCAATTGAAGCTGCAGTAATGAGAGCAGCTTGTCGGTGCTTTTCCGGCGGTGAATCGCGTTCTCCATCCGCGCCTTCTCCCTCAACTTGCTCTCATTCTCCCTCCACCTCTGTGCAACTCGATTCTCCGTTACAGCCTGTTGCATTACTTGCTGTACAAGATCCTCTTTGCTCCTTCGTGGCCGCTTCCTCAGTCGCCTGAGCCTCTCAGCTGTTGATAAGAGCGATGGCGAAGGGGTGAAGGACGACCCTTCTAAAATAAAAAGATACATTTCACAGTGGTTCCCTTGTAAAGAGCAGACATGCCTATCATTCCCCCGCATTCCCCGTTTGCCTGTCCCGCAGACAGCACAGATACAGCAACGGAGCCCCTGCCATGGTGAGTGGACTCCAGAGGCAAGGGAAATGATTTTTTCCCTGCCCTGAAAAGCTGTGGCGGGGGAGGGGGTACGTTGCAGGAGCCACAGTGTGAGCAGCAGGCAGGGGGAAGGATTTCTTCCCTGCCCTGAAAAGCTGTGGCGGGGGTGGGGGTGTGTGTGGAGTGCCGGGAAGTGGCAGGAGCCCTACTCTGAACCCTGTTCCAACATTCTCCGTAGGTGTTTGTCCTGGAAGATATCTCGTTGCTTCGAGTCACTGAGGAGCAAAGGGAAGGGATTTTATTAAGATGCGGCTTCCGCCCAGGGCCATATGCAGCGTGCCTATGTGCAGCAATGCTCCTCCCACCCATTGTAGCACAGTGGCAGGGACTAGTGACCATGACCGGGACGGGGACCATGCTGGCTCTCCCGGGAAACCTGCGCAGGCGCATTGCAAGTGCTCTTATTGAGACCTTTGAAGAGATTACTGATGATGACTACCGCGAGGTGATAGACTACATCAATGCACTATTCCACATGTAGGCAAGCATGCAAGCATCCCCTTCCACCCCAAGCTGCCTGCCTTCCTCATAGAAAAGCAGCTTTACCTCCGCAATCCGCTGCTGAGCTGGCCCCTGCAACCGCCGGACGCTGTGGCTGGCTGCCCTCCTGGGTTGAGAAGAGCTCCTGGCTGCATGCGTCCAGGGACTCCTCCGTGCCCTGGATCGCTGCTGCCTCGTCCTCATCCTCCTCCTCTTCTTCATCCTCCTGCTCTTCGTCCTCCTCCTCACCCCCCCCTTCACTGGTGGGCTGGGAAGTGTCCGTGGTGGTCGATGGAGTGACCGTGGGATCACCACCAAGTATCGCGTGCAGCTCCTTATAAAATCTGCAAGTCACCGGGGCTGCCCCTGAGCGGCCGTTTGCCTCGCGGGCTTTGCGATACGCATTCCTAAGCTCCTTTACCTTAACACGGCACTACAGAGTGTCCCGCTCATGGCCTCTTTCTGCCAAGGCCCATGATATCTGCCCATAGGTGTCAAAATTCCTGCGGCTAAACCGCAGCTGAGACTGAACAGCCTCTTCCCCCCAGCAGCTGATGAGGTCCAGCACCTCACTATTGCTCCATGCTGGGGATCGCCTATTGCGAGGAGGCATGGCACGTGGAGTCATGATGATCAATCAGAATGATCACCTGCAACGATTTCCTGAGACCACGCCACGCAATCAATCAGATCAATGAGAATGATCACCTGCAAGGATTCCCTGAGAGCACGCCACGCTTGGCTGGAGCAAACAGGAAGGGGATTTTCAAATTTCCCTGGAACTTTAAAGGGCGGGTCTGACATGTGGTCACCTGAGGACAGGACAAAAGAGTTTGCAAGTGATGACCAGAGTGGCTCGAACGGGAATTATGGGACAGGCTGGAGGCCAATTAATACGCAGTGGGTGTCCACATTCTTCCTGTAGCGCTACAGCAGGTGCGCTACAGCCCTTATTCCCCATGAGGAGGTGGATTTATAATAGCGCTATAACTCCGCGGTTATAGCGCTATTAGTGCCTTGCCAGTGTGGACGGAGAGTAGGTTATAGCGCTCGTAGGGGCTTTATAGCGCTATAAAGTGCCAGTGTAACCATGGCCTCAGCAATGCAACCCACAGTGAGAGGCCCTGGTGGCACTACATCATGCAGCAAGCAGACAGACTGCTGAAGGCTTTTGCATAGCAAAGCTCTGGAGCACTGATATGTGTAGGAGAATTAGAGCATTGAGCAGATGGTGCAAAGTCACTCAAACAAGCTTCCCCTTCAGGGCAAAGATGGTGTCTCCTCAAACAACCCACTGCTCGAAATAATGTCAGGGTCTTTGTTCCTGAAGGGTCAGTTTTCAAAGGTCCAGCATTGCTGTTTGTGTTAGCACCTGTCTTCTCAAAGGGTCCTTTCCCCAGTAAATCAGTGTCAAAGTTTCGCAGACACAAAAATGGGAGAGAAAATTACTTTAGGGGGTTAGTAATCACGATACAAGCCCCCGTAAAACTAAATTGAACAAAGTAATAGAAAATACAACACAGGCAACAATTCTCTGCCAACAAGAGCTGGACTAAAATGCCAGATGTTTGGCTTTCAGCCTTTAGTGCAATCTTAATCAAATGTCTCCAACAACTTCAGCCTTCTAGTGTCATTCTTCTTATTCATTTTTTAAACTCCAGCAACATCCTAGGCACTCAGCTAGATACGAAATTTCATGCCGCAGAGATCTTAAAGTCTAAGGGTATGTCTACCCTCCAGCTGGAGGTGTAATTTCCATCATGGAAAGACATACATACTCCAGGTCTGATTGAACTAGCATGCTAAAAATAGCAATAAAGCCGCGACTGCATGGACAGTGGGACAAGTTAGCCACCCCAGGTACAGTAGGAAGCCCAGGGCAAGGAATAACTTGGGGGCCTGATCCAAAGCCCATTGAAGTCAATGGACACATTGCCAATGACTTCAGTGACCTTTGTATTTGGCCCTTGAAGGGGTTTGCTTTGTTTTTCAAAAGGGGCTTCCCAGGTCCTTAGGCCCCTTTGCAAATCCCAGCTGTAATGTTTGGATTGGTTCACTTCTCACGGACACATGGAAGAAGCACATTTTAATGAGGGACTTAAATACAGGAAGGGGGCTCTCTCACAGTTGAGAGAGTGTTCCTTGCAATGGGGTGGGCTATGGAATAGGGTGACCAGATGTCCCGATTTTATAGGGATGGTCCCAATTTTTGCATCTTTTTCTTATATAGGCTCCTATTACCCCCCACCCTGTCCTGATTTTTCACACTTGCTGTCTGGTCATGCTACTGTGGAAAAAGGCATGGAGCCAGGGAATGGAACAATGAGCCGGGGAGATAGGTATGGTTGGCAGAGCACAGGGAGATGAGATCAGAGATGAGGGCTGGCATAGAGTTGCATAGGGCCATCAGGTGAGGGCAAATGGCAGGATCCTCCACTCTCTTGCACTTTGTACAGTCATTTGCATCTGTGTAAAGTGGGTGTAAAACCGTTCCATTTTGATCTGGCAGCATTTCACACCCATTTTACACAAGGTATAAGGCAGCGGAGAATCAAACTGAAGAAGTTTAAATTTGAGGCAGAGATTATATTATTACAGAAGTGACAAAGTGACTCTCTAGCCAAAGTTCTATTAAGATTTGCATTTAAATCAGGGATCAAAATTCTTTGCTCCGTATGAAGATTATTATTTAGCTTCCTCAATTTTATTGCACTTATTTCTCAGTACAGAATCAATTTTATGAATGGATATTTACTAGTAACTTGCCTAGTTTAATTGGTAAGCATTTAAAAAATTACCCCTTTTTTAAATGAGCCCAAGTCTTTCTTATGATCCTTCTAGGAAAGATATCTGAAGTCTGAGAATTAACAAATTGACTCAAGGATGATTCCAAAATCAAAGATATTGGCTGCTTTTCTTGCTGTGCAGTTTTGTTGATATATGAACAATATAACCATTGCTACTGACATTGCAACATTTCTTACGTAGTATATTTTCATCTAATTAATTTCTCCAAGAACATATTTTGCAGGGACAATAGTAGCATGTAATTCACCCTGCACCAGTTATTTTTGATGGAGTTATGCAGTGTAACCTTATAAGGTAAGTCACATATAACTAGGCTACAAGAGAAAGCATTCTCAGGGCTGAGGTTTTGGTCGGAATGCCCTTCACTGATGTAGTCACTAGAATTGTGCAGAAGATAGAAATTCCATTTCACAAAGGATTTTGAAATTTGGCTTCAAAATTTTCTACGAACAAAATTCCAAAAATAATTCACTTCAGACTAATCAATATGTTTCATTTTGGTTTTAACTTTTAAAAGTTTTATTTTATAATATGAAAGTTAAAAACTTGAAACAAAAAGTTGTCTCAAACTGAAAAAGTAAAAACAGTTCTCAAAAATGTTACTATGGAACATTTCAACATTGTTGGAACTTTCTGAAACAAAACTGTGGTGAGATTGAAATGTGTAGTAAAATCAGATCAGTGTCGACAAGACTGTATTTTCCAAGTTTCTGAAGTTTTTCTGACCAGCTCTAGTAGTTCTCACCAGTGCAAACCCCCAGTGTGGACGTGCTGCACCCATGTACAGGAAGGCTTGCAGAAATGTGGCTTAGCTTGGTTTCAAACTGGGATAAGTTACACTGATGCAGCACAAAGGATTGACAAGAGGGGATGGAAAGGAAGGTCAATTATACAAGGTACCCGAGACCAGAGGCCCCCTAAATATCTGTAACTGGAGTGCAAAGGGGGAGAATTGGGAGGGGTGGGCCCCATATGGGGTCCCAATACCAGGCCCCAAATTTATTTAATTGGGACTGCCCATAACAGCTACAATGGGCGTGGGGCTGGGGGCTTTAACAAGTGCAGTTATAATGCTATAGCTACACTGGGTTATAAAGCTCTAATACACACAAGTCCTTAGTTACACATGGCTAGTTACATAATTCAGCTCTTGGCTGGCTGAGCGATGAGCAAGAATCTGCGCTCTCACCTTTCTCCTGAATCTCCTGCAGAAATGGAGGAGGCTCTCCTGCCCTTTTCTTAAAGACTGTAGAGAAGCGCTTTCTAAGGCATATAGGACAGGCCTTCCTCTCTCAGCCCTATGGCAGACCTTGTCCATTGTTCTTGATCATTGTCTTCCCCGTCCTCCCTTTGCTTCCACCCTGCTGTAGCTCTTGCTTATATTCCACTAATACATATCCAGCATAGACACAGCAATCTGCGCATATACAGTTTTTGCAAGTATAACAATTGCACATATAAAATGTTATTCATACAAAAATATATACAGAGAACTTAGGTTCTGACACTGGATTGGACAGTGGATGGGGTGCAGAAGGTGCCTTCCTGGGCTGCGGATTGATGATTGAGGGTCTCAGGAGCAGAGCTGTATGGGCAACAGGACTGGGGAATTTACGGAGCCAGTGAAACGATCAGAGCTGCTCTGTTTAAATGTTATGCTCTCAGCAGAGAGCGCTTTAATTGACACTCATGTTTTCTTAATCATTGCTTAAAGTTTTACAAATTGCCAGGCTGCTGCTTCTTATGAAAAGGGGACGAATCTGAAGCTGGAGGGGAGAAGCTGGAGCACTGGTGGAGACTTTCACTGCTGGGAATGCAACCTTTTAAATAGAGCTATAAATATGTGACTAGCTTTTCAGCCTCTGTCTCTAGCCCAGGGCGCTCAGCCCCCAAATTTAGCCATTTACATACACGTATTTAAAAAAAACCTAGGAAATTCCTACACAGAATCTTTGTTAATTGAGAGTTAATGGTCCCATGCATTGTCTCATGGAATTATAAACACTGAAAAGAAAATAATACTTCATGGCATCTCTCACACTTAACATAATGCAGGTCCCCAAGTCCATTGTCTCAACACCCAATCTCACTAGTACACTAATACATGAACTTTCAGTTCAACACCACCCTTGATGCACACATTAAAGACATGAGAAATCATGCCACAATGCACAGCTTGTAATGCTATCATCTGTAATCTTCCAACTGAGCATCAAGAGCACATTTGGAGAGGAGAGTGGGAGGAGGAGACTGACATTTAGAGACAAACTGATATGACACTGACATCTCTTGGAAAAGCACCATTTCTTATTGAAAAACAGTTTAGATTGAGTGCCACACGGATGGCAAGATTTAAAATTAGACTTACAAGTCTTCGTCAAGGGAGAATTTAATTGTAGTGTTCAATCAGTCCACAAAATCCTACAATGACAATTTAAGCAGCCAAAGTAATTCAAAATAGATCTTGAGACGTCATAGAAGATAAAGTCCTTCTTTGGCTGAATCACTTGGTGATGATGTACTACACACAGCTTATTTTCTCCTGTTCCATTATTTAGTGTGCTCATTGTAATACTCTCTTGGGTCCCAATTTCCATGACATCTTCCTATTTATGTCTTTAACAGTAGAAATGTGTCCAGAAGAATAACGAATCCAGTGATGTGCCAGGTCTCACCTCAAATGTACTGCAAGCAGGCAGTAGATTTGACTTGAGAGGGACAGACATATAAAGTTTCTCACATTTAAAACATCTGGTCTGCCCTTTATTAGCATGTTTTAAAAGTGCATAACTATTGACTTCCAAAGAATACGAGACATGAAGAAAAACAATGTCTACAGTAGAAGCTGAAATGCTCTCCAGTACCTATAAAAACTATATACTCTGAGTGTACTTGTTTGAGAGCTATTTCCCTCATATTAGCTCAGGCTATGATCCCCAAACAAAGCTGTATTAGACCCATTCTGTTCTTGGAGACCTTGCTGGAGTCTTCACCTTCCAGGGAAAAATATAATATAAATATATTTTAATTAGCTACGAGTCTGAAAGAGTCTATAGCTCATTTAACTCTGGCCTCAGCAGTTCCCTGAGAGACTTGACCTGCCCGAACGATCACTTTGATGCCACGTCATTGGAAACATGCAGAATTCTGCTGACATCCATTCTGCACAGAGCCCTACACCAGCCAAGCAGTGCTTCTAGCACCGTATCATTGCTCTGTCTCAATTCAAATATCAAAGGCAACGGTCATTTCAAACTTCAGATTATATTTATGCCCATGTTAAGGTCCCTGCCAGAGCAGAGTAAAGGGACCCTAGTGTAAATGAAAGCCAAGCCCTATTATGTTTAATCTCTTAAAGTAACAAACAAGCATACGAGTCACATTACACTGTAAATGATAAAATGACGCAGGCTTTCCTTTGGGACATTAAAAATGCCCGTTTCCTTTGTTCACTTTTAATGTCCCACATTAAACAAGGAAAGCCTAGCAATTGATAAAGCTGCACTTGTAATAAGCCCTGATTTAGCAATGCACTTAAGCCGTACCTAAGTCCCACTGAAGTCAAGTCCCTTTTGCTGATTAGGGATAGATTCAAGCATATGCTTAAGTGCTTTGCTAATCAGGACAATAAATGGCACCTAATGTGAGCCCTTTATTTAAATATGCTTGTAACCCAAGAGACAGACTCTGAGTGACTATTGTCTTGATGTAGCAAACACTGTGGGAAGGGAGGATACCTGGCTAACATTAATGGTTGGAAACTCCCTTCTAAAAGTATCTCCCAATACATTTCGGTATGCTATCAGCTATGCAGAGGAGTGCTTTAGCATACTTAACAAGGGAAATTGTTCTCCCTACAGTTTCTATTCATATATGGTGTTATAGGAAGAACAGTTCTTTTCTTTGTTAAATGTTAAGCATTCCTCCCCTGCTTCTGACCAGCTGAGTTACTCCTGGGTTGGTTAAATGATTGATCTTTAGAAATCTCCCACAACAGGAGGGAAAAAATCAGAGGAAAAGCCTTTTCAGTCTGCTGAATTTTATTAGATGAATAACTTTCACATCACACATTAGTTTCCATCCTTTATTCATCAACTAGTAACGAGCAGCTGAAATGAAAGAGAAAGGCAGGGAGATGACAGTACAAAAAATGCTCTTCCACTGCCCACCCACATCCTTGTGTATGAATATAGATTAGCAGTTCTCAACCTTACAGAGCTAGAGAGCCATTTTGCCCTTGAGTAGAGTCAGAGAGTGCTACAAAGTGATTGCAGAGTGCAATCCTGACATCATATTATTTAATGTCTGTATCATTGCCACTCATCCCCATCCCATATTGATGCAATGTCATGTCACTAATAGCAAACTGCAGTATCAGGATGTCACTGGGATGCATTCTGTGGCTCTCTACAACAGCATTCTGGGAAGGGGAAGTGCTGTTTCTCCTCCCTCCGTTTGGAGTACGGTGTAGGGGTTTTAGTGGCCCTAGTCTGTTTGGCCAGCACCATTTTGTCAAAGGTAGCATGATGAGCACTCTTGTGGATCAATACTCTACTTCCTTTGCCTAAGAAAAAGCACTGAGAAGAGGTCAGAGGTCAACCAGTGGATTCCACAAGAACTCCATGCATAGCCCTGACTGCAGCATGAGACTATTGACACACAGATGAATTGTCTGTGAATAGTACATTTGGACTATTTATGTGACAAAAATTATTGGTGGCATCAGTACTATTCAAATAAAATGCAGTCAAGGACAAAAAAGCAACAACTCAGTGACCCTTCCAAAGAGGAAAAGAGTCAAAACCTATGCAGTTCTACAGGAACTCTAAAGTCAGACTCGTTACCTGTGACCTGGTAAGAGGATGCTTTCCTCTGAAATCCTAATGTTTAATCTGGTGTCCTGTTTTATTAAAGAGGGAATTACTGCTAAAAAGAACAATCAAGGGCAGAGGACTCTCTCTGTGTCACAGGCTGCTTACTTTTGCTCCAGGTTATTTAGTATTTTTATGTCTCTACTTATCTTTACACTCAGTTTGAGGTCTCAGACATTCCAAGACACATGTTTTTCTTAATTCAGGTTTTTCTAATAAGATGATTTGCTTTCCAAAAGAAAAATCACTCCAAAACCAGAAACTAAAGTTAGACTTTACCACCTTCTCTTTCATTTTTATGGCTTTTTCAAGCATTACCCATGACCAGTTTTGAAATTATACAGAGATTTTACTGGTATTTTGTCTGCTGAAGATTTTTGAGTGCTACATATGAAAGCTTTTCCTGAACATACGATAGCATATGCAAAGACTTTATTTTCATTTCCATATTTTTAAATGAACGGGAAGCAGTAGGTAACATTCATCTTTAAATGTTTATTTTTTAAAATATAGTGAATTACATAATGGGGAAAGATATTGGATTGACAGCTCTGGAGACTGAAAGGGCATTGTTTCTCATTTACACTAAGGCCTTTTTATACTGCTCTGGTAGCGCCTTTAAAGTGAGAGTAAATCATATTAAACATAATTTATGTACGTAATTTATGCCCACCTTAAGGCCCCCTTTTCCCCTGATTTCTGTGCTTTTACTTTACTTATTTCCTCCATGATTTCATTTGTTCTACACGATCTTTTATTAGCTATTAACTTCTTACAAAAACACAAAGATTGACAACAGAAAAATAAGACTAAATAAAAGAAAGAATAAATGCATATTAGAAGAGTCTGAATGAGAAATACAAAGAAATTGAACAATTGGATAAATAGAACAAAGTGAAATGTATCAAATGAAAATAATCTTCAATTACAGACGAAAGATGACCTTAAGGACAAAAATTGACAAATGACAATGCATAGTCCCTAAAGACAAGAACAAGAGATGGCGACACTATATCCAAGAACTATATGGTCATAATAGATCTGAAAAACCTCAATGAGATATTAATCAAGTAAGCCCACCAATAATGGATGAAGAAATCATGGCAGCAATAGAGAGACTGCTGAACGGAAAAGCACTGAGTTATAATGGAATACCAGTTGGATTGTTTAAAGGCATATGCAATGAAGACTTGAAAGCTTTGTTAAAGACGACAGGAGAATTCCCAGAAGATTTGATAATCCTTAGCAGTGTTCATTTTGAAGATTTGGATACACAGTTTGGTTGTAAAGACTATAGAACAATCAGTCTACAATCACATGCCTCTAAGACATGGTGAGTTGTTCAAGATACAATGCAAGGAAAGATTGATAAGGAAATAAGCAAACAACCATAGGGCTTCAGATATGAAAATAAACATTATGAACCTGAAAGCTTTCCAGTATGAAAGCTCATACTGGAAAGATCAGCTGAAATGGTGAAAACTGTACACTTGTATGTTTTACTGACTTGTATGTTTTTACTGACTTGTATGTTTTACTGACAAAAAGCATCTGACAGAATCTACCACTACAAATTGCTCAACATAATAAGATCTGTAGAGATTGCTGGATATGAACTCCAAGTAATAAAACAATTATACAATTATAAACAATTATATTGCAATCAGAAGGCAATTATAATGGAGATAAAAATGAAAATCAATAGTGATCAAGAGAGGACTGAGACATGATTATATAGTGTCACCAACTTTAGTCAACATTTATAGTGAGTGAATGATTAAATTAATTGAAGAAACAGAAGAAGATGGGCGAATAACTGTGATGAAGTGTTATGTTATATGTGAGCCTATGTAAGTCTTACTGTTTGACATGAATGCTGTGTGTGCCTCCGTTTCCCTGTGTATTGCACCAATGTCTAGGTGGCGGGAATAAGCATGTGTGACCTTTGTGAGGGTTGCTCCAGCTGCCTGCATGGATGCTGTGGCCACCCCTTTGTAACCTGAGACCCAGCGGGAGATGTGACTAGGTGACTCTTGGCCCGGAAAGCGAGACAAAGGCCGGAGGAGGAGGAACAGGGTAGAGGCCAGGAAGCAAGTCACTCTTGGCTGTCTTGGGGCACAGGGGGAGGACTAGAGCCCTGGTTCTGGGCTCCCCTACCCTCAAGATGGATTTGACTGAAAGTCGCTGATTTCTGTGCTAACAAGTACTGTCTTACACTGCGTTTCTGTTGACGCAAATACCTTCTGTTTTACCGGCTGGCTGAGAGTCAAGTCAGACTGCAGAGTTGTGGGACAGGACCCTCTGGCTTCCCCAGGCGCCCCACCCTGGTGGACTCACTGCAGAAAGTGCATGGTGTAGAAGAGGATGCTGAATGCTCTGAGGTCAGACTCAGGAAGGTCGAAGCTGTGTAAGCTTCTTTCCCTGGAGACAATATGTTCAGAGAGATCCCTGACTGGTTTCGTAGGGAGTCGTTCCAGAGCATCTCCTGGTGACTCCGTAACAATAACATTCACTATGTATACGACAGAGCTGTTGGCTGAGACAGAAGAAGGCCTGATGAAGTTAGTGGAGATTATATATGAATATAACAAAGACTCCATGCATCTGAAGAAGTGGATTTTTTACCCACGAAAGCTTATGCCCAAATACATTTATTAGTCTTTAAGGTGCCATCAGACTCCTTGCTGTTTTTATAACAAATACTATGGTCTAAAGTTGAATGCAGGCAAGACAAAAACTACAGTGGTATGCAAGAATCCTGGGAAAATAAGCAAGATTCCAGTAAATGATACATTCATACAGCTGGTGAGAAATTATTGCTACTGATGAAGTATCATTACAGAAGATGGAATTCTTCTTCAGGTTATAGATAGACTGTGCAACCAACAAAAAGGTATTGGAACTTAGCAAATGCTAGTCACAAATCTTATCCAAGTGAAGATTTTATTTGCAGGGCACATTTTTAAAGGTTCAGCAGGCAATGCATATTTATGAGCTCTGTAAGGGAAAGTTGATGGCAGAACATGAAGCAGAAAAGAAGATTTTGGATCGATAGTGTGGTGAATCAAATGGACTATTCATCCACAAAAAGATTAACAGAGGATTGTTCAGAATGAGCTACCATGGTTGGAAACTCCAGTAATGGAGAAGCCATATAAGAAGAACACCTTTTAACACTGCCTAATTGGTATAAAGGAGTTTCGGGGTAAATGAGAATCTGGCTCAAAGTGTCTACAGACTCACTGCCTCCCTCCCATCTTAATGTGGGAGGGGGATATTCTGTCTCCATGACCATTTGATCCTTACGGTATTTTATGGTGTGGACTGAGATCGCCAAACAGCAGTCAGACCTTTAGTCAGCACTGACATTGGTGGTTTTTTTTATCCTGTTACATAGAGGTGATTTTTTTTGGTTAGATTTTGTAAAATCCATACCGTTCAAATTATTGTGCATACATACATAAAAAATAATGCCATGCTCAATTAGCCAACTGAAAAATATCCATTGAGCTGTGTCAGCCAATCAAAAACAGGTCCTCTGCCCTAGAAGACCCTTGACTTCAAAGAGGTAATTGCCAGTCCAGGACAAAGGTGTACGCCTACTTCCATGCCCAATCTCTATGTACCATTCCAAAATCCAGATCACATTACCAATCCTCTTAAAGCAGTCATGTGCCTTGGGTTTCCACCATTTTTGAACACTGATTATCTATGACACAGCCGTGGCAACACTTCCTTACATTAAACATCTCCAGCTTTCATTCCATGAGTTTGAAATTTTCTGTCATCTTCTCTCAGGTTGTGGCCCACAGTAATGTTTTGCTCTGGTGTTTATTTGTAGATTCTCTTTTCTTTTAACATCATTCATTGTCAAAACCAACCTGTATCTGTATCCTGTTAGATCAAAGTACAGTACGCATATTGCAATTATAACCCTATGATGGTATCTTATTTAGGATCATCATGCCTGGATTCATGAAGTTTCCTCTTCCTCCTTCCATCTCTAGGATGTGATCCACTCCCAACCATTCTGTGAAGGTGTTAATGTGTTTGGCCTATTCAAAAATTGCAGATGTTGTTGGAGCTACCAGAGGCACAGACCCTCTGCATGGAGGTTTTGTTTCTCACTTTACCCATCTGGCTTCATGGTACCACAGGGTCTGATAAAATCCCTGTGAGTGGGTTCACATATTAGAGGAGGAATCCACGCAAGTTAACATTGACTAAGATAGCAGTTTTGGAGATGGTGGAATCTTTGCATTAGAGATTGATTCGCTAGGACCCAGGCCCGGCATCTCCAGATCCCTGGTGCCTGAACCCAGTAGAATACCTACAGGTAGGCAGCCAAAGAATTTGGAGTAGGGAGGAGGGGAAAAACATGAAACAAAGCCAGCACTCCCTCATGCTGTGCATCTACAGCCTTGGTTTCTGGTTTGCGCGATTCAGGGAAGAGGAGGGAATCATACGGGGCTCAGATATTTGAGCAAATGAGAACCTAAAAATAATGGCCTACAATTGACCGCAATCGTATTGGTTTGCTTTGCATTTAGATTTCTCAATGGCTGCCTTTCAGAAAGGGTCATCTATCCACTGCAATGGAGATTTTTAGACTTGACAATTGCAATTTTGTCATCAAATGAATAAATAGTAATTGTAATCGGATGCTTATGTTGCTACCATAGAGCCTAAAGTTACGCTTTCCCTTCCCCCTTTCCAGCAGAGGCCTCAGAAGTTCTAGAAATGACATAGAGTAAAAGAGAATTTCAAAATAAAAAAAACAAAGTTCCAGTATCATCACAACTCAGATTTTATTCAACATCAATGTTGAAGGAAATATTGGCTATTTTCCCCTCCCCGGACAAATGTTTCCAATGGATATTAAAAATAAAAACATCATCTCTAAATAAACTCACAATGTAATTATTTTTCATTAAATATATTTATCTGGCCAAAGAACAAAACCAAAAAGTTAGAACCCGTTGTACAAAAACAAGAAATAAATCCCTTGCAAACTTGTAACACTGTAGCAATGACGATGCCGATTTAGATGTCTCACCATTTTCATTAATTTGTGGAAAGGATTATTTTACTTTTCACCAAAAAAGAAAAAACCTTGGATAGCATCAAGCCAGTTTTAGAGGCAATTGAGGCTTAAACTAGCTATGGGGAGAGAACACAACTAGTGCCTTCATTCACAATGTGTGCTAGTAATTTGGAAGAAATATAGGGCTATTTAAGAGATGGCAAAAAAAAAAAGAAGTCAGAAGCATTGCAGTGTTATAGTGCACAGTACAGCGAAAACCTGCAAACTACTCATTCTAGGAAACTATAACTCTGGCAGCGCACAAAGGATGGAGACACTGTTGCCAATGTAAAGAATAATGACACTGATGATGGTGCAGAAGTTTAAGCAGTTAATACTTTTCATCTTTTTTTGGAATCAGTTGTGAGACGACTCTTGGGATGGGTTGGGAAAAACCTCGCTCTCTTCACCTTCCACTTACAGTAGCTGCTTCTGCTCTCTATCTCCCAACTTCCAGATAAAGCACCTGCAGCGCCAGGTTTGGTTTCGTAGGCATGCAGTTTGGAAGCATCGTATTTTATTTAGAATGCCTATTCCAGCATTAAAAATTTAGAAGTTCCTCTAATGGACGCTGCTTAGTGGTCTTCCCGTTAGCCACATCCAATGGACTGCAATTAGAAGTTAATTAAAGCAATGTAGTTTTTGACTAGCAATGGGGGAGATGGGATCAGGGAAAAGGAAAAGATGCAGGGAATGGAAAGAAAAGTGAGTGCTTTTAATCATAGTCCATAATCCAAGGTGTGCACATGAGGGCCTCTCTCTCTCTGTTTACTCTTTCCAGTTATAATATTTCCAGTTTAAATGCGAGTTTCAGTGGGCAGTTTCAGTTACAGTCATAAACAAAATCATAGTTGCTGGGCTCCTTTGGAATTGGTGGGGGAGCATCAGGAATCTGTATATTCTCCAAGTCGAGGAGACGCAGCTTTATCTCCATGCTGAGCAGTGTGTCCAAGTCATTTCGTGTCAGGTCACTCATCATATCCTTCCCAAGGAGGGCATTCAATCCATCGGTCCAGATACAGTACTGCCATGGAAGACAAGAACCTCAATTAAGTTCAGACATAACCTGCTTTTCCATGCAAACAAGTCAGCCAACTGCATCATCTCCAGTGCATTTATGCTCCAGTGACTTAAGAACATCTCTAAAATTAAACTAGACAGATGTGCTTAAGCACTTCTTTGGCTTAATTTTAAACATATTTATTAGGTAGTGATTTAGTGTGAAACAGGTATATGTTTCAACTAGCTGATCAGAATATGGTAACAAAAATTCTGGGAAATAAATTGAAAGAAATGAAAAATATTTCATTTAAAAAAATGTTGGGAAATTTCTCTGGTGTGTGGTATTTTGGGGGTTTTTTTAGAAAATTTCAAACACAGTGAAAATTTTCTTTGTGAAAATTTCACTTTTGAAAAAAGGCCGCCTTAAAAAAAATTCAAAAAACTGTTCACTAAAAAAAATTCAACTAGCTCTAATATTCGATAAACCAGAAAAATGTATACAGTAAACCAAGTAGTTTCTAAAAGACACTTCTCCTTTAATATCAAGAGTGCCATCTTGTAGTGTGATATTCAGTCTTCCCTTCGCGCATTAATCAAACAACCCACCCATCAATTTTTAATCATAAACCATTAGGAGCCTGATCCTAAGGGAATCTTTTAATTGACTTCAATGGGAGTCAAATTGAACCTATGTTGATGTAGTATTTAGCTACATGGAAAAATATATTTGCCATTAATGCTAATTATATTGTGGACACTAAAATATGTATTATAGGGAAAAAATCCTGCACTATCAAGGAGGTGAACTGGAAATCTAACAGACTTTTCAGATATCTAATTTTTGTGATATCACAATCATATATTTGATTTTAAAATATATTTGATCGGATCAAATATATTTCACACCATATATCCAGTATACAAATATGTAATTTAGTATATAACTACACACTGTATGTAGGTGAGGTTGCATACAAATACATATTCAGTATATGCATATGAATATGTGTGCATACAAACTCACATACACAAGAAGATACACACACACACACACACACATATATATATATATAAACTATACATAAGCACCTCTTCATGTTAATAAATATGTATGGATCTATTTTCCAGAGCAGAAAACTAAATTACTTGCAGTTGTCTGAAATTAATCAATGTTCTGTCCTTTATAAAAATTAAATGTCAAGTTATCCTGGCATAATTCTAAACAGCTTTGTTTGGCCTGTAAAGAATCTCTTCTCTTGATGTCTCTCTCTCTCCCTCTCTTTTTCTAAAAAGGAAATGCAATCTCACTCCAAAGCTGACAGCTTGAGATAACCATAAGCTGAATAACTATTTTAAATAAGCTACAAACCCAGGGGAAGTTCGTGAACAAGAGTCAACTTCTGTCGAATCAATCACTTCCATTTATTATTACAAACCATTTATGCAACTGTGAACAAAAGTACTTGAATGATATCATCTAAAAATACAAAGATTTCAATCATGAACTCATGTGTCCTAGTTTATAAGAGAAAAAGTAAATCAACCATAACTGAATTTTTATCTTACAAATGTTTCTGCTAGATTTCATGACAAAGGATTGACTTTAAATTTAGCTAACTGTGTTTTATAAGTTATAGCCAAACTTACAGATAGCTACAGCTGATTGTGTGCTGCACAAGAAAAGAAAAAGAATATTGATAAGAATTAGAGAAAAAAATCTCTGCATATGTCTACACTAGGAAAAAAGCATGTGCTTTTAAAACACGAGGGTTAACGCACTTCAAAATCCTCAAGTAAAATCCTGCTCCACTGAAGTCAGTGGCAAAATTCTCATTGAGTTCAACAGAGGCAGGATTTCACCTTTAATGTAGACAAGGCAAGTTGCAGTGTTAACGTGTTACCTGCTTAGTGGGAAATTTATGGTTAGAGCTGGGCAGATATAAAAATGTAGATCCATGTCCGCCAGGATCAACCTGCGATCCATCCCGCAATCCGCTAGCCGTCTTTTACCTGTATCCGCATCAGCAAGCTGTCTCACCAGGGCTAGTGACGGAGTGCGGGGGAAGGGAGTGAGAGGGGTTCGGGGTGTTGCAGGGAAGAGGCAGCACAAGGGTGGAGACTGGGGGTAATTGGCAGTGTGGGGATGGGACTCAAGGTGCGGGAGGGGAAGGGGGCTGGGAGTGCTCATGAGCAATGGCACACCGCAGCAGCAGTGCGGATTGCATCACAGTGGGCCAGAAGCACGGAGCGCCGAGGCCCCACCCGCTCCAATCCCCATGGTCGGCAGTGGGCTGGGACCGGGGCCATGGTAGGGATGTTGGCGCTGCCCGAGGGGCCTGAGCTGCTGGACAGGAAGCGGTGTGGTGAGTGCATGCTGGACAGCCCAGACTTCGACCTGCTGCCCAGCCCCAGCTACTGACCACCAGCCCCGAGCACGCTGCGCCTCCTGGGCTGTTCGAGCCAGATGCTGCCAGCCAGGCACCGCTGGTGAATAGAGCCCTGCGTGGTTGTATCTGCATCTGATCCACTATCCGCAAAAATGGACCACTGACATCTGCGTATTTGCAGGGCTCTCTTTATGGTTCACATTGACCGATGAATACGGTTTCAGATTCTAACTTGCCCTGTCTACAATAGGATTTTAAACTGGATATTTAAAACATACACACTTTTCCCCTAGCGTAGGCAGGCCTCCAAAAACGAAAAAAAAAAAGCCGACCTGAAAATAAGTTTCCTGCCGAACACACAACTCCATGGTATTCTGCAAATACACCCTTTCCTTAAACATTTCAATAAGAAAGATTTATTTAAAATGGTTTTGCCAGGATTCACTTTATGGGGAGAAGTAAAGGAATAATTGCAACAGAAACGGAGGTGCTTTTAAGTGTGGAGGCATGCGGGAAAGCTCTCCACAGAACGTTGGATGTAACCACTGCTCCCTCCATGCAGGCATCTCAGTGCACTGGTGAGGGCAGAGCCATGGTCGTCTTCTGGTTCAAACATAACTGATTTGGAGCCCCTTCCCGCTCCTTGCAACCTTCTTCTGGCCACCTGTTATGTGTGTGCAGTGGGTGGAGGAAGGGACTCCTTGTCTCACCTCCACTTTGGCAAACGAACGGAATCAGACATATAATTTAGGAACAGCTAGAAATCCTACTGAGCTGGTTGAAAAATGACAGCATTGATTCAGAGGTATTTCTTTCAACGTACAAAACAGACTAAGAACCACTGAAGAATCAGCTCAGTTTAATACTGGCTAATTTTAATGAAGTGGCAGTGAAACGTAATTATAACCAGTTTCACTAGCTCTCTGTCAAAATGCAGGGAAGGAATAATCCCTTTCTTTCTTTTTTTTTTTTTTGGTATTCAGTCAAAACCAGCTCTTAGCTCTCAAATGAAAAACAAATAGGATGATGTGATCTCAAAGTGATCAGACCTCTGGACAGCAATGAGCTTTAACAGAAGGCTAAGCTCTATTGCCAAATTTAAAAGATCATGAGTCAGGGCTTGCAAAAACAATGATGGTAGTAGCTCAGACATCATGAGTTTTAAAAAAACTGGGTTCGTTTTATTTGCTTTCTGGGTTTTAAGCCTTTAAACATCCCAAATATTGGGAGAGAAATCTCAAAAATTGGGAACACTGCTAAGTTAAGTTAACACTGCTAAATTATGACCAATTAGGACATTTCTGCACCACCACTGGAAACTCAGGCTGGGTTTTTGGTGGGGGAACCTGTGAAGCAAAATGCTGAAGGAAGTACTGCCCAGCAGGGCCTGAGTGGCAGCCCGTTGCAGCCAGCTGATTGGCCCATGTCAGTGCACAGGGGTGGCTCCAGGCACCAGAGCACCAAGCACGTGCCTGGGGCGGCAAGCCACGGGGAATGGCCAGCCGGTAGCTTTTAGGGCAGCAGTCCGGTGGCCTTTGGTGGTGTTTCTGTGGGAAGTCCGCTAGTCCTGCAGATTTGGTGGCAATTTGGCAGCAGGTAAGCTGAAGCCCCGGGACTGACGGACCAGCCGCAGAAATGTTGCCAAATCCGCGGGGCTGGCAGACCGCCTGCAGAAATGCCACCGAATGCCGCGCTTGGGGCAGCAAAACATGTAGAGCCGCTCCTGCCAGGAAGCAGGAAGCCATTACAGGGAGCTGTCTGAGCAATGACACTGACTGCCTGCTTCCTTCCCCTCCAGACCTTGCCTTGCTGTGAACCCCTGACACTGGTTCATGTCTGACTCGGCTACTTGCCTCCTGCAGTTCAGAGCCTCACTCTTGTTTCCTAGTATCCTGACCTGGCTCAACCCCCACGCCGCTACTTGTCTCCTCACCACAACTTGGTAAGTGATCCATGCATGCTGGCTGCCCACGGCTCAGCCCTGACACTGGCCCTTGCCTTTCTGGTCACAAATGCAGACTTTTTCAGGCATGCCATTTTGTTTTAAATGAGCTGGACAAAGCTGAAGGTAAAAACAGAGGAGGATATTTGGGAAAAGATTACAGGGCCTTTGTTAGTTCATTAGAAGATGGCAGTAGTCATAGGCTGCATTTTCCAGTGGAAGTGACTGAAATATTTACTAATTTCCATGATGGTTTGCCCATAAAAGCCAATATGGACTGTAATTAAATTGTTGCAGAATTTAAGGCAGAAAGAACCCAAAGTGTGTTCAATCTAGAGGTTGAAGAGGACTGACTACATCTTGTCTAAAGCAATAACTCTTAACAGCAGCTGAAGCTTTGGGAGCTCTAGAAACCTTATTGTCAACTATTCTTAACTGAACATTTGCCATCAAATCACTTCCTGGAACGAAAAAGCTTCTAAGTGACACTGAAAAAGTAATCCCCAGGAAAAACCAAATGAGCACAACTCATAACTTCTATCAGAATTAACAGCTGTTTGAAGGATTTTAGCCAGAATTGCAAATGTGAAAGCTTCATACCTAATGCACTTTAGCTGTCCTTTCTTGTGCTAAACATCCTTCTAAGTTCATACCTGGAAATCCCAAATTCTTTGAGACAATTATTTGTGATGCTTCCACCTTCAATTTGGAAATTGACCATTGTCTTCCAAGGAGTATGCTTCTTCGGGAGTGGGCTGTTTTGTTTTACTTTTTTATTTACACCGATACCTACTGGCTCACAGAGCTCTGTCCCATCCCACACCATGGATACAGCAGAATTTATAGTATTATGTGCTAGGGGCATGCTTAACAAATTAAACTGAGAACCAGGGGGATGTGCCATTCAGTAGAATAAAGGTCCAATGTGTTTATATCCATAAACTCCACTGATGGTATGGGAGAGCAGTCAAGACTATCTGATGGGGCCTGTTGGTGTTTAACAGTCTTGATAGTACAGGACAGGGATGTTATACTGAGGTTAACTTGATTATTCTGTAATCTTGCATGAATTGATTATTGATCATGCAGGAGAAGATTGACATTTTATTTGTATTCATTTGGGAGAGCTACCCGCTTTCCAGTGATTAAGGTGACTGAATTAAGAAGAGGAGCTCTTACCATACCAGAAAAGGAGGAGGGGGAGTTATGAGTGAGCACAGCTCTCCCAAAACAGGATAAGAGCGAGAAGTCTCTCTCTGTTTTATTATTATTTGTATCACTGTATCACCTAGGAGCTCCACTCATGGACCAGGACTCTATTGTGCTAGGCACTGTACAGACACAGAACAAAAAGACTGTCTCTGAAAACTTACGATTTTTAGAGAGGCAGGAGAGATGTGTTCCCCACCGCATCTCAACCTTGTTTCCCCTCACTTTAATCTCTACTTACCTCATGCTTGTCAGGAGCAATGAAATTCAGCTGGCCATTTGAGTCATACAATATAGAGAAAGCAAGCTCAAGCACCTCCTGGAAAAACATAATCATAAAGAAACCCATATTAGAAATCCATTAGAAAGAGTCAGACATTCACACCTTGCTCTCTTCCCTGTCAAAAACTCTGAAGAAAACTGAAATACTTTACCATACGCACCTGAAATTCTACTTCATTTCCGGCCAAAACTGGCCACAGTGCCAGCGTCCCACAAGAGACACAGACAACAACAGAACCAGCATTGGGACCAAAGGGGGTTTAGGGAAGGCTAATAATCGGAAATGAGTAGCAGTGACAGTGTGGGGTTCCAGCTTAGGCTAGAGTTTGGGTTCTGGCTTGAGCCATGCCCTAGCTAGGGTCTGAGATCAGAGACACCAAAACCTCCCAAAGCCAAAGCCCATAAGGCAGATATCTCACAAGGACAGTTCATTTTGTGATACTTGTGCCATCATCAATGCCAGATATCTTACGAAATTATACATTCTCAGGAGATGTCTGCCATTTTGGTCGCCATCAGAACCAGAACAGGCAAATGTATCCCATGTGGGTTTGGATCCAACCCCACAGAGGGAAATCCCCAGGGAGCACAGAAGGCTGCCACAGCTGACTCTTCACCCTCCTCTCAGGGCCCACCCCACCCCCCCCAGTGTAGGGGGCATTTTGGGGATTGGAGGGATGTATGATCAAACTGACCTGCACTCTGGTAATCCCCACTAACATAACACCCGTTAGAGGGTCATCACAAACATAAAGCAGCTCTGTAGCTACACAGAGTTGCCCTGAATAATATAAGGAAGAAAGGCAGAAACATGGTGAAAAGCTACCTGTGTGTGTCTCCTCACCTTCACTTCCACTGTTGCCCCCCAGAATCTGGCCCACAGTGTAACCACATTCAAACTCTGCCATCGCTCCACGCCTTCCTACGTCTCTATCCTCATTCCTTCTACTCTCACTCCCCAACTCCTCATGTTCCAGCCCAAGCTCTTCTCCTCACTGCATCACTCAATTCCTTCCCGTTGCAGATTCAGTGCCTTATTCCATGCTGTCCTCTCTGTATTGTACAGGCTCTCAAATCAGATGCTAACCTCCTACCTCTCCTCCTCTGAACCCGTCCTGAGAACTCAGGAGTCCCACAAAACCAACTGGCAATAACTTTAATCTTCCATCCTCTGCTCTTTAAAAATGCCATATCTGTGTGTCTACTCAGATTGTAAGATCTTTGGGTTGGCCGGCCGGGGTCTGTGTATGTGTGTGCAGGAAATCTGGCTCTTGCTTTTGTTTAACAGGCCATACCTGTTGCAAGTCCATGTAAACTCTAGAGCAGGGGTAGGCAACCTATGGCATGCATGCCAAAGGCAGCATGCAAGCTGATTTTGAGTGGTGGGGGTTTGGAAAGAGATGATCAGTTTTCTCCCCTACGTATCTGAACTGGAATTTTCAAAGGAGCCTCATGGAGATAGGTAAGCATGCAACCCCTATTGAAAGTCAATGGGAATCAAGTTCCTTTGAAAATGCCAGTCTATGTAAATAAATAGTCAGCATTTATCAGCAGTGACCACACTGCTATCTAAGGTACTGTGTTATTTCCATATGCTGAGACTAGCAAGTACATGTGGTATATCAGTTATTGTAGCATGTCTGAATATCAGCTCTGACTAGTTTTTACCACAGGCTAACAGTCACTAGTGATGTGATTAGTGTAGCCTCTACTGGTGGACTCAGAAATATTCCCCTTCATATCAAGGGCCAAGCTCTTTTTACCCACTTGCTTCCTGGTCAGTGGCCCCATAACGCTAATTGTCTCTACTGGCTTTCTTGAAGAATGAGAGAAGAGAGGCATATAACAATTGTTTCTACACTGCTAGAAGCTACAAGAGCACCGCTTCCTACATTCACAATATTGAGGATCAAAAATGAAACAACTCTAAATCTATAGTGGCTATAGCAGATATACCAGACCAGATTTGATCACAGGTACACAGAGCCAGAGTAGCTCCATTGACTTCAGTGGGGTTACTCCAGATTTACACCGGTGTAACAAGACCAGAATCTGGATTGCAAACTTTAAGTTACATCCTGTACCAGAGATGGGCAAACTATGGCCTATGGGCCACATCCGGCCTGCGGGACTGTCCTGCCTGGCCCCTGAGCTCTGAGCCCGGGAGGCTAGCCCCCATCCCCTCCCCTGCTGTTACCTCTCCCTGCAGCCTCAGCTTGCTGCTCAGGCAGCGCTCTGGATGCTGGGGCTGCACGCTCCTGTGGGGCAGCACAGCAGCATGTCTGGATCTGGCCGGGCCACGCAACTGCCAGATGTGGTGCTCTGAATGGCATGGTAAGGAAGCCAGGGCCGGGAGGTTGAATAAGGGGCAGAAGATTCTGGGGTCTGGGGCAGTCAGGGGACAGAGAGCAGGAGAGGAGGGTTGGATAGGTGTTGGAGTCCGGGCAGCCTGTCAAAGACGGGGGTATGGATAGGGGTCGGGGCAGTCAGAGGACAGAGAGCAGGGGAGTTTGGATAGGGGGTGGAGTCCCGGGGGGTGGTTAGAAGTGGGGGGTTGGGGAGGAGGTGGTCAGGAGACAAGGAGCAGGGGGGTTGGATGGGTTAGGAGTCTGAGGGGGACAGTCAGGGAGAAGGAAGTGGGAGGGGCGCACAGCCTTCCCTACCTGACCCTCCATACAGTTTTGCAACCCGATGTAGCCCTTGGGCCAAAAAGTTTGCCCGCCCCTGCCCTATACATACTTTCTGGTTGATCTGAAACTTTAGTATCACATGGCAAAAATTCTTGCTTTTCTCAGGGTGCTGGTATCTCAAACTTGCTGTATTTCTAGAACATTCAAAAGGAACTCTCTGGGTTAATTCCCAGCGGGAACAACAGCTCCTGGTTCTACAGAAGCACTCAACTATCAAATTGCTAATAGTTCATGCAGTTATTTTCTGTTTTAGGCATGTCTCTCAAGCGTATCTTATTAAGAGTAATGACCGCATTCCAGAACCTAACTTACCTCTGCCCATACAAGCCTGGCACTATCTCCTCTTAGAGTGTTATCAATTACTGACATCAGAAAATGTCAAGCTGTGAAACAAAATGGGTGGGGGAGGGAGTCTGTACTCTGAAGCTACTGAATTTCCAGACGGTCACCAACAAATTCTACACCTAGGATTGGGAATGTGAAGGAACCACTAACAAACAGTACAACGCTCCAAGCTCAGCCTTTCTGTCAAATCTCTCCTTCTCAACATTCTCCAGCTAACTTTTCCCCTCAACTCACCGCCTGGGTTGAAGGCCCGCACTGGTAATGGATCCAGTCCCAGCTCTTACCTATATACCTACATGCCATGCCCTGCAGTCATTGCCATGTCTTGCACTCATTTTGCTATTGTCACCCCCTTCTCTGTCCCTTTCCCACGTTCTCTTGTTTGTCTTTTTGTCTCTTTTGTCTTTTTTTTTCCCTGGGTCTTACTTTCAATTTTTCATTCAGTCCATTACCTTTCTCATCGTTGTCTCCTTCCTTTTCTGCCTCCCTCTGAAAACCCAGTTCTCAACCTCTCTCAGCGTTCACTTCTTCCTTCTAACTCTTTCCACCAGATCCTCTCGCTGTCCCAGATCCATCCTTTCTCTCACAATTCTCCCAATTTGCTCCCTACTTCCAACTCTGTTTCCCTTCCTCCACTGCACCCTTTCCTTCATCACTTCTAAAGTCTCTCTCTTCCCTCGTTTTACTCTTCCTCCCCCTCTCTCTCTCTCTTCCCTTCCTCTCCTGGTGAAGTCTTCTCTGCCCCATCCTGTATTTACAAGAGGAATCACCGCTTGGAACCAGAAATGTCTCTCTCATTGAAATAGAGAGTGAACATGCTGCTTAAAGCTACTGGCCACTCCCTGCTTCAGCCTCATGGGGAATCTTTTGCAGAAGAGATGTGAGCAGATCTCCTCTCCCACAATGTCTGTTTGCCTCTCTGGCTGCTATCCCTGGTCCCATCATAAGGGCCAATCAGAGACAGGATCAGGGAGCTGGGCACCTTTTGCTAATCAGATTTGCTACTGGTTAATTGTTATGTTGCCACTGCGTAAGGCGGAGGAGCACAAGTGGTCACATGCAATTGGAACATCCTTCCACCTCATCCTGAGTGATCTCATGGTTCCTACAGCCCACATCACGGGCTGGGAACCACAGGCCTATTAAGTTAATGCCAGGGCAGGATGGTTCCACGGAATAGTACCTAGAATATGTGCTGGTGTTCTTGTTCTTTGATAACCAAGGTGAAATTAAAGAGAACAGATGTTTCTGGAGAATGGAGAAGTAAGTAGATGAATTTCTGCTCACTAAAAATTCTCCACAGATGGAGAAAGTAAATAAGGAAGTGTTATTTACTCCTTCATATAACACAAGAACCAGGGGTCATCCAATGAAATTGACAGGCAGTAGGTTAAAACAATCTAAAGTAAGTATTTCATCACACAACGCACAGTGGGATTCAAAATAAATTAGCTAAGTTCATGGAGAGTAGGTCTATCAATGGTTATTAGCCTGGATGGGCAGGGATGGTGTCCCTAGCCTCTGTTTGCCAGAAGCTGGGAATAGGCAACAGGGGATGGATGATGGATGACTTGATTGATGTTCATTTCATCAGGGGCACCTGGAATTGGCCACTGTTGGAAGACAGGATACTGGGCTAGATGGACCTTTGGTCTGTCCCAGTATGGCTGTTCTTACGTTCTTAGTCCTGCCAACTCAGGTAATGGAAAGGATGGCTGGGGAATACCCACAACTAGATGAACATCTCTTATACTTCCTTGTTAAACGGCTTTTAAATCAAATACAATTAATTTGCATAAAATATATTAATATTATATGAGAGGCACAGATGAGCCTAATGGTGAGCCTTAACAACTGAACCCAATTTAAAACATGAGCAACACTAAACAACCATAGTTTCAAGTCTGCTTCTATCAAGCCATTCCAGTTTCATATGGCATCAAATTTCAGTTCAGCTTTGCTCCTGTTTATTTTAAATGATCCCACTGGAAGAATAAGGGCTGATGTTGGCCCACGGAGAAATTATGAAGCCACTGTTAAGGACATTCTGCCAATTCTATTCCTGTGTGTAACACTGTCATTCTCTCATTTAATTATCTTTTCTGTCAATGAATACACATTAAGATGCTTGTTATGTATATATTTATCTCCCTCTCTCTCTCTATACATACACACACACACAGAGAGAGAGAGAGGGTCACAACATGAAATCCCTTCTTCAGTTGTGAAACTTCAACCTATAGTCCGTGTTTTGTAAATACAACGAAAACAGGGTTTGTGAGATTTTTGATACATCATTCTCAGCAGAAAACCAAATTAAATTAAAATGTATTTAAGTGGTGCTGCAATATTGTGCACAGACTATTAAAATGTTGCAGACAATGTGCATACAGTCTGTATTGCACAATAACTAACCTTCCAAATTCTGTTAGTTCTAAAGCAGAAAATGAGGACATGGAAAAATCGACATCATAAATGGAGTAATGAGAAAGATTATTACAGTCTGTATTGAATTCAACTGAATTCACCAGCTATGGATGTAATTACATTACCTATCAATTCCAAATCTCCATATCTTTGATTAGCAGCTTTATGCCAGTCCATTGCAATTTTACCCTTGGAAATGGAACACTACTGACTGCTGAGGGCAAACAAATCTGTAGCCCTGCTATTTAGCATTAAACTCTGCTTAAAGATTGCTGCTTTATAAAGATGACAAATTTTCATCACCACTGTATGGTTTCTTTTTTTGTTTTTGTGGACATACGAATGCCAGGATAAGGAAGCACTAAAAATACTTCATATATCATGTAGTTGCCACACCCAAATGCCATTGATGTCTCAGATGAAGTAATAAATAGGAGCTGTGTGCAATCTACTGTGTATGTGTGTGTTTGTGTTCTGATTCAGAAAATTAACCAGGAAAAAGTCTCCTTGATTTTTTTGTTGTTTGGTTTTGATTTTCATTTGATAAGGATTTTATTTTCAATCAGGGATATTCTATAGTGAAAGAAGATGAGGGTAAACTCTATATTTCAAAATGACTATTTTGCTCTATGAGCCAAATACAACTGATACTAGTTGCCCATATGGGAAACATGCACAAACAGAGCTTCGAGGTGGTCTGTCCCTCCAGCCATCCTGCACTCATCAGTGTAGTATCTTAGAATCAATCTTTGAGGGAACAGCTAGTTTCAGCTGCCTCTACCTGTCCTCATCTCCCTTCTCATTGTAGGAAAAGATCAGAGGTGGGAATGATCGGATGAAGGTGCATTGCAATGTTACGTGGGGAAGCTTTCACTGCACCCATCCCCACTGAGTCTGGCTCCAGATCTGTCATTAGCTGTATATTTTCATGAACATTAAACACACTCATTTTGTTTTCGAAACTGAGGCAGGAAATCCTATTTTTCACATTTTATGCTTCAGAATCTTTCTAAGCATCCCAACTAGAGGTGGATCAAAAGAAGAACTTCAAAATATTCCTAATGTCAGGCATTGATAGATTCAGATTCAAATCCCCTAGCTAGATCCCTGTGGTTTCAAGTTAGACCCTAAGCAATGAGGGTCTTATTCCCCCACTGAAATTCATATGCAGCACAGGTTGATGGAAGTCTCATGAATATACCTGTTGGTCATGGATTTCCACCTTTAAAGATGGCAGAATTTTCCCAAGATCATTGGATCTCCCAAGCTCTCGTAGTTGGGAACTAATTTCTCAGCAAAAAAGCTCAAGATTTTAGCACTATGAAACCCAAACACTAGTGCTAGTTTCAGCTTCTCTACCCCAAACTCTGAAAAATATCCAAAACCTAATCTAGATCTGAACACTGCCTCCTCTTCTGAATCCCTCTGTAACATTGAATGCATCGTTGTCTCCTTAATATTCAAATATCACAAGGTATTCTTCCATCAGCATCCATTTCCCACCTGGGTTTTCTAACACACCTCAATCTGAAATTACTATAAACTGGACATAAACTGTATCTTTGCTGCGTGACAGGGATGCAGTGACAGATTCATCAGAGAATATGGTAAGCACAATTTATTTGTTTAGTGAGGGTAATGTTTCAGCAGGTAACAATGTTAGGCCACTCATCAATAGTTATTGCTACTTTGTTAGGCCAGGTCTACATTGGAGAGGAGGGGGACGACCTAAGATATGCAACTTCAGCTATGCAAATAGCATAGCTGAAGTCGACATATTTTAGGTCGACTTACCTCAGCGTCCTCACAGTGGTGAGTCGACCACTGCTGCTCCCCTGCCGACTCTGCTTCCGCCTCTTGCGGCAGTGGAGTTCTGGAGTCGACAGGGAGAGTGCGCGGGGATCAATTTATCGTGTCTAGATGAGATGCGATAAATCGATCCCTGATAGATCGATCACTGCCCGCCGATCTGGCAGGTACTGTAGACTTGACCTTAGACTCCATGGAACCCAGCAGGAGCCAGCACTACTGATCACTTCTCCGTATGTGTAATGTTTATCCACAATTATCATCATGCACAGATGCCATGAAAGTTAAACATAGAGTTGAGCCCACTCAAGTATGTTTGTCTAATAATTTGACTCACATGGTCCTAGATGAAAACAGAAAAAGACTGAAAAATTGTGTGTTTGTGTATGTGCGCATGCGCACACATACAAATGGATTTGCAGCAAGCCAGAATGCAGTTATTTTAGGAAAGGTCAAGTTCACAGTCTTTGTACTCTGCAGAGTGAACATTTATAATAATTTGAAAGTCATACCTTGTTTTGTTTAAGAGCACCTTTCTCCTTCATGTGAGGGCAGTCCTTCCCTGTCACAACTGCTTTTATATCTGCCACAGGTACTGCATTCAAAAAAAAGAAAATGAGTGTACCAAAATGTGTAAAAGCTGTGCTGTCAAACAAGAGGCAAAACTGATGTGTCAAAAATTTCTACTATGCCATTACCAGAGTCTGCTGTGGAAAAGGAAATTAAGCAAAACAACTGAAACAGGCATCACTGAGCCTTAACATAAGGGATTCACGTTTCATACGTCCAGATGGAAATGTGAACTGGTATTCTGCTTTCTCCCTCTTGTGGAGACTTTTGATGATAAATGGATTTTGTGTAGATGTGTGCAGGCTTTATGTACACTCACACCTCTAGACCAGAAGTTCTCAAACTGTGGTCCATGGACCACCAGTGGTCCGCAAGCTCCATTCAGGTGGTCTGCAGATAGTATCCTTTAAGGTGCATGCCTGGGTGGCCACATACGAGAGAATGAACGGCCACCCACCTAATTAATGGAGCCGTGTAGGTGTTGCTCTATTAATTAGGTGCCTTGAACCTGGAGAAGATGCACATGTAAGGTGAGGTGGTGGCCTCGGAGGAGGGGGGGAGTATGGGGTAAGTGGGAGGGGGCAGTGGGGCGAAAAGAGGGAGTGGGAGGAATTTGGGATGTGCAGGGCTGCAGTGGCCAGAGAAAGAGGCAACTTTCCCCAGCTCCAGGTTGGTTATAATGGTTATTAAGTTTTTTTTATATAGTGCTTTTATCCAAAGTATTTTACAATACTTAGCTAATGGTACAAACAACATTTGGAAAGATCATTAAATGGTCCGCCGAGACCCTCAGCAGTTTTCAAGTGGTTTGCGAAAAAAAAGTTTGAGAACCACTGCTCTGGACAACATATAGCATGTATCTGTCATAAATTTAGATACAACTTTTTCATGTTGTTTTACACTTTATCCATGACTGACTGCTCAATCACACACTTGTGATTTTGATGGGGGAAACTATATAAAGTTTAGAATGACCAACGATCACTGTTTTTTAAAAAAATCATTTTTAAAGTAAATTAATTTAAAAAAAAGTTTTGAAAAGTTTCACTTCTCACAATCTCTGCAGGAGTAAACTTGGTGAGGTCATTACAACACAGAGATAAATGCATCTGTGTTTCAAGTGGAAGTCAATTTTCTGGCAGTAATTACATTATGGAAAATCTATATACTCTAAATATAATATGATAGTGAATGACGGGAAGCTTCTACAATCTATAAATAACCCATTATCTTGTGACTTTGGAAAAGGATCACATGGAGCAGGATAACAACATGAAAATCCACCATTGCTTGAGCCTTTAAAATCTCTAATGGAAATGCTACAGTAGAAAATGCATTCTTCCCCCCCGATGGACTCAACAGCAGACATATTTCACATATTATATATATGTCTTCTCTAGCCAAGACAACAAGCTGTTGCATCACTCACCGTGTTATGGTTGAAAAGATAACATAAAATATTAGAATACAATTGAATTTTAATGGATTTTTTTTAAATACAGTAAACCATAAGCAGCAGAAATTATTTCTGGGGTTATCGATTCAACCTCTCCTCCTTCTGAATACTTTAGGGTTTTATAGTGCCACCCATCACTAGAGTATCTAAGCAGCTTCTCTATAGCAAAGATAGTGATAGCCACAGCAAAGTTCCTATTGGACTCCATAGAGTCACTGGCACTTTCTCTTTTTAGGGTCAACACGCTGCTTGGGGTAGGTTTTTAAAGGGACTGGGAGGAATTTGGGAATAAAAAAGGGTGTTTGAGTTGTGAGTATCACTTTATGGCGAAAAGACATTCTCTAAACTGAAGACTTTGTAATGTTTCCTAAAGATGGATGGTTCTGAATTCACCTGATCACGTTGTTGTTCCATAGCTGGATCCTCTCTATTGAGAATTTTGGTTCCCAGATCTCATGTTTTGCCCTGGGTTTTGTGATCTGTATTTTCTCAGAAGTATGTAGGTGTCATGGTGATTCATAAGTCAAAATTTGGTCTTTGATGTAGCTGGGGCTTGATCCATTAATCGCTTTGAAAATTAAGACCAATGCTTTAAACTGGTACTGAAATCTGACAGGGAGCCAGTGGAAGATCTTGAGTATGGGTCTGACAAGGCCTAAGCCATAGAAGAGGTGGGCAGCTGCATTCTGGAGCAGCTGGAGCCTGTGCATAATCTTTACATTCATCTTAAGATACAATGAGTCACAGTATTCCAGCCTGGATATGACCAATGCATGGATTATTACAGTTAGATCTTCATCTCCTAGCAAGCTGGATATGAAAGAAGGCATTTTTGAAAACTGATGGTACTAGTTCATCCAAACTTAGTGAACAGCCAAAGAAGACTCCCCTCTGCACAAGCCACCTTGGTCTCATTTTCCTTTTCCTCATCCCCTTTTGTCTACTGGTTCTCTCACTTCTGCACTGGGGAATGGGAAGAGAGAAGGACCACTGTGTGTTCCCCTTTGCTCATTGGATGGTCAGGAGGAGCGAGAAGGCTTGTCCAAAGCTTGCAGTGGAGAGCACCACAATCTTTATGTCTAGGAGAGGGTAGGTCATTACGCTCAGATGGTAGCAGATCTCTGTAATCCCACATTATATATAGGGTGACTCAAAAACTAGAGAGGCCGCACTTGGTCGCAGGTTTTGTAGGTTCCCAAAGCCAGTTCTGTGTGGCATGTCTCAAACAGTAGCACCTTATTATTGGGCTCTATTTACATGAATCGGATGGATCTCATGTTCCATTTAAACTAATTCCTAATGTAATGGCTGCTGTGGGAATCCATGTGTCCCCTTGAGCCGGAAAAGTTTTCGGCACACAAGGAATGGTGGCCCTCTCTAAAATTCTGCACTATCTAATTCACTTGGTCATTATTGAGGTTGGGGCCCAGTCACTAGAGCCACAGCTCAAGAGTGGGGTTCACTGCCTCATCTTTCACTCCAAAGCTACTGTAATATTTTTGCTTTGTTTCTCTAACTGCAGAGCAAACAAATAGCTTTTCCCAGCGCCAGTGCTTTAGTGCAGCGATCAGAAACCCTGTCCTAGATTCTGACAAAGGACTCCAGTAAAAGCACAAAACACCCTTGTGGCAATTCTGTACAGCAATGAAAATAAGAGAATGTGATTGTAAAATGCCACTGGTATGTGACTTTAGTTAGGTGTGTCACCCTCCCAGGCCAGCACAAAGCAGCTCCCAGACATTTTTAGAGGATGGGGGCAGAACAAAGATTTTGATTTCATTATCCCAAAGGTTTGTATTACACTGATTTATTTTTATTAATCAATCAAGAAGTTTAGTTTATTAAGTTACTTTTCTCAGTTTCCAGTCTGGGGAAATTCCCAAAGTCTGCGGAAATATTATTTACTTCACTAAAGAAGCAGAATAAACTTTACTCACAGGTGACTGATATGATAATGCCAAGAATGACATTTATTACTAATGAGAACAAAATACAAGGAAATGATTTCTTACCTATTCTTTAAGTTTTAGTCTCATTTTCTTGGGGTGATGTCTAACGACTATTATCTTGGCCATCATCAAAGACCAAATCTAGGACCTCCTGAGCTACATTTTGAGCCTCTATGTCTTACACTAAAGGGGACACTTTCAAAACAGAATGAGTTTCAATGGGTCTTTGGCTCTTAAATCTCTTAGGGCTCATGAAAATCTCTCTTTACATTCCGTAGACGGGAGCTGTGCAAGAGTGACATGCTCTGCTGATTGGGCACAGAGGACACCTAACACACATTGAAAAGAGAGAGATTACATCATTTCTCAGAATAGCGTGTCATTTAAGTGCATGTAACCATTATAATCAAGCTAGTTGTCTCAACTTTTTAAAAAGACCTTCATCTGCTCTCCATCGTGGATTTATCTCCCAGATACTAGACAATTTACAGCATCAGGAACAACTGTCTTCACTTACAAAAGGTGCTTCTGAGCCTACTATTCCAAATTGATTTTATTTGATATCTGCAGTCTGATGAGGCCGTGAGAATGAATTGTGTTACTATGTAGGAAACATAACATTTCTAAGCTAAAAGTTCATAGGAAGACTCATCTGAAACCAGAGAATGCATTCATCATGCACCTTTTCCAAAACTTGAGCGTGATACATAAACACATCAAAAAATATTCATGCTTACTATTTACATACTTCTGTGGCCTGCCCCCATCATGAAGTCCTGGAATATCACTTAATCATTAATGTATATGTTCTCACAACCGCCATGAGGTAGAGGAGAATTATTGCCCTTGTTTTATAGATGAAGAAATGAAGCAATAGGAGATTAAACAATTTTCTCAGGGACACAGAGGAAGGTTGTAGCAGATTCTGGAATTGAACCCAGGCCACAAAAGCAGATCTATGCTACCCATGGATTTGCAAAGCCAAGATCTGGTCGCTCATTTTGGGTTTCAGAATAAGATGAAGCTAAACAAGAAAATTGAGGTGAACAATCCAAATGGTGGCATAAATTGACTGCAACTGCTCACATCCTTTTGGGTAGAAATGCCATTGGATAGCCTTGAAAAAATACATACTTTGTAAGCTCTACCCTCACTGCAGTCTGGCAAACTCTTTGCAGACTGCCCAGAGGTCTGTACTTGAGAAAATGCTTGTAACAAGATATATCTTAACCAGAGGAGGCATGGCATACTGGGCCCATTAATGGAGATATTTATATTGCCTTGTCTTAAAAGCAAATAAGTAACTTAAAAATTCATTAATAGAAGAGCCAGCACATTTACATGACTTACATTTATCCTGCAAAGAATCATGAGGAACTTCTCCCTGTGGACTTTCTTCCAAGTCTCCATAGTGCAAGACCTTGTGATTGGGTGATAATCGACAGTACCAAAATTTGTCTGATAAAATAATACATTAAAAAAGGTTAACATCTGTTTTTGTCTTCATCACCAATAGCATAGGAGAAAAGTAATTCATTTCATATGCTAAACTGCAGGGAAAGAGTATTGTGGAATGGTTAAGAATATGATGTGTGTGTTTTGAGGAGGGCAAGGACTTTGCCTTCTCCCAGTAAGTCACATAATTAAGAAGAGTCTTTGAACTGGTCCTCTTGCAGCATTTCTGTTTTCATTCAGCCACCATTTATGAAAACCAATGTTAAACCAGAATAATTTCCTTTATTTTCAACTCTTCTGGGAAGAAGCTTAGGATAAGGTTTTCAAGGGAAACTAGTGACTTTGGGTGCCTAACCTGAGATGCCTTTAAGGGGAGTGTTTGGAAGAAGTGCAGACTGCTCAGTAATTGTGAACCAGACCCATTTAAGATGTCTCAAATGGAGCACCCAAAAATGACTATTTACATTTGAAAACTGTGGCCCTTGCCTTCTGATATGCTTTATAAAGCACCATGTACATTTACTGTGTTACAGAACATAATAATAATTTCCCTCTGGTTTCAATAACTACATCACCAAGAGCCTTATTCTATAGATAACAAATAAGTCATTACTTTGTATGTCTACAAATGGATATTGTTTGTCTTTTTTCATTTCAGCCTTCTTTCGGAGCCCAAGCATATTTACACTTCTTCCCATCTTCAGCTTCTTCAGTTATTATTCCTCTTAACAATATTTGCCAAGAACTGCTACCACTAATATTTGCTGGCATAGCCAGACTAAAATATTAGCTAACGTACAAGGTCGCTGCCTGCCAATTCTCCTTCTGAAAGGATAACTTCAGACTACCACCCAGATACCAACCATACCACAGGACCTTGAATAAACAGACCACAGTACGCTGTCACAAATGCAATTTTGTTACACCTGAACTATGGCTCTCCTAAAACTTTGAGCAAGGGTGGACAAAATGGTGGCTAAAATGCCAGTGGCTGCCTAGTGTCTTGTCTACATCAGCACTCCCACCATTTCTATCACCAGTGGAGGGTACCCATGGTGAGAAATTTTAGGGGAAAAGGTTAGCATAGACATAGCCCCAGAGTAGCATACTAGCACACTGGCTTCATGAGCCCAACTTTTTTAGGAATCCCATAAGCTCCACTGTACATGCTTTAAAATAAACAATCATCTAATTGAGAGACATGACTGAACATCATCGATTTTTTAAACTATGCATGTGATCCCCCCTTTTAGCTATTTTTCACTGTGTATTAGCTTTTTTCACTCAGCAAATGGCAAAGATGTTTGGAAAATAATGAATGCAAATATTTTCCATTTATGCAGCACCTTCTCCTGAAAGAACTCAGAGCACCTTACGAACTATGGTGAGAGATTCTGGATTTCAGTTACACAAGTATAAATCTGCAGCAAACCCAGACTTAATTGATTTACTTTCATGTGCCTTGGTTTAGAGTCTCGTGCTATGTACATAAAGTGCCACTGAAATACAGCTATCCCCGGGATGGAGGACTGAAGGTAACCAGCACATAGTGTGTTGCAGAGCACTGGGGAAAATGGAAGTTGTAGTCGAGAAACCAGAAGTCGCTGTACTTAAAATTTTTTTACAGGGCTTCATAACAGAGCTTATATGGTCTTATATGAAGAACCCATAATAAACTGCTTGGCATTCAATTTATGAATCTTGGAAGACTGTATGGTTGAATTAATTCTCCCTGGATTTGAACCTCTTGTTCTAGGTGATTTTATCAGAAATATTTCAAACCCAATGCTTAAAAAACCATATTCTACTCCCATCCAGCACCGGAACAACTTGTCCTTCTTGTTCGTAAAAGAGGCATTCCTATTAAATACCTTATCAGAATATAATCTCTATCTCTAATAGCAACCTCATCTATTGATAAGACAGTTTTACAATTTTGGTCAGTACAGGAGAGCAGAGCTAGCAATTTCTTATGATTAAAAATATCCTTTCTTTCTATTGAAACTCAGCATGACCTTACTATAGTCTCAATACCTTTGGGAAATAAGTAAGTGGATGGTGTCAATGAAGACAATTAGTATGAAACATGGAGAGAATCATCAAAGACTATGCACTGGAGTTATTGAAGGAGCTAAAATGGACCAGATCATTAACATACTAATGATTAGAGTGTTTTAAAACCATCTTCTAGCCCCAACTCTCTAAAAACAAACAAAAAGAAAATACAAATGCAAGTGCTTACTCCTTTACATTATTTTTAGGAAGCAATGGTTTTAAACTAAGAAAGCCTAGCTAGGAAGACCTGTAAAATGATTCCCAATGTCAAAAGGACAATTAAAGAACAAGTAATCAGAGAGTGCTGCTCATAGTGTATCCAGTGCAACTCTCCAGGAGTCTCATTCGTAATTGCCGCCATGGCAAAACTTTGCTGGTAGGGGAAATGATTTAAATGAGACCTGTAGAAGGAACTAATGATATTCTATCAGCTGTATGGTTCCAATGACCATACTACTCAGGCTGAGAGAAGGGCAACTAGTACATTAACAATTGAAAACAGAGCTCGTTTTCCTTTTGGGTCTTGCCACACTCATCACAGCCAGAGCCAGCTGGTTTTCAGCTTGATGTACCATCTTTAGGGATCTGCGCTTTACAACGGATCATGTTGGTTTAAGGGAGTTGCGTGAAGTGGTGCAGGAGCATGTTGCTATTTTACTACTTAGTAGATTTGGTAAATATTTTGATTCAGTTGTTTTTTAAATTAAAGAATAAACTAAAACAAGACCCCTGCAAAATGGTGCTAAGTAATAAGAAAAAGAGAGGACATCATGTTTATGAGTAGGACACAAGACACGTTAAACTGACAAAAATGCAATTTTTGTCTTGAAGCTCCACATACAGGCGAGTCGCATCTTAGGCGCACTTAACATGCACGAATTCAGCTTTGCGCAGTCGGCAAAAACATCTGACCAGACCAATCAGATGACATTCCTAAACCGGGAAGTGAGCCAGAGTCCAGAACATCTGTTATTGTAAGCAACCTGCCAGCTCAAAGCATGCATCCACAACTGACCAGTCACCCTCTATCCTAAGAAGATGAGCAAAAGGTGTATTTTCCTAATCTTTAGTATTCTATCTCTTCTCTCTTTCTGCATCTGTCCATGTTGTTAAAAGCAGGAGAGACTCAATATTTAACAGGAACAGCCCTTTTCTCCCTTCCAAGGAGAATTCCTGACTCAATACTGAACAGAAATAATCCTTTCCTCACTTCCAAGGAGAATGTTTGACTGAAAGGAGACTAACATTTTGGCAAAAGAAACTGACATGTTTTTTATTGACTGATTGTGAAAAACAAGCAATTTCAATGCTTTTTGCCTTGTTTTCATTTTTTTCTGTTCTTTTTCCTTTTCATAGTTTCCAATCAATATACTTCTAACCTTTGGCAAGAACTGCCTAATGTATTCCCATTGTATTAAGCAGGCTGAGGTCTATTTATATCAAATCCAAACCTTATTTAAAACTGTTTAATACTGGACAGTTTCAGGTTCATGTTCACACCTTTAACTCTTTGGGCCCATAAATTCATCTAAATTAATACAACAGTAGTTTCTGGGAGGATAACTTGTTGCTATAAGAAACAGTATTCAATGACAAAGAAGGGCCGTGATTTATTTGTACTCATAACTACCACCCTATTAAAACCTCCTAGCCAATTCTTAAGTCTGGTTTGCTCACTCTCATTGAATTACTGAGTTATTAGGGATACCAGCTTGATTACTAAGATTACAACTAGATAGACAATAATACTGTTCTCACAGTGTCTTCCATCTGAGGATCTCAGAGAGCTTTAAAAACACTAGTGTCCTGATCTTAGCAATGAAGTACAGTATGTATTATTTTTTTCCCGTGTTTACAGATGGGGAAACTGGAGGACAAAGGGCTTAAAATGACTTTGCCCAAAGTAATTTAGACAATTTGAGGCCAAAAGTGGAATAGAACACAGGTCCCCTGATTCCCAGTCCTCTGCCCTAACCCTAACTATTGTTCCTCCGTAGAACAATGGAAAAGGTTAAAGTCACTCATTTTCCATTGGCTTATTTTATCATCACTTTACTTCACTACGCCACCTATCCTCTGGGCTAACTTATATCTGTGTGTGTCCGTGGATAAAATTTGCCGTCCCATCCCAAAATTCATCCCTTGGGGGAGGACAGGCAGCTATCCCATCAGGCATCTTGCCTGGCTGGGCCAGGTTCAGCTTCACTGGGTTTATACTCAATCAGTATGTCTCCGGATGCCGTACCAGTATTTATAGCTCATGAAATCTTCTGTCTTCCTGGCCCCACTCACTTTGTGGTTTGTACTAAATGCTTCAGATTCCCAACTACTGCTGTAACCCTCTTCAAAGCATATTTTCTGCCACAGGGGGCTCACAGCTTACCACTAGCGGAAACCGGACCAGTAAACTGTACTTTCTCTATAAAATCTGAAAAAAATGAACAATTAAACATCTCTCTTTCAAGTATATGGCAGTTGGTGTAATTAAGTAGAGTTGCTAGAGAATCTTTTTTCAGAAACCAAGTACAAATTCTCTGATTTTTAACCTTCTAAAGAATTTTTTTTGTGTAAAATATTTGATCTTCAAACAAGAGTTGCAGGAGCCTGTTAACTAAATGGCATCTTGTATGCAGTGTTTCTGTAGCCATGTTAGTCCCTGGATATTAGAGAGACAAGGTGGGTGAGGTAATAGCTTCTCTTGGACCAACCTGTGTTGATGAGAGAGACAAGCTTTCAACACAGAGCTCTTCTTCAGGTTTGGGAGATGTACCACAGCTAAATGCAAGGTGGAACAGATTGTTTAGCATATGTAGTTAACACATTTTGAGGGACCATTCAAGGTCAAGTGGCCCATTAACACTTCTCCAGTCATGAGTGGGGTGGGAGGTAAAAAAATTGGGGGTGGGGGTGTTAAGTGAGTATATATGGGATTTATGGTTTATTAAAACAATGTCTCTACTGAGTCCATGATTTTTAGTATCTCACAATATTACAGATTTCAGCCTCCAGGCTTTCTCTGTTGAAGTTCTTGCCATCCATTTCATTCTCACCCATAACAATTTTATATTCAACAACAAACATTTTGTTCAAACCATGGGGAGAGCCATGGGTACTAGGATGGCTCATTGTAGTGGGGTGACTGCCCTACTCCTGCAGAACAGTGGATAAAAGCAGCTAAGAAGGGGTTCAAACAGCCCTGGAAATGGCTGCCCTGGAAAGCTAATAGGGTAGGCTGATTGGGGAAGCAGTCACAGCTAGGCCACACCCCAATCAGGCCACTGTTGGCCCTGATAAAACGGCTGTGGGCCAGGGCCTGAAGCACTCTCCCTCCAGCTTCAGAGGGAAAAGGACCTGGCTGCCTGAAGGCTCAGGGTGCAGGCGACCGAGCAGGGCTGAGGGAAGGCAAGAGGAGCTGGGGCTCTCCAGCCTGGTAAACACCAGGATGTGGGCCTTGTTAAAAGCCCAGAAAAGTATTACTGGAACAGTGCTGGGGAATGGGGCAAGAAGAGCTGGGGAGTCTCTCTCTAGAGGTGATGAGAGAAGGGCCTGGCTGCCTGGGACTTCAGGATACCTACAGTAGAGCAGGGCTGGGGGAAGGCAGAGGAGCTGGGGAGCTCCAGCCTGGCAACCCCCCAGGCTACAGGGCCTTCTGCTGAGCCTAAAACAGATATTGGGGTTGCAAAGGTGCAACCCGGGGCCAAGCAGAGGCAGCAGGTACTATCCCTTGCCAATGATGAGTGGCCATTACAAACTGCAGTCTGCCTCAGTGAACAGGGGCAAGATGGTGGCTGGCAGTAGCCACTGAGGCAAGGTGGGGGACAGAGGGTTGGGGGCTCCCTGTGGAGGGGAGGCTCAGAGAGAGTGGGGCACTGCCAGGGGGAAGCACCCCAGATATAGGGGCACTGGGGTCTGGGAGGGATACGGAGCCAGCGAGAGGCAAGACACCGCCTGGCAGAGGGCGTTCCATGCAGTAAAAAGTGCTAATTCCCAGACAGCCAGCAGGAGGTACCATAGGGGTGAGTCATTGCATCACTACACTCACCAATATGCCAACCTCTTCGCAGGCCACCCTGACACAGAATTTCTAGACAAATGCACCAAGAAACCAATGATATACCTGAGATACATTGATATTTTCAGCCTCTGGATAGATAACCTAAATTCCCTGGAATGGGTTACCTAGGGAGGTGATGGAATCTCCTTCCTTAGAGGTTTTTAAGGTCAAGCTTAACAAAGCCCTGCCTGGAATGATTTAGTTGGGGATTGGTCCTGCTTTGAGCAGGGGGTTTGGACTAGATGACTTCCTGAGTTCTTTTCCAACCCTGACATTTTATGATTCCGTGATTTCCACTACAACTTCAACCACCACCACCCATCCATTATTCTCTCTCTCTCTCCCCACTAACATCAACTTCCTGGACACCATGATCAGCTTCAACAATGGAACTCTACAGTCAAGTATATACAAGAAACTCCTGGATCACAACACCTGCCTTCACATATCACAGTAATCACCCTGAACACATCAAGAAATCTGTTATCTACAGCTAGGCACTCAGATACCACAGAATATACTCTGAAGAGAAAGTTTGGGATATACACCTGAACACATGTAAAACAGCCCTCACCAGACAAGAACATTTCACCAGAGAAGTAGATTGCATCATGGAATGAATCACTCAAATACCCCAAAAGAATCTTCTTCAATACAGAAGTAATCGCCCTCCAACTGCACACCTCTAGTAAACACCTATCATCCCACACTGGTACCTATACAAGGTATCACCAAACAAGTACAACCCATACTCATTGGGGGCCATATCCTGAAATAAATTTTTCTCCAACCCCCACTACTGGCCTGCAAACAACCCGTCAACCTCTCCACGCTCATCATCAGAAGCAAGCTCCCACAGACCAAGACACACCAACTTAAAGTGGCACCAGACATAGCAGAACAACAGATACAACCTGCAGGCATATCTCCACTGCTACGATGGTCAACATCCGCTGCCCCCAAACACACTTTTCAAGATCCATGGGTCCTACGCATGCCTATAACAATGTGGTGTACCTCATCCAATGGACTAAATGCCCCAATAAGAACTGTGTGTGTGAAATGTGACAATCACTATGCTCTCAAGTGAATGCACACAGAAAAATGATAAAAGACAAAAACATCATATCATAAAGCACTCACTCAACATCTGACCTCAGTCCTCATCCTCAAAGGAAACCTGCACCACACCTTTAAAGACAAGCCTGGGAACTTAAATTTGCTAGATACTAAAAATCATGGACTGAATAGGGACACTGGATTTATGGCTTATTACAAGTCTATAACCCACTCAATCCTTACCTCCTCCCTGCCATCTTCTTTCTCTCCACCCCCCTCTGACTTGAGAGGTGTAAATGGGACACATCACCTTTAATGGCCTCTTGAAATATGTGTTAACTACTTATGCTAAACAAACTGTTCCTTGTATTTAGCTGTGACATTCTGAGTACATTTCCCAGACCTGGGGAATTCTGTGTAAACTTGTAAACAGAAGTTGGTCCAATAAAAGATATTACCTCATACACCTTGTCTCACTAAATGGCATCTTACCACTTCGTTAAATTTAGGATACCAGCTCTCAAATTGTGGTCTGGGGACCATTGGTGAGTGCTTGCTGATGGTTCACATAGCATTGGCTCTTTACATGGTGCTGTTTCCAATTGCATTAAAGGCAGCTAAGGTACATTAAACCATTTCCTAATATTACTGTTCCATGTAACCTGTATGCTGTGGGTGCCACAACAGTGTTATATGATTAGGAACAGGAAAGGAAGTGGTTCACATAGTCACCAACAGGAGAAGAGGTGGCCCATGATCAAGTTTTATATTGAAATATGATCCACTCTATAAACACTTAAAGAATTCTTGGGCAAAAAATTCACATCAACTACAACCTGTGGTCTTGTAGTGCTATCAGAATATAGGTAACTAAATGACCTTGCACATTTCAATACTGCTCTGGGTAGATTCACCATTTTTCTTTTCAATGTTTTGAATTTATATTACAGTACTTTTTCTCCCTCTGAAAATGGTCTTTATTTATGATTTTAATTAACCTGAATATTTAAACAGAGATCACTGTGGCCTACATAAGACTTCTATGTGAGCTTTAATTAATTGATCTGCAGAGCTACTTGTGGTATTAGGTTAACCAATTACCCCTCAACAAACTCTCAGATTTCTATTTTTGCATTTTTATTTTTATAAAACAAGAGTAGGTGGAGGAGGCTGCCTGTGGAAAAGACAATGCTGCAGAAATGAAAAGGAAAAAGGACGTGTTTTGAATTAACTATTTTCAATTAACGCTGATTCATCTCTCCTCCTGGTTAGTGGAGGCATTCAGCACAAACTGCAAAGGACTTTTCCCCCCTTTAAATTCCTATTGCAGGTCCCCTTTAAAAACATGCTATGCTGCCCCTGTATTGTTAATTTCAAGGGTTATATAACCAGGCTTCCTCCTCCATTCAAAATTTACTATCCTAAGAGTCTTTGGCTGCAGTACATAGTTTCCCACTTTCTGAAGATTAAAGAGACATTGTATGTTATTAAAGACAAAAGGCATTTCTTCCAAGATAATGCATCCAGTAACATGTACCATGGGTATGCTGGGTGACAGTGGCAATATATCTATTATGCCTAACACAACTCACTTACAGGAAGACATTTCTACTACTTAGCTGCACCAGAAATAACATTGAGAGTTATTGAGTGCTCTGTGGGCTTTTGCTTGGCTCTCTTCCCCTTTCTTTCTGGGCTAAACTATGGAAGCAGACAGATCACTCCATGTTCTGACTGGCTAATGGCCAGACGATATTCACCATTTTAACAAAATGGTGATTCACGAAGCAGTATGATCTGACATTACACAATGGCCTAAGAGCGCATAGTCTGTTTTTCCATTTCATTCTTCTTTATTAGAAAGTCTAACAAAATCAGAATACTAGTACAGGCATTCCCTTGTGAAACATACCAGGAAAAAAGTCTCATATTCTTTGGAAGCTTTTAGAGGTAATATATAGAGGAAGCGTTCTCTCTCGCTCGCTCTCTCTCTCCTCTCTCAAAATATATATTTTAATCAACAAGCCCTTCAGAGGTTGCCTCCTAGGGCAAAAATCAAAGACTTCTTGATACAGTGAGAGAGCTCATGCTGTTATGATAACTCCATTTCAAGTACCAACGGCAGAGATATGACCGTTGATACTCCACATTCCATTTCAAGACCACACCACTGACTCAGTCATGGGCTTGGAGGATTTCCAGCTAAATCCAAATCTGAAAAAGGTTTACCTCTCTGAGATTGACAGAGATTGCAAACTCTCTCCTCATTATTCCTAAAATCAGTTCTTTCAACCCACTGTAATTAACCATATGTATCCTACCACCTGTTCAGACAACAGTCTCCATAGAAGTTTGCTCTGGAGTCTTTATCGCAGTATAATGCCAGTTAATTATTTTTAAATAGGCAATTAAATGGTTTTAGTTTCTTATGGGTGGCCTTGTTAAGGGCTTGGTTACACTTACAGCTTTATAGCGGTTTTGGTTATACCTGTCCTCGTATACAGCAATAGGGATAGCGCTATAGCGTGTCCACACTGAGACCCGCCAGCGGTATAGCGTGGCCACATTTGCAGCACTTGCAGCGGCACGGGGAGTGGTGCATTATGGGCAGCTATCCCAGCATTCAGCTGGGTGCAACATGCTTTTCAAACGAGGAGGGTGAGGGGGAACGTGTTGTGTGTATACGGAGGGAGAGAGTTCGTGCTTCTGAGAGCCTGTCAGTAAGTGTCCTTTGACAGAGAAGACTAGCAGGCTTTGTATTTCACACAGGCTCCCTCCGTAAACATTTGCATTGCTTATCTGCTGAGTTAAGAGAGAAGCTCTGAAAAAGTACTTCCGCATTCCTCCAGCCGAGTTCAAAACAAAGGGAAAAGAGGTCAATTCCCTTAAATGGCTCCAGGCATCTCAAGAGATCACTTATAGTGGCAGTGGGTGTCCACATTCGTGCCGTAGCGCTATAGCGGGAGCGCTACAGCCCTTATTCCCTGTGCAGAGGTAGATTACCAGTAGCGCTACAAACTCAGACTTGTAGCGCTCTACGTGCCTCGCCAGAGTGGACGGGTAGGAGGTTACAGTGCTCCTGGCGACTTTATAGCACTACAAAGTGCCAGTGTAACCAAGGCCTAAGACACCTCTTTGCACATTCTGCAGACTTAGAAAATTTGCCCCAGGGGTTATATTAAGAAGATGCATCAAGATGCATGCATAATAAATCAGAGCAACTACATGATCTTACTGTTGTAACCATTGTCCTTTCTCCTTACCGTCCCCACATTGTTGTTTTCCATTACTTATCTTGTTAAGTCTAAACTTTCAGATTTGTGGAGATTGGCTCACCTTGTGTGCATTTACAAGAGAGGTGGGAGAAGACTTTTGGAAGCTTCCCCACTTTGCACTGATTATTATTAATTATTATTATTATTAGCTATTTGTTTGGCAGTAGCACCTAAAAGCCCCATTCAAGGAACCAAGGCCTCCTTGTACTAGCCACCACAGGCACACATAACGAAAAAGATACTCCTTGTCTCAAATTGCTTACAATCTAAGTAAGCCCATCATGGTCCTTACTTTTTACTGGGCACAAGGTCTCTGTGTCTCAAGAGCATCACTAGCTTCCTTGATACCAGCAGGCTCCCTGTGTGAGAGGAGGAGCTCATGCAAGCACCTCTGCAGCAGTTGTGCTGGCCGGAATGCTAGGTACTGTCCCTGAATCAGTAAAAATGTATGCTAAAGCTCCTGATGAGGCGTGGTGGAAGGCACCCCCTTCAAAGTGCAGAAGTATCCTAAGGGCACAGTTGTAGCCTATAGATAAGTCAGCTCTTTGGAGGAGTGTAGTGCGTTTCATTTACCCCTTGAGCACCCTATTGGCATCTAGTCATGGTGCTGCTGTTCTCTTTGGCTACTTGCAGGCTGTCAGCCGGCCTCTGTGGGCCGTATGTCACTTGGCCCTCCGGCTGGGCCCTTCGGGGCTATGACAAACTCAATAATTAGAAACAGGTCCTTGACCATTAGGTACAATAATAAACAAACTAGTTTCTTACTCTTTCTTGGTTTAATTCCCTGTCAGGGATTGAATCAGCAGGGTTCCTTCTTATTCCCAGCCACTGACTGCGGCCAGTAATACTCCCTGACCCGGCCTGGTTCCTCTGGCTGCAGCCTATGGAGTATCCCTCCTAGCGCCTCTGGTTCCAGCTAGGAACTGACTTGTTGGCAGCAGGCAGGTACCTTTTATTTCAGCCTGCAGAGCCTTGGCTTGGCTCTTGGCTGGCTGTTGCTGTTGTTGGTCCCTAGCCCTTCTGACTGCCACAGGCCAAATCTTGCTGGTTTCCCAAAGGGCTGCTCTTTTCTTCACAGAGCTGCTTCCTGGGGAGGAATGCAGCAGAATAGCGGGGCCTCCAGCAGGGGGCCATGAAGGCTTGGTACACCCAGTCACCAGGAGGGACCAGGTCTTTTATTTGCCTGCAAAGCAGCATGCACACCTATGGTGCTGCACAAATATGATACTAAAGCAATCAATTTAATTGTCCAATATAGTTCTTCGCAAGGCATGGTGTTAGGAACTTTTTGGCCAGGGGAACAGATTTTAAACTCGTGTAAATTAGTATAATTCTGTTGAAGTAAATAGAGCTATACCAATATACACCAGCTAAGAATCTGGCTCATGTTTTTTTTTGAACTGACACTAGTTTAAAACAATCCATTACTTAAAGAACCAAAAATATTCCATCTTCCCTTTAAAGATTTGCCCAAACAACGTTTTACTCAACCCTCTTTCCTCGCTCCCTTCCCAGAACTTTGGTGGGTCAGATAAAACAGATTCCAGATCCAAACAATCCCAGGATTATGGTTTGGTTTAGTAAAACCAAAGCCAGGTGCTGATTACCAAAACAAAGCAAGTCTCCTTGACCACTCAGCAACTATGCAGAAGATGCTGCTGAGAATGTACATGGCACATGTCTCTACGGATCTGTATAAACATTTATAATGGCACACTGATGTTTTTTCCCCCTGCAAATCCTGTGCAATGGGTTCACTACATATTATTAAACATGAAGATTATAAAGATTTAAAGCTGAATGACTTGGCCATCTTTTCTTCATCTTCATCCTGGAAAATTTTCCAATTTGCAATTTTCCAAAAACATCCATCAACATTAATTAGAGACAGTGCACTGCTTATCTTCTGGGACGAGAATATTGCAGGGACTATATTTTATGCACAGAAAGCTGCCATTCACATCAATTTCTAGCTCTCAAATATTTCTCTCTCCAGATTTACTCCTAGCTTTAACAGTTTTCTAATTCATGTTGCATTTACAGTAAAAATAAAAGTACGGAAATGTGAATCTCATTAAAATGTGGGTGGGGGATGGCCGGGTGTACGGAGACAAATTTTGGAACCAACTTTGGGTAGCATGTTGAATCACAGTTTCTCTACTGAACTTCTGCTCCTGGAGAAGAAGGGGGCTACTCTTAGGGAAAAACAATCACGTAGAGTGTGGTTTGATAAAGTGAGCTATACAATCCAAAACTGAGCAATGGCGCATGTGGCTAAGATAGTTCTGTGCTTATAATTTATTCATCCCAAAGGGCACAGGTTATGGATTTAAGTACTTTTAAACATCTGCTAGCTTTTGAAATATTTAAGAATCACATTATGTTTAATGTAAATGATCATAAAAGAAGAAAATTAAGGACGGGAAGTGACTAGAAAGGGGTGGTGAGTTGTGCTCACCACAAGTAAAAGTGATGGGCCTTTGATGAGGTGTATAAATAATTAGTAGCACAGTTTAAAAGCAGTCTTTTAAAAAAGAATGTTCAGGTTCTGAATATCACAGTAGCTGTGTGTTATTAATTTACAACCTTATTTTTCAGAGGAAGGTAGAGCTTTTGACCTTGTCATCAGCAAGATGCCAGAAGATCAAGAGAGTGTGTAAGGTATTTGGCTCTTGATGCAAATCATTGCACCAGATTTTTGTCAAATGCTGGGCCTAAAATGGCTGGGCCTATTCCACAGGTCAGAGTTCATATGAGGAAAATTCAAAAATTCCCACTGAAGCACAGGACATCCAAGAACGAAATTAACAGAGAGATTCCTTGTGTAATTCCTTCTAAGAAAAGTCTTAATAGTTGGATCTAAAAACAAATACTGCCAATAAGTTATGCTCCTGAACTAAACTAGAATAGAGAAATAACAGTGAAATGCCAGACTATCCAGGCTTGAGCAGTACCTTGTCGCCGTCGACTATTGAGTTTCCTAAAGCAGGTGCCTTCGACAAGTCGGTTAAGACGTTGCTGCTTGATCAGCTCTAAGATTTCAGGCTGAATCTTCTCTTTTAGCTCCCTAGAACAAACAAAGCAAAACCAGGCATTTTTTAGATCTATTCACGTACCATTTTTTCTCACTGAGACAGACAGCATCATGAGAGATTCAGTTTGATTTTGGGGACAGTAGTCTTACTTCAGCACCCGATCTCCTTCTAGGAGGGAAGTTTGTCTAGTGGCTGGCATGCAGGAATGGGAGGTCCTATTCACATCACTGTCAGTAAGTTAGTATGTGGCCTTAGGCAAGTCATTTAACCTACTTGTGCCTCAGTGAAGCCATTTATAAAATATTACTTAGTATCATACATCACAAAGGCATGTGATGCACCTCATTGGATTATTGTGAAACTTACTTGATTAATTGACGTAATCAGATGCAATGTTCTATGAAAGCACACCTGTTATCGTTGTTATTTAGTACAAGAGAGAAAAGATAATGCAAGCTATACAGTCTAAAACACCAAGAGAAAATAGTGAACAGTTCCAATTCCAGCTCAGACAAAGTAATAACTGGTTATACTTGATTGTTTTTATTTCCATATCACTCTGTGAATTTACTACCATATGGAATTTGTTGAAAAGCTCCACAAGTTTTGATACTAATATGTATCTAGTGTTAAATGTTGATTTCAGATACTGTCACAAGGATGCACAGGTGACTGAATTCACTGGTTATCTCCTTACTTAGATTCATTAAGAATACACAAAGCAGAGGTTTAAATATCATCTTGACAGCAAGTCTAGTAAGACTGAGATGTAACTGAATGTGTAGAGGGTTCATAAAACATGAAGTGTGTCAAGACCATAATTTTGGGTTGCTGTGTGAACAAAGTAATACCAGACATTATTCTGTATAGCAGTAATCACAGTCAAGACTCAGGAAAGGAGTGCAATTTTTGAGGTAAACCAAAATTCCTCCCCTCTGGAAAACATCAGACTTTCCATCTATGTTGATTGCCATGTGCATTTGTCATTTCATCTCACATGCCCTCTGCATGCAGAAACCCCACTGAAATCATAGCAAGTTCTGTGCATAAAGATTGCGCCCTTAATCAGATATGCCATAATCCTCCCAGGTACTAGTTAAATGCTTATGTATATTGGAACAGGAGTTCTTAGCTACTCAGAGCTCACAAGATCTTTAGAAATCATTTTAATTTTTTTAAAAAAACAGAGGGTTTTTTAGTACCAATTTCATATGTCTCTAACCCTGTACCTTTCCAACTCACAGCTCAGATTCCTTCCAATCAGCAAAAGTCACTTTTTCTAGAATTGGGTATTTTATAGTCATTTAAATCATTATGACACTATAGAAAAGTAATCCCAAAGCACCTTTCATCTATTACAGTGAATTTCCTCCTATTCATTAATGCTGCCTGAACAGTTATTATTGACACTTTCCAGCCCAGCAGCAAATTATTGAAGATAAAAGAAGGGTATAAAAACCCAGATCCCTCCAAATGTTCCCCTCTGTGTTGCTGACTTACAAACAATCCTTCCGCAACAACTGCTTCATTAACAAATCCTCCCCACGCCACTCCAGCCTCCTCTTAAACATCATAATTTTACCTTTTATTCACCCAGCTCTACTGTTATTTAGTGTGCCAAAGAAATGACCTAGTGCTTTGCATAGCAACATGATCAGTAGAACTGGGCACATTCTTCTATTTTCTTCTTCTTCTGATAGCCTTAATCCCATCTACATGGGGTCGGCACTTTTAGTCCTCCTCCATTCCAGTCTGTCTTGAAGCAGTTCCTCAGAAACTCCGCAGCTAATCAAATGCTTTTGTATGTCTTCATCCATCTAATTTTGGATCTACCCAACCCTTATCGTACCCTTTGCTTCTAAATTTAACACCCTGTTTCCTATATATTCTTCTGATCTTCTTTTCATATGCCCAAGCCATCTAAGCCTGAATTTCTCTCAACTTTGCTATAATTAATTCCAACATCACACTTCCTTTAATTTGTTCATTTCAAACCACTATTTTTCTAAATCTGCTTTCACTTCCTCTTTACTCCCCACCACAAGCACTACATCACATGCAAAACACATGCACTGGGGAGCCACTCCCTGGATGTCTTTTGTAAGAGCATTGAGCACCAACACGAATAAAAAGGGGCTCAGGGCAGAGCCTTGATGTGCTCTGATTCTTACTAGTAAGTATTCTATTTCTCCATTTGGCTTTTTCACTGTGGGCACACCCTTCTATAGCCATTCAAATAGGATCACATTCAAACACACCCTGTTTTCCCAAGGATTTGCTGTTTTGCCCAAACCGGAAGTAGATAAAACTTGAGCTCTGATGTCCCAACAATACTGTGACCTTAGGGAAACAAATTCCTCCTCGCAAAACTGAGCTAATGCAATTCTGTGAGTCTAAATTAATAAATAAATAATAATAATGCAACTATTCCCACTTCAAATTCAAACAAAAGTCAATTTTGAAGCGCTGTAATCTAAAAGTTTGAAGATCTATTACAGCGGTTCTCAAACTTTTGAAAACTGCGACCCCTTTTCGCATTCGTGAGCGGCGCGGTGGACCCTTGTATGTCCGTCGAAATGATTACTTCTGCATTCGGCGGCTTTTCGGCGGACATGCTGAGCACTCCCGAAATAGCTCGGCATGTCTGCCGAAAAGCCGCCGAATGCGGAAGTAATCAATTTGGCGGCTTTTCAGCAGCGGCAGGAGCTCGCGACCCCCCTGGGAGCTCCTGGCAACCCCCAGAGGCGTCACGACCCCCAGTTTGAGAACCACTGATCTATAACTTCTGTATTTTATATGTGGGAACACCAGCAAAAAGCTGAGTCATGCTGGGGCAGTGAATAGTTACCATCCATTAGCCACAACCTCATATAGCTCTAAATAAGGCTACTGACTTTATATTCAGTTGTGAACAATTTATTTCTAAGTATCTGCAATTTTTTAGGTCTCTGTGGAGAACCAAAACTACCTTCTATGGCTTGTTCTCTCTTTTACACACAATGGATTCATGATTTTGTACTTACATCATTAGTGACATCTACACAATTTGCGAGAGTTCAGTACGTGGAGCCAAATCACAAGGGAAACTAAAAGAGCACTTTCCCTTCACAATCAAGAATAAGTAATCAGAGATGCAATCAAAATGAAAATTCATGGAATTTAAATTACCACGAATACAGTCATGATTGTTTAAACAGCTTAGTTATTTATTTCTTAAGCTTAACATTTGTCTTGGATCTGAAATGAGTTTCTTCAACATTTCCACTGCTTTTAATTGTATCATGGAGTGCATTCATTATATTTTGTGGATGCAGACTTTTACACTGTGACAATGGTTAGCAACACTGATATTTGGAATCAGAGAGCTTGTGCTGCACTAGCTAATTTCACCATGGTAGACAAGGCTCAAAGTGAATATAAAGAGTTGACCTCTACCACTGATAAATAGTTGACTCACTGGGAAATTGAGGAAAACAAGAAGCTTTGGGGACAGGTGTAGCACCACTAAGCTGCTCTGAATTTCTGAGGGTTCGTCAATACTACCCGCCGGATTGGCAGGTAGTGTTCGATGTATCGGGGATCGATTTATCATGTCTCAACTAGACGTGATAAATCAATCCCCGAATTGACGCCTGTACTCCACCTTGGCAGGAGGAGTAAGCAGAGTTAACGGGGGAGTGGCTGCGGTTGACCTGCTGCCATGGGGATGGCCAGGTAAGTCGACCTAAGGTACTTCGACTTCAGCTACGCGAATAGCGTAGCTGAAATTGCATATCTTAGTTCGACCCCCACACCAAGGTAGCCCAGCCCTATGTGTTACAAAAGATTGGCAAAGAACTGCTTTGAAGTATAGGGATGCAAAGCATTTGTACTCCAATTTTGAACTGATGGAAGACTACAGGTGATATCAGTTCTAACTGGGTGCTAGGTCTTATCATTCCAATAATCTGAAGACATAAAAGAATCACTGTCCCTTTGATTCCAGTTAGTATTATTAAAGTGTGTAACTCAGCTTAGTTTATGCTTTCGCCATTCTCCTTGTCAGAGAAAGACACAGGGAGTTTGCACATAAATGTATTTTTGCAGATAAATCAAAACCAGAGTCTCATATATGAATACTTTTGAACTCCAGAGTGATGGAACTGAAATACCTAAATACAAATCCATCTTTACAGTTTCATCTCATTCAACTTCAAATGTGGCCAATGTTTCATGAAATTTTGGTTTAAGATGATGGAACTCTCATGGTTTCTCAGCTGATCATCTCAAAAGGTTTCTGCTAGTCTGGGTCAAAAGACATGAGATTTGAACATCACTGAAGATGAACCACACCCTACCCCAGTGCAGATCCAAATGTCACTTCCATGGCTCATCTCTAGGATTTTCACATATAATGGAGATGAAGACATTTTGAGAAGCAGACACAAGCTAAAATAGAGATACCACAACTGATACAGAGCATTAGACCACATGAAATGAGTATTACACTGCATATATGTTAACAAGAAATCACCTAGAAATAAGTAACTGTACCTTACTAATATCAAAGATAACATAAGCAAAGAAAAGATGACACCATCACGCAAATGCTCTTTTATGGAGTGAACTTATACTGGTGTTATTGCTCTGGGTTATTTGCCTGGCTCAGAGAAGTGAATCTTTTGAATCTTTATGGGGCATTGGACAAAAGACAAAATTTTGTCTTAAAAAAAATGTGCCCATACAATCACACAAAGCATGGAAAGGTCAAAGCATTATTTGCTGCAAATAAATCATGCTAGGCCCTATAGGGATTAGCTAAATCTGTTTTAACTGAACTCAAAGAAGCAGCTGAGATTCCCAGCAGAAGAAAGCATATGCACTTCAATCAGATGCTACTCCACTGCTTTTAGGCAGTGCTCCCTGGGCAATTTTTCCCCTGGGTTCTCCCTGAACCGTTCACAAATTTCATTCACATTTGTTAGTCCTTCCATGCAAGAAGTGACTTAGAGAAGGGAAAGTACTTACAGAATTGGACGAGACTGGAAATCTTCCTGGTTCATCCTCTCAGATTGACGGATTTTCAAAATTTCTGTGTAACTTAGATTCTGAAGTTTACTTTTGAATTGGTCGAGAGAGCTAGGCTTGGTAGTGAGTGCTCTCATTATTTGCTCTTTCACCACCTGCATTACCTGTGGATGAAAGCAAGAAAGTATTATTTTTTAACTCTCTGGGTTTGATTTCAAATAATAATCCAGTATATACTGCAATTAGGTGGTGTAGGGAACAGGAGAATTTTAATCAGTAGTGATCACAAAGCAAATTTCGCACCATGGACTGCAAAGGAGTTAACCTCTAACTTGATGCCCCATATAACAACAAGGGCTCATCTACACTACAATAAATAACCCTCTTGGAGGACTCGCTTACAATATACTTATCTGATAATACTTTTAAAAAGTGATTCCTGTTTTCTAGTGTGAATGAGACTGTCACTGTCTTACACTACCATGTTATAGCCCTGCTTTGTCCAAGGCCATAGCCTGGTTTGGGGACACAGGAGTAACAGAGGGTTGTGTCTCTTTTACATTATAAGAAAGAACTACATTTTAATCACATAAAGGGAACCAACCAGACAGAATGCCCCAGCACAGTTGTTACTGTAGAAAGTTGTATAGGCTGCAAGAGTCCTGAGACTGAATTTGCTCCCTGGTTTCTGCCAACTCAACCCAGACTGTGGGGCCCCTTCAGAAAATCTACGTGGAGACAGAATGCAACAGTGCAAACTGTTGGGGGTCTGGAGCTGGGTGGAGAGTTTACAAAGCTGGAAGCACCCATAAGAAGGGCTTTATGGCACTCCTAGTGGAGTTTAAAGCTCTCCTCCCCAGCAGAGGACTGTAGCAATAGCCCAATAACTGCAGTACTTTGCTCCACTCTGTACTGCATATGGGGAGGGCAGCATCTGACATATATGCAGGTATAACTGCTGTGTGATTACGATGTACTTCTCTTTTTCAATCCCATTTCCTCCCCTTTGTCTTTCTTGAGACTATTTGGTTCAACCACTCAAGTTTCGGTCTAGAGGGTCACTGATCTTCACACTGTTTCAGGCATCCATTACTTATTCACAAGGAGTAGAGTACATAGCGAAGGAAATGAAGCTAGTAACAAAAGAATATAAAGTCACAAATCAGGAGAGGGTGATCAATTTTCTAAGGTTGTTACAGGATTGCTTTTGAAGCAGTGCCATAAAAATGCAGACTAAAGAATTAGAATGAAAGATGTCTGCAGAACAGAGATATCTGCTTATTAACTAGTTTATCAGGAGAAAACTGTTGAAACACAGTTAATTTAGGGGATTTGTTTGGTACCAGTACCCATAAATATATATCACAGATTGATCTCTCGCTCGCTCATTCTCTTTGCTTCTTTCCTCTCTGCTGGTACAAATCACATACTTTGAAATGCTTATCTGATTCTGTCTTTAGGTGGAGTAGAGGGAAAAAACAGTTTATCAGACTTAAAAAGATTTTTCTCCCTCACAGCCAAGCCAGGCTGACAAGGAGGAGGAAATAGTAACACTCAGCCCAGATCAGAGCAGATCTGTGATAGGAATTAACAGCTGGGAAAAGAGGATAGACAATATTCTTGCATAGTTTTTTTCTTTTATTTTATTCCTTCATCTTCACTAATATTTCTAAAAATGGAAGCTTGATCCCTTAGAAGCCTATGCATTCTGAAAACTTTTCTTTCCCCAAACATGTGTACGTTATTGTTTTAGTTTCACTGCATCAATCTTGAAACTGTCATCATCTGTGCTGTGTTGTTGACATTCATTTCCTGAGATGCAACATCCCTTTAAGACATGAGCTATACACTCATTCTAGTCTTACTACCAGGTGCAGTAAGCAAATCAAAGCAATTAAAAAGAGATAAGAAAAGCCCTCTATTGCATGAACTGCACGCTCCTGAGCTTTTTCCAACAATCCATTTCCATTTTCCCCTCATAATTCTGTCTCTTCAATCAGGCACCAGTTTATTTCCGCATCTCCTTCCAAAGGGTCATTTTCTGCTGCCCTTACTCAGAGGAGCACTTTACTTTATGAACTTGCAGAGTAAGATACTACCCTTCATAAGTTTGGTAGACTCCGGCCCAAACAAAGTAGAGGGTCCTATCAATCAATCCACACATTTTAATATCCCTATCATTTGGTGTTTGAACTATATCTATAAGATTTTTTAAGGATAATTCATCAGTAAAAAATATCTAGGATTCTCTATTTCATGTTTCAGCTGCTGTTCGTTTCACCACTCATAGGGATGTTTGCTTTCAGGTGGCTGCTGTCTGAAGTCTACCAGACAGACCTCTTCTAACTGGTTACTCTACTTAGCTTATTGGCATGGGGTGAGTGATTGACTTGGTTGCCTATTTCAAAGAGGATTTCTGTATGCTTTTAAACCGATCACTTCAGAGGAACAACTTTTCTCATTGGCTACATTCACAATATAGGAAACAGATTACACAAGTCCAAGTATTAAATATGCTATCCCTGGCTACTGATTTTATATTACCCCAGAAATTAAATGTCAATGAGCACACTGTCATGATGTTTGAACCGAAGGAACTGATCCAAAGTTGATAGGAATCCCTGTGATGCCTTCAATGGATCAGGCACTAAAGGAGTTTCTGAAGTCTAATAAAAGAAATGCCCGTAAAATAATAGTCAGAAACTGATGCTCCTAATGTAAGGAACAGATATACTGCTTATTCATAAACCCATATTGGACAGAACAGGTCTATCTGGTTCCTGGTTCCATCTTTCTTTTTCTGCCTTCTTGACACCAGTGAAGGAAAACATGCCACCTCAGTTCAGTTTTTCTAGTGAGCATGAATTTGGCCCTGGGTATTCCCTCTATTTATCAAGATTGTTACAGGGTCTAGCTGAGCATCTTTAATGTAAAGACCTCAGATAGAACATGGTTTTAAATATTTTGTAGTTAGCTCAGCTCCTACAGGCCCAATGCTGGACTGTTCACTGTAATTGGTTTTACATCCAACGAACAGCCAAGATTTCTGCATCTCGTTCTATGCAGTGGCTAACCTTAAAGTTAGGCACACAAATAAGTGGCCTGATTCCAGAGGTAAAAGTAAGCCGGTATGCCCCGGTACAACATAGCATACAGTATCGGCTTCCCCAGGTGGAGATATAAAGGGACCAGGACTCTAAAGGGCCCACCCCTTCTTGTTGAGGCCATGTCCCTTCTGCTTGAGGCCTAGAGCCCTGCTCAGGACTCCAGGGTACCGGTAAGTCCTTGAAGTTATTTTCACCCCTGCCTGATTCTCAAATATGCAGAGCGCCCTCAGGTTCCATTGACGCTGAGTGTTCAGCACCTTGGAAAATCAAACAATTAATTTAGTTGCTAATGTTGCAAACACACAATATATGTGTAACTTTAAGACTACAAGTGATCCCATTGAACACTCCTACTCCTGAATTTTCAGTAGCTGTTGTAATGAAAATAATGTGTGTGTTTTCCAGTGCTATAATCTTGAAAGCTAACCAGAAGAGAATTGTTAAAGAACGATCCAGTCCTCTTTGTGATACCTTTTTTCCCAACAGCACAAGATAGCAGAGTCAACAGCATGGCTTAAAAACTAGTGCACTCCAGAGCTAACCCATTCGGGTGATCATCGTCTTTTTAGTGTTAGTAGTGGAATGGTATTTAACAAGTCAAACTACATGCCATAGCTGCTAGCTGAGTCAAATCTCCCTAGCACTGGGAACCACTGCCAAGAACTTCTTATCTGCTGAAAATCTTTAAAGCCGAGTTACTAGCTCTTGATTACTGCTGCTTGGGAGATTAACTGCTCTAAGCTTAGGATCAACACATTTTAAAATTTGACCTTACAGGTGTAATTAAAGGAACTCTCTTCCTCACTATTTCTTGGGATATATCTACAGTACTAGACCTATAGCAACACAGCTGCAGCTATGCCGCCGTAGTACTGTGGTGCAGACACTTACTACACTGATGGAAGGGGTTTTTCCATTGCTGTAGTAAATCCATCCCCTTGAGGGGAGTAGTTAAGTTGATGGAAGAATTCTTCCATTGACCTCACAAAGTATACACTGGATCTAAGGCTGGTTTAACTACGTCCCTTGTGTGTGGATTTTCCAAACCTCTAAGCAACGTAGCCAGGCCGACGTAAGTTTTAAGTGTACGCCAGGCCTCTGTGTTGTTAAACATAAATGGTATATATGGGTGATTGCAAATGCATTACAGATTTGGGGTTTTTTTCCATAGGACATATGCAGGATTATATTTTTTTGGGGGGGGGCGATTTTCTCCATTATGTACCCTTTTTGTTTGAATTTTTTTAGACTGATGCCCTGTTATGTCGTGAGGCAGAACCATGATTTGGGCAGTTTGCTAAAGGTGGGCAATTTAACTGAGAATATTCAAAGAGTTGGAATGGTAAAATATTAAATATATTTTTTATGTTGTGGAGCAGAGTGCCCACTTAAGCGCAACTTACCTGTCTAGAATAAGATAGCGGTACCTTTCATGTCTATCAAATCTAACCTGTCTCCTGGATTTCTAAGTTGGCCATTACTATGTTATATAACTTCATATACAACTTTTTAGATAGCTCTCAACATATCCTTGTTTGATCTCATCTCTTTCAAGTCACATTTTGATAAATTTTATCTTCCCATCACTCTTATCTTTTTCTCTTTACTCTCTTATCTCTTGGCATGGTGATTTAATTCTATGCAAAATAAAGACTATCCCATTCAAGTAGGCAGATCAGAATTCTGAATCCTTTGGCTCTACAGTAAGGGTTTGTCTACATACACAACCCCAGGGGGCAAACTATGGAGGTGTGTGTTGCAGCATGCACTGAAGTGTTGCGCCGTAACTACCCCCACATACACCCTGCTAGCATGAACTAAAAGGTACCTAGTCTGTGTTTGAAACAAGTCATTTAAATATCAATACTGTTAATTATTTCAGTACTGACTGTTTCAGCAGAAACATCCAACATCAATGCATTAGCACACGTGGTAGTTGTAGAGATGGAGATGGAGATGGGATGGGGGTGGAAGGAGTAGCAGGCGTGATAGCTTCCCTAAATCAGTTTTTGTAAGAGTGCAATGCCATAGCCTCAGAGTTCTTCAATGCTGATCTCTCTCTCCTGAAGTCTCAGCTCCAGGATTCATTCTCCAGATGAACTTCCTGTCTTCTGCCCAGGAGAAGAGTTGAGGTTCTGGTGTAGGAATGAGCATCCATTAGCCTTCTTTTCTAATGCCTACCTGGACAGGGAGTGGTGAGGAAAGATATGAGCATGGAAGACGAGGTAAGGAGAACAGTGGTTTTGCCTTTCAGCTCCTAGGAACCATTCCTGAGGATGCTGACCAGTAGTCTCCCCTTCCTGCTTTTCCCATCTCTCTCTGGTCTTATTGTAGTGTCGACAGACCCCAGTCGTCAGTGGGTGGGATCGAACTGAGGGCCTCTGGAGCTTAGTGCATGAGCTTCTACCACGTGAGTTAAAAGCCAACTGCTTGTTAGATAGATAGATAGATATTGAGTATATAGATCTCTCTCTCTCTCGCTCATTCTCTCTCTCTCTCTCCCCTCCCGCACTCCCACTCGATGAGACAGAACACCACACCCAGGAGGTGTGTGAGTTACATAATCACTCACCAGTGACAACTACTTCCTAGCTTTATGAGGAGCCAGACTGGAAAAAGTGGCTGGGGATAGGAGGAGTGAGATTGTTGCTTATCAGAGATCTGTGGAAGAGGGGGGAAACGGCCAGCTACATTTCTCCTCAGTCATGGGAAGGTGGAAAGAGAGGCTCCATGGCCTAAGCACTATGCAAAAGATTATTCTGAGAATGAAGCCTGGAGGGAGTGGGAATGTACGTATTCCTGGTGGAAGTAAAACAGACAGCTTTGCCATTGCTGTGCCTGGGTGATCTGTAAATACAGTTCAGAGGAAATGGATCATTAATTGCTGCACTAGCCTCATTATATCCCAGAGCACATCTGTGGGCAAAGGAAAATGTCTGTTGGGAACTGAACACGTGGCTTAGTTTTACATCTCATTTCAGGAGTACAATCTGCTGGCTGCACTGACACATCTTCCTTGTCAACGCGTAGCTGCACTAGTTCTCTCTGAGACCTCCAATCTATTTGTAACATTATTTTGAGGTTTTTTGGTTGATTGAAGTCAGAAATAGAAACGGCGGCCTGGTCTCTGAGGAATAGCAGCTTGAATTTGATGTAGTAAATGACAAAAATACAGCAAAGGATTTCTAGGAAAGAAGTGATGTGGCTGGAGAGATAGGGAAGGAAGAGGACTTCAATAGTGGCACATTGAATAGATTGGAGGGGGCAAGATAAGAAGAAAAAAGCCTGGGAAAGAAGGGTATGGCTATGAAGAAGAAGGATGGCTGGGGCATGGATAAAGCTGTAGAAGGGTGGAATGTTGTTGCTGAGGCAAAGCTTTTACAGCTGCTCAGAGTTTCGGTCCTTGGAGCTCCAGTGTTATCAGCACTAGCAGAGAGCGCAGCCGGCTAATTCAGCAGACCTTGATGTTACTTATAGGGAAAGACCAGAGGCATGGTTTGGTGACAAAGGCAATCGGCAAGGTTTATTGCCCTCAAGGCACAGTCTTAATGACTTGCACAACTTTCACAAGTACATTAACATGAGTGCCCCATAGCAAGGAGCGGCTCAGTCAGTAGCAGGAGTCTTTGCTGTCCCCTCTGCCACACAATGGGTTAAGGCAAGGTCTCCTGACATTTATAGATTAAGACAAACAACTGGAATAAACTATTTACATACCACCTTACATGTTTTATGACATCTGTTTGTTACTTCCCTAGCACCTTTTTCCTGGTATTTCAGACAAAACATCCCTATTCATTATTCTATCAAACCTTCTTGTGCTAGATTGGGGTGTATTTGTACTGGCATTCTAGAATGTATTTACACAAATATTTAGTGCCTATTACTTTCTAGGAGTATTTATGTTTTAGCAATGCTAGCAGCAACTTTGCCAAGTTTATCGGTCGGGCAGTGAACTTGTAAGAATCTGCTTTAATACAGGGCCTGACTTTCATTTACAGCCTCTGAGACAGGCCTAAGGTTTTGCACCAGGCCTAGTGCTCCAGGCTCTCTCTTTACTTAGAGGGGTTTTAGCAAGATAAGGATGGAACCTTGTTTATATTAAAAGAGAAAGAAGCAAAAGCACCAATCAAAGATCAGATAGGGTGGGAGAAAGGTCAAAGATGAGAGAGACTGTGAACCTGGGAGACAGTACTGCAATGGAGTTTCAATAATAACAGAGCAGGAAAGCAGAGGAGAAGCATCTGGAGAAGAGATAATGGAAGAAGATCAAATTAAAGGAAACAGAAGGGACAAAAGGAGGAATAAAGGAAGGGGTAAAAGGTAAAGCTCAAAGCTCAGGAGACAGCCAATAGAAGGAAAATATCAGAGATTGGGATGAAGGAGGAGAGAGAGGAACTAATAGTGGAAGAGGGAGGAATGAAAAGAGGTGTTTAAAAACGTCTGAAACGCAGGACAAAGGAGACTAGGAAAAGGACTTGAGAAGAAAGTCATCAGCAGGAATCTTGCAAGTACTAATGTGAGTTTTTATGCATTTTAGTTCAAAAACTCTGAGAACAGCTCACAACATTTTGACAGAATTGAATCTGCACACAATCTGGCCTCAAAACTCTCATCTAAACATAATCTGAATCATCCGAACACCACTTCCTGAGTCCAGCTTTGATTTAAATAGGAACTACTGTGGGACGAGAAGCATCTTTCTTTACATTTAATATGTACAGAAGGAGATGAATATTTGCACCAAAAATGAGACTTAAATCAATCTCCTTCCTGTACTTCATGCCCCTGAAGCAAGTGAGCCAAGAGATGACTCCTGAATGACAAAGCTTTTCTGCCTAAGTAAAAATGATGTGCAAAGTTAATGTGACGGTCTCTGTAAACTCACTTGTTAGTTAATTGAAATCTTAGTTCAACCAAGATTACATTATTTCTCTCAGTATCTGACAAAGCCCATTGGAAAAATAAAACATGCACAAATAATTTGTGGGTAGAATTTAATCCAGGACTTTTCGCTAACAAAATGTGCTTAGGTCCTCAAACAAGTTTTCAAGGAGGGAGAGGAGACGGAAAAGAGAGAGAGTGGGCAGGGGGACGGGAAGAGAGAATGTCTATACTTTAATTTTTAATCATGTTTTATAACGTGATAATTAACATGCTAACACAACTGTAAATTCGTATGGAGACAGGAAACAAATATTTAGGTTAAGCATGACTAGAAACAAATGTTTATGTTCTAGAACAAATATTTGTGTGGTGCTTCCATCACAATTTACAACTGTTTTAGTAACACGTTAATTAATATATGCTCATAAAGGACTAAAAGTTCAGCTGTAGATTTGTGTGCCCACAGATTGCTAGTATTGGGAAGGAATAGGCAAACTTGTAAATCCACGATATGTTATGTTAACAAAAAATAGATACCAAAACAAGTTAAATTAAAATTACAGAATCTGGTACTGCTCTAAATTACACTAGTTTATACCCCAAGCAACTACTGAATACAATTGTTTAGAAAACAGAATTTCCATTCCATGGGAAAATCTGATATTTTGACTTTTGTTTTGTCCTGAACTGGGATGCAAAGTTGAAATATTGAACATTCTCATGGAATGAAAAGATCCAATAAAAATTTGATTCAGGAATGTCAAAATGAAAAATTTCAAAAGTTTCAACTTAAATGAAATGTTTCATTCCAAACTGTCAGCATTTTAGACATTTCCAGATATCTCAATTATGATTAGAAACAAAACATTTCCTTTCAAATTTTCTCACTAGAAAATCAGAAAACATAATGAAAATAGACATTTTTCACACTATTATACAAAACTCCATATTTCATCAGGAAACATTTTTGGTAAAATAATTTGACCAGCTCTGCTAATGAAATGTAGATGCTCTGGGTTTAATATTGCCATAAGTGAGAGCAGTACCAAAGCAGGGATTTCAAATTAAATGCTCACATTTCAGCTTTAATTTACATGACCAAGGGAAAATAACAATGGTATGGCTCAAAGATAAGATGGCAGCCCTCTTTTTAAATTTCCTGACCTTTGTTACTATGCAACATGGCTTTAACTTTTTTTTTTTTTAATTTCCTTATATTAAAAAGAGGAAACGTTCACAGTACCTAATAAAGTGTACCTTACCTACTTTACTAGAGAGAATGGAATTGTATGTTTGGATTGAGTCTTTTGTCTTGTGTACACATGTATAAACCTTTGTGAAGAAACACAGCAGGCGAAACCATCAGCGGATGTAATTTGGTATAGCTCTGCTGAAGTCAATGATGTGATGACAATTGCCATTAGCTGAGGATCTGCCCGAGGTTTGCAAACTACGGAGTCAGGCTTTGCAAAGATGTACTATTTATATGGATAAATTTGTATTTTATTATGCATCATATTTTCTAATGAGTAAGTGATAACAATTCTTAGGTAAATACCTATTTTAATATTCATATCACTGAAGAAAGCAGTGAGCTAAAAATCTTGCCTACAGAGTACGAATTTCTTAGCACTCATCCAATTAACAGTTGAGTGTTTTAAGTGATAGGTGCATCAATGGTATCAAACGGTCCATTCAGTGATGGAAGAATAAAAAAATTGTCATAAGAATTAATTAAATCATTTATAAAATAAATGAAGCAGTGAACAGAGCAAACCCATTCTGACTAGTCAGATCTTAACTGTGTCTAGAAAAGCTCTTATTATCTATTGTGTAAATCCTTCCGAGTTCACAAATTACTGACCTGGGAGATCATAATAAATGTCTTCAAGGCTGGTAGAGCCCAAACTCTGATTTCAGTTGTTGCAAACTGATAATATGCTAAAAATCTTTAGGAAATTATTTTAATTGAGAAAAAATCCTAACAAATAATAAGAAGAATTCTCTGTGGGGCAGGGACCATCTTTTTTTACTTTGTATCTATGCAGTGTCTAAGCACAATGCAGTTCTGTTCCCCGACTGAAGTGTTCAAGCACTACCATGTAATACAAATAATAAATTATAACAATGCACATTAATTCATTTGCGCCTTTGTATTAAAGAACTTAAAGCAGGAATATAGAAAGCAAAGCCTGTGAGGCTATTCTAAGAAGAAGAAATATGGTAACAAAGTTGCCATATTATGCTACAAAAACTGCATGAGCTTTCATGGTGTAAGCTGTGAGATCTGTGCATTTTTGATTGTTGGGAAGAGGTGGGGAACTTTTCTCAGATAAAGAGAAGTCCCTTGAAGCCCATAGATGGCATAGGAGAATTAAGTACCCCCAGTGGTAAGTACCACTGATTTATCATATAGTTAAAGCTGGTGTAATTGTCTGGAACCAATACTCAAGGGAATGCAAGTGCTTTAGTTTGACTGCCAAAATAATCCATCATAGCAGTTAGGGACAGAACAGATCTATTAGATCACCAAGTCTACTGCCTTCAAGGATGTTACATTTACCCCAGCAGAGAGCATATCAGATAAATCTGATGTTATGGGCAATCTTCACCAAAAGGCCAAGAAGCAGCAATAATCTTCCATCTGGTCTCTGCCTCCGCCTGGCAAGCCCCATCACTGGCTTACACTCCACTTGAATAGAAGTATTTGAAACTAGTACTTCCTCCAAGTTCCTACTCCTACAATCCAAGGCCAAAAACTGAGGTCTTTTTTTTTTTTTTAAACTCTCACTCACACAAAACTCCCACTGAAGTCAATGAGAATTTTACCAAAGAACTGAGGAAAAACTTCAGGATTTGGACTCAAATTAATTCGTTTTCCACAAATGATTTAACCCCCACTAGGGTGACCAGATGTTCTGATTTTACAGGGACAGACCCGATTTTTGGGTACTTTCTTTATATGGGTATGTTACCCTTAACCCCTCCATCCCGATTTTTCACATTTGCTGTCTGGTCACCGTAATCCCCACTCTCATCCCCAGCATCCCAGTCTGAGTTGACAACTTCTTCAAATGTAGTTACAGTCTGGAACCAGTTAGCATGGTGAGTCCTAAACAGCTGGGCAGAGGAGTTTATAATCTCAGCGATAAAAGACCATTAACTAAGGTAACAGGAATGGCATCACCATAACAAAATCACTTATTTCATGTTGTAAATCTTGACACCTAATAAGTCTGCCGTCTCTTTCATTCCAATAATTTGTGGCTACTTGCTGTATGTCCTGGGACAGGAAAAAAAAATTTCAGAATTCATTTCAAGCCATTTGTTTTCCTTTAAAAGGATAATGTCAACCTCTGTAGGCGCTAAAATGTAGCAAATTAAAAAGAATCAGTCTCAGTCAGAAGTTCCCCTAATGTCTCAGATATAATTAAGCAAAGTTATATATCAGGATTTTCTTTTATTAACTGTCTTGGGTTCATAACGATTCAAATAGCACATGTTGTGCTACAGTGAACAAGTCCCATGTGCACACACATAGTTCAGTACTTCTGTATGGGGCGGTGTGCAAGTGGGGTCAAATGAACTGAAATGCTATTCCTCTTCCTGCAGGTTCTTAACTGTATTGGGAAATGCAGGTGCAATTGAGAGCATGGGATGAAGTGAAGCCAATGGGCTCCATAGAGCAGTTCTACTGTATGAGCGTTAAGGAGAAGGGCCAGGCAAATATATATGGGCTGGGACTGGGGCAAGCAATGCTGCTTGGAGTGCACTGGAGCTGGTAGAAAGTGTGTGTGTTCTGTACATTTGATCAGACAATACATCAGAACGCAAGATAACAGACATTTTTACGAATACCAGGTTTTTTAAAATCTCACCCTGCATCAAAACTGGGGTTGTCAAGTGATTAAAAAAATGAATCACGGTGAATCATGCAATTAAAAAAATGAATTGTGATTAATTGCACTGTTAAACAATATTAGAATACCATTTATTTAAATATTTTGGATTTTTCTACATTTTCAAATATATTGATTTCAATTACAACATAGAATATGAAGTGTATGGTGCTCACTTTATATTTATTTTTGATTACAAATATTTACACTTTAAAAACAAAAGAAATAGTATATTTTAGTTCACCTCATATAAGTACTGTAGTACTATCTCTTGATAATGAAAGTAGAACTTACAAATGTACAATTATGTACAAAAAATATCTGCATTTAAAAATTAAATAATATAAAACTTTAGAACCTACAAGTCTATTCAGTCCTACTTCAGCCAATCTCTCAGACAAACCAGTTTGATTACAATTTTCAGGAGATAATGCTACCCACGTCTTGTTTACAATGCCACCTGAAAGTGAGGAGTTCACATGGCATTGTTGTAGCCCATCATCACAAGATATTTACATGCCAGATGTGCTCAAGATTCATATGTTCCTTCATGCTTCAAGTTCCATGCTTGAAGAAGACAAGCATCCATGCTGATGACGGGTTCTGCTTGATAATGATCCAAAGCAGTGCAGACCAATGCATGTTCATTTTCATCATCTGAGTCAGATGCCACCAGCAGAAGTTGATTTTCTTTTTGGGCGGTTTGGGGTCTGTAGTTTCCGCATCAGAGTGTTGCTCTTTTCAGACTTCTGAAAGCATGCTCCCCACCTTGTCCCTCTCAGATTTTGGAAGGCACTTCAGATTCTTAAACTTTGGGTCGAATGCTGTAGCTATCCTTAGAAATCTCACATTGGTACCTTCTTTGTGTTTTGTCAAATCTGCTGTGAAAGTGTTCTTAAAGCGAACATGTGCTGGGTCATTATCCAAGACTGCTATAACATGAAATATATGGCAGAATGAAGGTAAAACAGAACAGAAGACATACAATTTTCCCCCAAGGAGTTCAGTCACAAATTTAATTAGTGCATGAACTTTTTAACAAGCATCATCAGATGGAAGCATGTGCTCTGGATTGGTGGCTGAAGCATGAAAGGGCATACGAATGGTTAGCATATCTGGCATGTAAATACCTTGTAACACCGACTGCAAAGTGCCATGTGAATGCCTGTTCTCACTCTCAGGTGACAGTGTAAATAAAGCAGTCAGCAGTATCTCTTGTAAATGTAAACAAACTTGTTTGTTTTAGCAATTGGCTGAAGAAGAAGTAGGACCGAGTGGATTTGTAGGCTCTAAAGTTTTACCCTGTTTTGTTTTTGAGTGCAATTATGTAACAAAAAAAAATCTAGATTTGTAAGTTATACTTTCATAATAAAGAGATTGCACTACAGTACTTGTATGAGGTGAACTGAAAAATACTATCTTTTGTTTATAATTTTTACAGTGCAAATATTTGTAATAACAATAATAATATAAAGTGAGCACTGTGCACTTTGTATTCTGTGTTGTAATAGAAATCAATACATTTGAAAATGTAGAAAAACATCCAAAATTATTAATAAATTTCAGTTGGTATTCTATTGTTTAACAGTGTGATTAATCACGATTCATTTTTTAAATCACAGTTAATTTTTTTGTTATTTGCGTGAGTTAACTGCGATTAATCGACAGCCCTAATCAAACAACAATCAAACCAAAAACTGAGGAGACTGTAGCAGACAAAAAATTCCATCTGTTTGTTTTGTATCCCTGCTCTTCATTGAAAAACTTAGAATTTTTTAACCATTTATAGTTCTGATTCCTTCCAGAAAAGTGGAATGGCACAGATTTGCATTTGAGTGTCCCTCCGCCCACCCAATGCACACGTGTGTGAACACGGACATGGACACATACACACCAGTTCATACAGTATTTACTATGGTAGACATTTTATGGAAAGTAACACACTGTAGTTTTTATTACCTTCTGTTTCTTTCATTGCATATTGGGCTCTCTCTGCTTTCTCTTTCTGGAATTATGAAGTGTTCTCTTGAGCATACTGGATAATACCAAATATCACAACACAAACCACATCACTTTATATTTCAAGGAAGAGACAAGCAGGGAGGGAACCCTTATAAGTATGGTATTATAGTACAGGGGAAAAATATAAAAGAGCATTGCAATACACTGTGTGGCAGCTGTGAACTGGGAAAAAAGCCAAAGAACACAGCAGAGAAGGGGATGAAGAGCCGCGTTGGTTGTTTCCATAGAAGAGTGAGATAAGAAGCCAGATGAGAAAGGAAGCTGGGAAATACAGCTGTCTGAAGGGCAGGGGGAACCAGATCTCACAGCTTTGCCTGCTCTGCTATAAGGAAGAATTGCCAGGAGCTGTTTAGGGGAAGAGCAAAACCTCATGTAATTTCACCTGCCATCACCACTATGTCAAGGAGCCAAGTCTGCTGAAGACCTACTCTAGTTTGCCTATTAACAGTCTGCTCCACAGAATATAGTATATTTTGGGAGAAAAGGGCTCAGTCTGAGGTGATGGGTTTCAGTATTTTACAAGAGACAATAAAATAGGATTAATTATTTTAGAGACAGAACACAAAACAAATTAATCCACAGCTTTTGGTTTCTCAGTTCTGCAAGGAGACTTAACAAACTTTCCTTCTCCTGTGGCACATCATTTTTCATTGCCAAACTAAACACGATCTCAGCATGGTTGGTGGTGCAGCTCACTGCCATAACCTAATACACAAACAAGAATGATAGTTGTCAGAGACACAGCATGCCGAGAATTCTGGGATTACATTTTAACTTTGATGGAAGGTAAAAGGCTGCTACTGCTTAAGGCAATACAGCTGACATCAATTTCCAGATCCTACATGAAAAATAAAAGACTCAAGTAATTTTTGCATTTGTTAGACACAGGGAATTTTATCTAACCAGGCTGAAATTCATCTTGGTGCCCCATATGTAAATCCCCCAATAGGGCTCAGCTGGTAGAAGCGATGGGCAGAGCAGACACAAGAGGGTCTCTCTGCACTCTGCAGAGTAGTATGATCACAAGGTTAATGTACTAGACTAGGAAACAGGAGATGCGAGTTCAGTTCCTGCCTCTGCCACAGACTCCTTCTTTGATGCTGGGCAAGGCTCTTAAACGTCAGTCACCAACTCAGCTGCTTTAGTTCCCCATCTGTGTATTGGAAATAATCATCCTTCCTTTCTCCCACCCACTGTTTATCATGCCTATTTAGGCTGTCATCCTTTCAAGGCTGGGACTGTCTTTCAGTATGATCTTCATTGCAGCCTCTGAGGGGTACAATAATACATTATAATAAATAATGACTGAGGGGATTTCCATGCCAGCTAAGCATAGGACAGTGAAGATCATGGGGCCAGGGTGAGGGGTCGTAAGATCCATGATAATATAATATATTGGTCCTAAAACTCTGCCCAAATTGTTGAGAGAGAAGCTGTGTTGCTTCCTGGTCCTAGGGCTGAGGGGGTATTTCTTCATTACAGCTACTATGTATTCATCAGCATAAAGACCAATTATATGGGCTCCATAGAGTGAAGTGACTTTTCCCTTAGTGAGTTTGGTATGTTTGACTGGGGTAAATGTGGCTCAATGGTGGACATTGTTTTAACAAAAAGGCAAAACATTATGAGCCTGTATCACTTGTGGATTTCTGAGTCAGAGGTTTGATAATAACAAAATGGCGCCTATTCATAGTTCTGCCCAGCCTTACTTTGTGACCTTGGGAAAGTCACTTGCAGCCACTCTGTGCTGCACTTTACCCATCTGTAGAATAGGTATAATAATATTTACCATATCTGACTCACAGTAGTACTGTAAGACTCACTCAGTATTTATAAAGCACTTTGAGATCATCAGATTCAAAGAACTATGTAGATTTGAAATAATATTTTGCTTTTGTTCCAATTTCAGCAGCTGTCAGCTTGGACTCCAGGAAAAGAAAAGCCCTTCAGGAAATCAACAAACTGCGCTAATGAAAATCCATAGGCAACAATTCATAGGCAGAGAAAGGTATGGAAATACAAAGGTCACAAGGATAGTTAGCAGTTTGAAACTTTCCACATAATATCGACAGCAGTAGGAACTTCACTATTGCTATCAATTGCATGTGGAAGGTAGGCAGACACTAAAGAAATAGGTGGCAATATAAAACCCAAAGATAGATGCCTGATAATTAAAATCTCTGTATTGATTGTTTAAATCAAATAGAGAAGTATAACTATAAATATCTAGAAAAATATATAGGCCCAGATTTTCAGAAGTGACTATAGATTTCGGGGGGTCTTTGATTTTTGGGTTTCCAACTGGACACCTCTTAAAAAAGTTTGGTTTTCAGAAGGTGCAAAGCTCCCAACCTCTTAAAATCTGGCCCCTTCTATGTGTCTCAAATTAACTACTCCAAAACACAGATACTCAAAATAACTACTCACTTTTAAAAATGTAGGCAATAGTATAAATATAGTATAAATATATCCCTCCCAATAATATCATCTTCAAACACTGGTTGAGTGGGCAGCCCAACGAGTTTGGAATTTAGATAGAGCTCCAGTGCTGTTTAAGTTATACACAGTTCACATTTTCTCTGTATAAAATGAATTAACATGCAGCATACATACAGCAAGGGCAGAATTCAAGTTTTCATTGGCACCCATGTCAAGGCCTTCTTGACTGTGCTTGATTGGTATAAGGGCTAAACAGCCTTAGTGTAACTCAGTATCATTTTTCAGGGCCAGATAATTAGAGAAAACCATGGGGCAAATTCATCCCGGGCATAATTCCACTAAGTCAACAAAGTCACAATGGGGAATAACTCGATTTCATCTTCAGAATCTAAGGGTATGTCTTCACTACCCGCTGGATCGCTGGGTAATGATCCATCTATTGGCGACAGATTTATCGTGTCTTGTCAAAATGAGATAAATCGATCACCAAAGGCACTCCCGTCAACTACGGCGCTCCAGCTCGCCAAAAGGCGCAAACTGGAGTCAACAGGAGAGCCCGCTGTCACCGTGAGGACGGCAGGTAAGTCGGCCAAGATGCGCCAACTTCAGCTACATTATTCATGTAGCTGAAGTTGCATATCTTTGGTTGACCCCTCCCCGAGTGCATCACTATACCTCCCACTGTAGATTTACCTACTCCAAACTGATTACTGACTGTCTGGCTTTGCAAGCCTCCAGAGGGTTATCGCCACTCACTTCTGAACTGTCAGGGCTGCTCTCATCTTGGTATTGCAATTCAGGGCAGGGGAAAGCAAGTCACAAAGTTCCATGAAGGTGCCCTTACGCATGCAAAAGTTTCTGAGCCACTGGGAATCATCCCAGACCTGCAGCACTATGTGGTCCCACCAGTCAGTGCTTGTTTCCCAGGCCCAGAATTGCCGTTCCATGGCATGAGCCTGCCCCATTGCCACCAGGATCCCCAAGTTGCCGGTGCCATTGTGTTTAGAGAGGTCTGTGTTCATGTCCTCCTCATTCTTGTGACCGCTCTGCCATCGCATCCTTGCAGGGTTTTTCCGTTTCTGCATAAACTGCACGATAATTCACGAGCTGTTTCCAGTGCTCGTAACTACTGCCAGGAGCTGAGCAGGCTTCACGCTTGCACCGCTATGGGGTCAGCATGGGCAATCCATGGAAAAGGGCAGAGTTGGCAGAGGAAGCGTTCGACAATGAAGAGAAAGATGAGAGAAGTGATGCCACACAGCAAGAGAAGTGATGCCACACAGCAAGAGATGCTGAAGCCACAAGATTTGACATATTTACTGAGCTGCAAAAGGACCTGCAAGGTGGATTCATAGCAGCCACATGGCGAAAGATGCTGATGCCACCAGAATAGACATTTTTATGGAACAGAGAGAGGATCTCCGAGGTGGTTTCATAGCAGTAGAAGAGCAGAGTTCTAGCAGAAGCGGTGGGTGGCAACCGTACTGCTCTCTCTGCTGAAAGCAGTATGGCATCTGCAGGCCCAAAAGGCGCGAAACGGCTGTCTGCTGAACCTTGCGTGGCGGAAGGGGCGACTGACGAGACGCACAAACGAAAACCTGCGAGAATGTTTTTGCACCCATCGTGCAATGCGAGCTTAACTGAGAATTCCAAGGGGCGACGGGCCTGAAGGAACTGTGGGATACCTACCCACAGTGCACTGCTCTAAGAGTCGATGCTAGCCGCGGTACTGTGAACGCAATCTGCCGAATTAGCCCGCTTACTGGGGACACACACAATCGAATGTATACAATCGCTTTCTTAATTCGAACTCTCGAAAGTCAGCATAATTTCATAGTGAAGACAAGGCCTTAGATTATCAGATCTTTGGACCGAGATCATATTTCTGTTATATGCACAGTGCATAGTACACCAAGTCCCTGATTTCTAGGTGCTACTGCAGTACAGATAATAAACAACAACAACTAGCATAAACCAGTAAACCGGGCATGACGTTTTTTAACTTAAACCAAAGTACTGGTTTAAAGTACTTAAAAAAAACAACAACAACCCACACCAATCTGGTAAAGTCTATTTAAATACTCCTTTGTAAATGTGATATAGCTTTTAGAAAGCTTTCACTTTTTAAAAAAGAAAGATTTCACACTTTAAAAAATCCACATAAATAAAGAACTATTATCAGCCTCCTCCTCAACACACTTTAGCAGAAGATTTATTTATTCCTGGGGTTTTGGCAGATTTCAACCCACCTATTATTTGTCATGTTCTTCCTTTTTAGTCAATTTGTCATTTTAATCTTTTATTTTTCCCCCTCCAGACCCACTTCTCCTCAAAAATAAAATAAACAAAATAAAATAAAATAAAACAAAACATGAACAAAGAATAATTAGTCAATGCCAAGAATATTCAATCATTTTAACATTGTGGGTTACTTAGAGAGAAAAAGAGTAACAATAGCAGAATATCAAGCCATCATGTTTTCACTGTTGGAACAGTTCTGGGAAGGCTGATAATTTTTTTTTAATCCCATTTCAGATTTATTTCTCTTGACTTTTATATATTTGTCAACAAAGACAATGATAGAGTTTAAGGCCTCTACCGGATCATCCAGGCTGACCTCCTGTATATCACAGGCACCGGCACCACTCAGCACCTGCACATTAAACCAAACAACCAAAATTAGACCAAAGTATTATAGCCCACTGCAGACTGGACTACTGTGTACATGGGCAGAGAATAGGGATTGAGACAGGAAAATCTTTGAGATATACCCAGTTAATCATGACAAGTTACTCACACCAGACAGCAAGTGTAAAAAATTGGGATGGGGGTAAGGGGTAATAGGTGCCTATATAAGAAAAAGACCCCAAAATTGGGATTGTCCCTATAAAATCAGGACATCTGGTCACCCTTACCACATGCTTGCTATAGAGGAAGGGGAAAAAACTCCAAGGTCATTTCCAATCTGAACTGGAGAAAATTGCTTCCTATCTCCATATATAGTGATAACCTAGACTCTGAGATGGAAGCAAGAACCAGCCAGCCAATCACTTGAGATGGAAAATGCTTCATGCCACCTCAATATCATGGTCATTCCTGATGCCTCAGAAGAAAGAGACAGGAAACACAAACACACAACAACCCCATCCCCAACAACTCTAAGAGGTGTGGAGGGAAATCTCTTTATGACCCCTGCAGGGGACCAGCTGTAACCCTGAAGCATGAACTTTCAGGGACATAAGGCATCAACCAGAAGTAAACCCCAGGGGCTGCTGAGCCCTGCTCCCTACCATCACAAGCTACCAATCATAAATTTGTCCAGCTCTCTAGTTAAACTCAGTCGTTTGCCTTACAACACCTATTGGTAGGCTGGTTCCGGACCTCCGCCCTCCGACGGTTAGAAAACCTTCTTTTGATTTCCAGCCTGAATTTGTTCATGATCCGTTTATATCCATTTGTTGTTTTATCCATATCCTTTAACTTAACTAGCTCACCAACCTCTCTGGCATATAACTCCCTGATATATTTATAGAGAGCAATCATATCCCCTCTCAGCCTTCTTTTTGTTAGATCGAACAAACCAAATTCCTCCTGTCTCAACTCCTAAGATAGGCCCTCCATTCCTCTAATAATCTTGTTACCATCGAACCAATAGCAGAAGTTTTCTAATGGTAAGACTTTCCTACCTAGCCTACGTATTTATTAATTATTAATTTATTATTTATTATTATTACTTGAGGTTACTAGCTAATGGAAGTGAGATTGAGCAATGAAATTTGGATCTAGGCGAGAGCTTCCCCACAGTGTGGGGGTATTTGGATCTGAAATTCTGGTTCAGGCCATCTCAGCAAAATAATCTATGATATAAATCACTATAGGCCTGATCCTGTGAAGTGCAGAATGCCCTCAATGCCCTTTGAACGCTACTGAAGTGTAGGGTGTTTAGCACCTCACAGGATTGGGCCGTAAGGGGCTGGTTATTTGCCTAGGGTTTTGGGGGACTGCTGGAGGATGCTATGCCAATGTGTAACCCTCCAATGTCAGTAGGCAGCTGAGTTAATGAAGTAACACGGTTAGCTGCTATAACAGCTGTAACATTGCATGCACGAGGCAAATCAGTCCACCAATCACTTACATCAGAATGTGGCAGGCAAGCTGCAGCTTTATCTGACACTCTCGAAAGCTTCCTAAGCAGTGATGTGATGCCAGCGTTACTCTCCAAGGGAGCTCCCACACGCATCTCCTCGCTCTGAGACACAATCTGGAAACCAGTTCCTTCTGATCCAAGTTATCAGCATCTTCCATATAATGCCAATCTAGCCCCAGTACCTCTCATTTCCACCCTAGTTCAATCCCCTCACTGATCACCTCATGTGCACAAGTGCATGCACACTTACATTGTAACAAACTGCAGTAGGCCACATGACTTGAACCTCCCCAGAGCTTACTAGATGTCCCCTTCTTCATATTCTAAACCCTCCTGGTAGCTCTCTCCACTTCCCCCTCCACCCACCTCTAAGGAATGGCTCCAGGGATAAAGAGAATGTGACCTGGGGTGGGAGAGTCCCCTTTTAGGGATGCCATCACAGCCTGCTCTCAGTTGGGACAGGACAGACAGGTGCATCCACAGGCACCCCCTGCTCCCAAGTGGTGAAACCGCAACTGCAGAGATGCCTTCAAAATCTTTACCCCCTCAGGCACCAGCAGGGCTTGGGAGGGAGTGCTTCCCGCAGTGGGCAGGAAAGAGGGTGGAAGCTTTCAGTGACCCTTGATGTTCCTTTCTGTCAGCGTGCTTGATGCTCAACCCTCCACCTCTGCTGCTTCCCTCTTATTTGATCCTCTTCCCCCTTTTCCTCCATGTGAAAAGTAGCAGGGGGAGCAAACTTAACTGAGAGATCAAGTGGAGCTTTTTAAGACAAAGAGCTTTTTTAACAAATTCACCCTCTACCCCCTGTGAGGAAGAATTTTCCCTGAGGTAACTATGTCATAACTGCCCGCCTCAGGATTTCTTGCACCTCCCACTGAGGCATCGGGTACTAGCAAAGATACTGGACCAAACAGGCCACCTGTGATTGCAATTCCTACCCTATTTCTGCTAACTCATGGCAGTAGCTGCTCTTGTCAAAAAAAGGACATTATGGAAATATTTAAGTGAACTGCAATCTTCCACTGCTCCTGAGCTTTACAGTTATTTCTGTTCTTCTAAAGCTACAGGAATAGAACTGAGCCATACTGTTTATCCCTCCTTTACAAACTATTTGGTACAAGGCAAACTATCTGTCCAAATGGGCTTCAATTCGGAATTTGGGAAACTGCCAAATGCTGAGAGATTACCAACCATGGAGAGTTACATGTGTGTAATAATGTTGCCATTTAACTCTTCCTCCTCCTGTCCTGCTCCCCCATTTTTAATGTAAATTAATATTTTGAATTACAGGACTAAAAACATAGGGGTTACAGATATGTGTCCCCCACCCCCCTTAAGGCTTGTGGGTGTCTTAACAGGACATTCAAATTCTGTATTTGGATGCACCAATTGGTGATTGCAGAGCTCAAATGTGTGTTATTCAACGTGGGTGTCCTTTTAAGGTGCCTGCATTTGAAAATTGGCCTTCTTGTGGTTATTATGCAAACAACATTTCATTCAAGGTGCTTGCAACAAATATCTCTTCCTAGCAAAGAAGTTTGCAGACTGCACTGCAGCTTCTCTCTTTCATTCCCGCAGGAGTGAAATCAGTTTAGGTTCCACTGGACAGCAAACAGAACACTAGATAGGACAGAGCTATCTGCTGAAAGAGCCCTGGTGAGAAACCTTCATGCTGGAGGATATGGCTCTAAGACAATCTAAATATAGTGACTGGAAGTGTCAAAGAGTGCAGTTGTCCGGTTTCCATCTTACCAAAGACACTTTGGTGATTAGATTAGCTTAGTTATCATAATTCAGTGCATTTGTGTCCACGCACATATGGGAGAAAATCTATTGTGTGTGAGTAGATAGCTATCTCCCTGAAGCTTTCTATATAGCTATGTATTTCTAAACACAGCACCACAGAGAAGAAATCCATGTGATAAATGTAGCATATTCACAGTTCACTACTCACCATTGATGGCATCACCTGCCCTCTAATCCATCTCCCTTTAGGCTTATTCTCAAATCCCAAATCCACAGCCTCTATTTTCTTCTGTAAAGTCACCCTGACTGAGAAATGGTTCTGCCTTCTCCCCTCAAATACAGCAGGCTCCTTCACTTCCATACACAGGTAAATAACCAAAGGAAACATTAAAAAACATGCCCAGGTCTCAAGATGGGTAAAATTCAATCCTGGGATAGTCGCAGGTTGTCTAGGTAAAAAAAAAAAAAAAAAGGAGTACCACAGCTTTAAATCTCCTTATCTCACAGTTCTGGAAGGCTGGAAACAGGAAGGTCAATGCCATTGGAAAAGGGACATGACTACCAGCTCCAGAACTCACACTGTATTTGCTTCAAACTATGCAGCATCATGAGATGCTGACATTTAGAATGGGAACATTTTTCATGTACAGCATGTTAGGTTATTCTTGGAGTTGTTTTACATTTATTTGTTTTAATTTCTCTTTCCATCTGAGCCCTGGTCAACGGGACTCAAGGTAACTAAGGAATAAGGTAACAGTCCCAATAAACTCTAGTTTATTCCTGAAATAGTTTTCTCTCTAACATACATGCTCTGTTATATTCACTCACTTGGGAATAACCTGCACAATTCACTTGTGGCCTTGTCACTGGTAGTGGGACTATTCCAAACTCACACTGACACTTTTATATCACACCATTAAGTATTCCCTATATACTACACATAAGTAGAGGGAAAGGTAGAAACAGACACAGAAAGAACGAAAATATCTGTTCATTCATGGCTGTACCATTCCCGGGGGCACATCTTTAATGTCATATAATGAAGACTGAAGGCAGTGGATAAAACTATTTTTATACTTTCAGGAGCACAGCAAGCATATTTCATAACTCTCTCAGTGTACTTGAACATTTCTGAAAATATAGTGCAGCACAGCAGTTTTTGGCCTCATTTACAGTCAGGAATAGGCCCAATTAAGCCACTGGTGCCCAGTAATCGGTGTAATCTGTGCTTAGGAGTAAACTGATGCTTCTGCTGCAAAGTGTACACAAGGGGAAGCTGAAGTTTGCACCAACTAAGCTAACTGGGGTTCAGCATTGATTACAAGTAGCAGTAAATTTTGGTTAGTTCACCTGGTGCAAACCCCTACTGTGGCCTCGTCTACATTAAGGGTATGTCTACGCAGCGAAAAAACAAACCAAACCAAACCAAACAAACCCCACGCAGGTCAACTGACTTGGACTCTCGAGTCTCACTGCCATAGGTGTTTTTTTGTTTGTTTTGCTGTGTAGATGTACCTTGGGGTTTCATCGACGTTAGCTGCTTAACCCGTTTCCTAGTAGATGATGGTATAGACCAGGGGCAGGCAACCTACGGCATGGGTGCCAAAGGTGGCACGCAAGCTGATTTTAGTGGCACTCGCACTGCCCAGGTCCTGGCCACCGGTCTGAGGGGGATCTGCATTTTAATTTAATTTTAAATGAAGCTTCTTAAACATTTTAAAAACCTTATTTACTTTACATACAAGAATAGTTTAGTTCTGTATTATAGACTTATAGAAAGAGACCTTCTAAAAAGGTTAACGTATTACCGGCACACAAAACCTCAAATTAGAGTGAATAAATGAAGACTCGGCACTCCACTTCTGAAAGGTTGCCGACTGCTCTATAGAACCTCGCACACAGTTCAGTTCTGTATAAAATAGCTCTCCTGATCACAAGTGAGCTATGCTAATCCCTTTTCACAGTGTTTTAGAGGGGCAAATAGCTTCCATTTCATTAATGAAACTTCAAAACAACTACTGAAGTGTCATGGTGGTTTTGCCGTCCATCCCAATAGCACAAGTAGCAAAATCGCTCATTCCTAGCTGTCAGAAGATGGGCAGGTTCAACTCCAGATACTGAAGGAAAGTTGGGAAATATATTCATTGCTCCACAACTTGGGGAAAAAAGGCACTGTTAAGAATATGCAGCCAGGCCATTTGGCCTGTTACTACAGACAAATTACCTCCTTGTAATTTTGTCCCAACAAATGGATCCAAGGGCTGCCTGGCAGCAGCAACATTTGTTTAATCACAGTCTCTGGAAAATTAAACACCCTTGGTGCCTGTGATAGATCTCCCGCTCCTCCCCATCCCTCGCTCTCTTCCCCAACCACAATGCCAGAGCAGCTTTCCTCCTCTGCAGCACAGTGAAGAACGGAATACAAATGCATGTTTTAGACTCGATAAATCAATCTTGTTTTATTCACTCTCGATCCTCTGCTACTTTCTCTCAGAGCTTTTATCCCCCCACTGTCCCCATCGCATGCACACACACCGAAATATTGATTTGGCTTGGCCAGAATGTTGTTTCCTTCCTCCAAAACAAAACAAATGAACCTCATCAATATGAAGCTTCTCAGAGTTACCTTATGCACTCTGGGTACTACTACATCATCTACCTTCATACTGGCGCCTCTCGTGAATTCAGCTCCCACTTGGGTACAGTGGATGGTTATTAATTGTACAACATATTCCTGTCCACGCCCAAATAAGATTTTCTTAAAACAATGCAAAACAAAAACAACCTTCAGCAGAGACTAATCAGGAAACACCTAATTAGCAAGCTCTCCCTATTCGTAGGATGTATTCCAACTTGCAATATCCTCCTCTAGACAGAGACCTATGAAGTATGACGACTGGCTAACCTGGTTGCAAAAACATTGTTAGTTGGTCCTCTCTACACAATAAAACTACCACAGTAAGATCTGGTTGTGTGCTGTATCCTTGTGTAACCCACATACCTTTTGGGTGTGATGTTCTGTCTCATCTAGTGGCACCGAGACCACTTAAAGAGAGAGAAAAAATGAGTTTGCTCTACAGCCTGAACTAGCAGGAATATGGCTTTAAGCTCATGTGATAGAGGCTCATGCACTAAACTCCAGAGGTTCCCAGTTTAATCCCACCTGCCAATGATGAGAGTCTGTCAGCGTTACAAATGGGGACTCGTCCAGGATTTCAACTGAGAAGTCTCTGAAGCCCACGACACTCTTCCTCAGCTAGGAGAAGTATGTAACTCACAACCTCCTGGGTGTGGTGTTCTGTCCCAACTAGTGGCACCGAAACCACTTACAGAGAAAGATAAAATAAGTCTTCTAACAGCCAGGTGGCTTTTAGCTCATGCAGTAACGGCTCATGCACTCAGCTTCAGAGGTCCCAGGTTCAATGCCGACCGGGGTCTGTTGGCGTTACACTTGCTCATCACTGATCCACCTTAAACACACACAGTTAGGAACTATGAGTTAATCATGTCATGTGTCGAGTCCAGCTGTGTGCCAAGTTAACTCTGGTACAACCTGGTTACAAAAACTGCGGTTTTAGGATACGTGAGACATAACTGGTCATTCACTTTTTGCCAGGCATTATGAAAAATGGAATTAATATATTTGAAAACGGAAAGCTGCTGTGTCTGGATGGATAGTGAAAGAGAACTCATGTTCACAACTAATAAAAGAAGAGTTTTTAGTTGTTGCTGCTTCTTGGAAGGAGGAGGCAGTGATTGATGAAGGACAGAAACTTGATAAATAGCTGTTCTCAGCTGATGCATCAGCTATTCTGGTAATGCAGAAGCAACCATGCTATCTATCAACATCCTGGATCTCTTTTTCTCAAAATACAAAACTACTATTTCCCCTCATACAGCTGACATTTAAATGAGAATGAAATATTACTCAGTAAGGCCATACTTATTTTTGGAGCACTGAGAAATAGACTATGCACAATCATTTGAAGGTAATTCAAGTCTTTTGGAGTCCTTTAAACAGGAAAGTCAGAGGTCTGTTGCAATGCTTCGTAAGCACCCCTGAATGCGTTGCAAACAGTGAAACATGATGTTCCGTTATATTTCAAGCTCATTTTGCCTGTAAAGGTGCAGGCAGTCCCTGCATGCCCTCTTGTGGCCCGATGTGGTGCTGCAGGGGTGCCCCACCTTAACTTCCCCTGCTTGGGGTGGCAACAGATTCTTTTTTTCAGTCCAGGGGAAAGGAGAAACCAATACACACTGGCAAAGTAACATATTCTTTTAATAAGGCTTCAATAAGGCTGCATGGTTGCTTCAGGGAAGGCGTAATTATGATAAACAATTCATAAGGTCCTCACATCAGAACCCTGGTTCAGCTCCCAAACTTAAAGTTCACAAAACAAACCTTTTGGTTAGGATGAAATTGCATATCTTCGGTCAACCCCTCCTCCTAGTGCAGACCAGCCCCTAGCCTAATAGTACGATTGCATATGTGGTACAGAAAATAATAATAATATAACCCAAGCCTTTTGCAATTACATAGCCACAGAATTAGGCTCCGATCATGAACTATGTGGGACCTTATGGATAATCAGCTGTGTGCTTCCCAGAGGGCTTGTGATCATGTGTGGCCTGGCAGAGCATGTTCTTGAGCTGATTCCTGACAAATCAGGCAGCAGGGATTACTCTATGCTCACAAAAAAATAAATCTACAATCTTTCATTACTTGTATGTGCAGTAGCCGTTGTGGCCCCATCAGGATTATAACCCCATTGTTTAGGCACTGTACAAATACATACAAAGACATAGTCCCCACCCTGAAGAGTTTCCATGGTGCTGAACTTGGGCCTTCACAGAATCAAAGAAATTTAGGGCTGGATGGGACCTTGAGAGCTCATCTAGTCCAGCCACCTATGCTGAGGCAGGACCAAGTAAACCTAGACCATCCCTGACAAGTGTTCATTCAACCTGTTCTTAAATCCTTCCAATGATAGGGATCCTACAACCTCGCTTGGAAATCTGTTCCAGTGCTGAACTACCCTTATATGGTTAGAAAGTTTTTCCAAAGTTTTTCTAAGCTTTCTCTCTTGCTGAAGATTAAGCCAATTACTTCTTGTCCTACCTTCAGTGGACATGGAGGAAAATTGATCACCGTCTTCTTTATAACAGCCCTTAACATATCTGAAGACTGTTATTAGATCCCTCTTCTCTCTTCCTTTCTCAAGACTAATAAGACTAGGCAAGCCAGCAGTAATAAAGTAAATACGTTCATCAATATAATCTTGCAGAAAAAATAAAATATCAAAAATCACCTACTGTACAGTGATACAGTATGGACATAAGAATAAAACAGCAACATTTCATTCAGGAGACTAACATCTTAAAATAATGTTCAATATAGATAAGGGATAGTTCTATCCCTGCCTTTGCCAATGACCTGCTGTGTGCCACTGGGCAAGTGCTTAACCTCTGTCTTCTTGCATCTTGGACTATTGACATTGCAAGCACACAGTCTCTTATGTGATTTTACAGTGATCAGCACAATGGGGCCCCAATATCAGCTGGGACCTCTAGATGCCACCGTCATATAAATCATAATGAGAAGGCTTCAGGGAGTCCCTCTCATACTCATATAATCAATCTAGATGGCAGAAAAAGGACTGTATAGTAGTGGGTTGGAAAGCAATTGCCTGGAAATTTCTACAGTTGTCTTCCGTGGTCACATGCAGGATGGGCTTTTGGCTATTCTATTTAACACTCCTAGCATCAGTGCCTTAACATAAGACTCTATTTAGATAAGAGTCATACTGTTAAATTCCTGTGCAGTGTGCTTGGAAAATTTAGAGATCTGCCTTATAATCAATACAATGTCTGGCAAAGCACGTTTGGAAAAGAGTTGTTGACCACATCTACTTTATATGAGATTCTGATACACAGCACAAATGTCACAGTAGATGCCATTAATACGCCTAATAATGGAGAGCAACCGACTCTTGTTAAAAGCCCTGAAGCTACTTTTGTTCTCTCCCCCCCATTCCGCCCCCCCACATAGATAGCCTTGACAGTCCTTATACTGAGATCTTCTTCTGGATCTAGTCAGTGCAATGCCTTGAGCTAGTCATAAGTGTTGCTTGAGAATAAGCAATTGTATGAAAACCATGAACAAGTATTTGAAGTCTGTAGATACTAAGGGCCAAATTTTGTGCTCAGATACATCCAGCTACTCTGAATATGAGTGGGAATTTTAACTGGAGCTACTCAGATACTTAAATGTTTTGCTGTATTAAGGCCTAACAGCACACACATTAGTGCAGAATTAGGACTTAAGATACAGGATGGTTCAAGGGGGTAATAACTAGGAGTAATGGAATGAAAGAGAAGAAAGGAACATTTACAGCTGAATACCAAGAAAATTATTTTAGACTGTGCAATCATGTTCTAAAGCCTATGGAAAAGGTTACATGGCTTAGGTCATTTAAAGATGGACTCAACAAATTGCTGTCAATTGCACTGTAAAGAACAATCTCACAGAGGGTCGGACAACATGACCTAAGAGATCTTTCTGATTTATAATTAATGTAATTCTACCCCATTAGGAGATTAAAAAAAAATTAAACTTAGTCAAAAATGTAATGCATTATATCCCTCTTCGGGTGCACACCCAATTTAATGGGATGTCTCCAAGGGAACCAATTTTGTAGCACAGCCAATAGGAACATCTATTATTTGATTGGGACAGATTTAGCATAAATTCCACTAATAGGCATGCATTCAGCCAATGCAATTAATTGTATAAAAAACACACAAAATTCGACTCTCTGGATTTTTATAACAAAATATCCCAAATACAAAGTACAGGAAAAATAAAGGTAAAATAAAGATAACAATACAATGATTTCTTGAATTTTGGTTTTTATTCAGCAAAGGGCTATAGTTTTGTCATCACCTGAGGTCTTTTTAAGCCTTATTTTTAAGGGCCTCTCCATTTCGTTGGTGCAGTTGCTTAACCAGGATGATAAACTGTCCACTCCGCTCCAATTTAGAAGACATTACTTCATCCTGCAAGAACCATTCTTGTTCTATTTTCTGAGCCTTGCCATATTATAATCTCTATGCGGAGTGGGGGGGTAGAGTTGCTGCCTCACTGGGATATCTTGAGAAATGCATTTAGATTCCAATACAGTAGCTTCCAGTAACACCAGCTGAACTATATAAAATGATCTCATTAATCATACCTTCTAGAGTCTCTTGCGTCTCAGCAGGAAGAGTTCTTCCAAAAAAAAGGAAAAACAAAACAAAAACCCCCCCAGTTCATTTAGCCTGGAGACATGGACAACTGCTGCTATTTTCTGCAGTTGCAAAAATGAGAGCAGGCTCTGGCTGCAATCTGTTAAGTGCAGCTGGATCTAGACCCTATATAAGAATGTTGTTATTATAAGCCTTGCTAAGACACCTGTCCTGGTAACAGCTAGGTGCCATTGGATAAATAACACGGAAGTACTTCCAAACAAACTCTCCACCCCTCACACGGGGATAGCCCCATGAGCAGACCGCGTGCCATGAATTTCATGTAGTACACTATCCTGTCTCCAATGTCCAATGCCTATAGGAAGGTTGATCATAATGCAACTAATTGGAGGATTTTTTTTTTTATTTCACACGTAATAAACTAATTCTCTGCAGCTGATGACTGTTCATTGTATCTCCTGTTTCCTTTCAGCAGCTTTTTGTTTGTCCTTTCTTCTGATCATCCGTACAGTAAGATATCCCATAAGACGACGTGGACTACAGCCTTCTTCCTTCTATGGCAAATCAGACTGAGAAGAGGGACAGATTTTACACCTCTGAAAGACAAGTGGGCTATGGAGCATCCTACCTCCTTGAGCACCTGAAACCCAAGAGGAGTATGAAAATAGGGCACATTACTGTAAACTTCGTCTGTTTATAATTACAATACATACAATATTCCCCTTGAAATAAAACTCCAGTATCAGCATGCTGGGCGTTCCACATGGCTATTTATCTCTGGGCCTAATCCTGAGAGCTTTACTCATTCGGCTTTTACTTGGGGTTTTGTTACACACAAAACTGTACCACTTTAATGTTAGAAGGGTGTGCAGCAGGGCACTGCTAGGAAAGCCCTTAATCAACTCCTGCCATCCCAGGCCCAATCAGGGGGAATGGATTGGGGCTGGGTAAATAACCAGTGGTTACCTGGGAACTACCCACACCTGCCAGCCGCATGAGCAGGAGCTAATAGGCTGGAAGAAAGGGTGGAGACCAGGAGGGAAAAGTCAGGCTCAGAGAGAAGGAGCCTACTAGTCTGTTGCTGGTCAGGCCTACGTGAGGCCAAGCCACGTAAATCATGAGAAATTGGTGGTGAGGAAAAGACACAAAATAAAGAGCATGAGTGTGGCACCAGCTTGGCAAGTTGGCCCCACTCCTCAGTCTTTAAGGAGTGGGGCCAAATCCTACAGGGCTCGGTGTGCACCCTGTTACAGGGTGGACACAGGTATACTCATATAAAAGTGCTTATAGTGTCTTATTCCCATAAATTAAATCCTACTCCCATAAGAGAAGTGTAAAAAGCTATACTAGTATAAGGCACCTTTATACCAATATAACTGCATCCATGTTAGGCGCTGTACTGTGTGGTAGAAAATCACACATTAACTGAAATAGTTAAATCGGTATAAAAACTGTGCATAAAACAGACTTGTTTCTGTTCAGCTTTCATTAGTGTGATGGGAATTTTGACCAAGTAAGGAAAACAGGATGTGTCCTTTCCCTTTCAAGAAAAATAATCGGTTGCTGCATTTATATCTATAGAGTGTATAAAAACAAACAAAATTTTTCAAACCTGAGTACTGAAAAACCTATGCTCCTAAATCCACTTAAGCACCTAAACAAAAGTGGCTCAATTTTCCAAGATACTGAACAGTCAAGTAGCTGACTGACCACAAGTCAGGTCCTTTGGCTTCAAACAAACCACTTTTATTTAAGTGCCTAACTTTGTACTTAGAAGCCTAAACTTCAGACTCCCAGGTCTGAAAATTCAATCCCTACTGCATAGCCCTAAGTACACCTGAGCATGTATAAAATTCCAGAAATACCAGATCTTCTTAGCTGTCAGTTCTCTTCCCATCTATCTTTCGATATCCTGTTCTTTCTCTCTTTCTTTCGCTGTTAACAGATTTCCTTCTGTCTGGTTTCCATTATTATTTAAGTATCTCATTTTCATACTTATTTTGCAAAGCAAATTACTTTCAATTTTTAATGGCATATTTACATTAATGTATAATTAACTTTGTATTTCTGATACTTGGTGCATGTGTGGTTTAGAAAATAAATTATGGTAGACATTTCAGTGTTAAATGTCTCAAAACATATTAAAATATAATTAAATACCATGGCTGCAAAATCAGTTTTTCATCCATATTAAAAACATTCTACACATGATTGCCTTTAAAATTACAAGTAAGCCATAAATCCAATTGTATAATGAATATATAAGAAAGAAGAGGAGAGACAGTGTGTGTGACAGAGAGTAGAAATGACCCATCCTGACAGCCTGTAGGGTTGCCAACCCTCCAGAATTGTCCTGGAGTCTCCAGGAATTAAAGATGAATCTTTAATTTAAGATTATGTTATGGTGAAACCTCCAGGAAAATGTCCAACCAAAAGTGGCCACCCTAGCCTCTACATCCTTACTCACTCCCACCTTACCAAATGCACTTCCTTACAGATCACTTGAATTAAAACCATTCAGAAGAGAATGAGCTGAGAGACATGCTAAAAAGATAAACACTCAATTTTTTGTTTCCATTTCAAGCTAACACGTGGACTGCCACTGTCCTGAATGTGAGTAATTTAAATGAGTGAATTAGAAATGGGAAGAGCACTTGAGAGGAGTATGTGAAAGAAAGCAATTAAATCCACCTGCTGGTATTGTTCTGTCTTTTCCCTTTGTAGAATTTCAACAGCAAAGCATTGCATTTTATTTCCTTTCAAAAATCTGTCAAGTTAAATTTATGCTCTCACCACCATCTAGCTCTCCCCCAGGCTCCATAAATAACCAACTCTTGGCTGCCTAGTCATTCTTGCATGCTAGGCTCAAACTAAAACATTTTAAAAAAACAGTGACTTCATGGCTGACTACTGTACACTTATTTTTCAAATGGCAGAAGCGTGAAGAAAAGTCACCAGCCATACTGTCCACCCCATTTGAGCTCTGTTGCCATATCATTCTACTATTCTGGGATCTAACAACATGTACATCCCAGGTTGGCACCTTCCTAAGAGGAACAGGTAGATGAGAATGCATCATGCTGCTCTGGCTCCCCATTCAGCACTGGATCCATCCAAAGTCTTGGTCCACAACTTCAAAGCCTTCAACAAGTGAGGCCCAGCTACGTAGTAGGCCAATCTCTTCTTCTGCACCATTTAAAGAATACTATGATTAGAAAACGTAATGCAGCTGACGATACTGGAGTCACTTGCTGGAGTCAAAGCTATTTTTGATAAAGGGCACCCAGTCATGGACCCCTCTCCCGCAGAAAATTGGGATTTATCCCATTTATATGTGTTGCCTCCTTTAGAGCAAACCTCAAAACACATCTCATTGAACAAGCAAATCTTTCCACACTAAAGGCAGCACTATTCTGAACAGTGAGCTCTCTTCCTAAGTATCTGACCTGAAGAAAAACCACTTAGAGAAATCAACCCCAGTGAGTGTGGAAAGAATATAGTTTTTTCAGGATGACATTAAAGTTCTGGCATTTGGTACCTAGATACCACTGTGACACTCTGAACCTCAAAGTAGCACACTGAACCCCCTATATTCACCACTGTGATATGATTATATGTTTTGTATAATGCATGCCTTGTGAGGTATCCTTTGGACGTGTTGAACATTAATAGCCTGCTGAATTGTGTAAGAACATAAGAAAAGCCGTAATGGGTCAGACCAAAGGTCCACCTAGCCCAGTATCCTGTCTACCGACAGTGGTCAATGCCAGGTGCCCTGGCGTGAGTGAACCTAACAGGTAATGATCAAGTGATCTCACTCCTGCCATCCATCACCCACCTCTGACAAACAGAGGTTAGGGACACCATTCCTTACCCAGCCTGGCTAATAGCTATTAATGGACTTAACCTCCATGAATTTATCCAGTTCTCTTTTAAACCATGTTATAATCCTAGCCTTCACAGCCTCCTCAGGCAGGGAGTTCCACAGGTTGACTGTGCACTGTGTGAAGAAGAACTTCCTTTTATTTGTTTAAAACCTGCTGCCCACTATCATCGTTGGGTGGCCCCTAGTTCTTCTATTATGGGAACAAGTAAATATCTTTTCCTTATTCACTTTCTCCACACCACTCATAATTTTATATACCTCTATCATATCTCCCCTTAGACTCCTCTTTTCCAAGCTAAAAAGTCCTAGCCTTTTTAATCTCTCCTCATATGGGTCCCGTTCCAAACCCCTAATCATTTTAGTTGCCCTTCTCTGAACCTTTTCTAATGCCAGTATATCCTTTTTGAGACGAGGAGACCACATTTGTACACAGTATTCAAGATGTGGGCACACCATGGATTTGTATAAGGGCAATAAGATATTCTCCATCTTATTTTCTATCCCTTTGTTAATGATTCCTAACATCCTGTTTGTTTTTTTGACTGCCGCTGCACACTGCATGGACATCTTCAGAGAACTATCCATGATGACTCCAAGATCTTTTTCCTGAGTAGTTGTAGATAAATTAGCCCCCATCATATTGTATGTATAGTTGGGGTTATTTTTTCCAAAGTGCATTACTTTACATTTATCCACATTAGATTTCATTTGCCACTTTGTTGCCCAATCATTTAGTTTCGTGAGATCTTTTTAAGTTCTTCACAGTCTGCTTGGGTCTTAACTATTTTGAGCAGTTCAGTATCATCTGCAAACTTTGCCACCTCACTGTTTACCCCTTCCTCCAAATCACTGATGAATAAGTTGAATAGGATTGGTTCCAGGACTGACCCTTGGGAAACATCACTAGTTACCCCTCTCCATTCTGAAAAATTACCATTTATTCCTACCCTTTGTTCCCTGTCTTTTAACCAGCTCTCAATCCATGAAAGGATCTTCCCTCTTATCCCATGGCAATTTAATTTACGTAAGAGCCTTTGTTGAGGGACTTTGTCAAAGTCTTTCTGGAAATCTAAGTACACTATGTCCACTGGATCCCCCTTGTCCACATGTTTGTTCACCCCTTCAAAGAATTCTAATAGATTAGTAAGACATGATTTCCCTTTAGAGAAACCATATTGACTTTTGCCCAACAATTTATGTTCTTCTATGTGCCTGACAATTTTATTCTTTACTATTGTTTCAACCAATTTGTCCGGTGTGTACTGTCATTTTATGTGCAGTTAGAAAGCAATATGTATTACTGAGGTGTTGTGAGGTTAGGAGACACCCACAGTCAACCTTACAGTCGCAACAAAGGACCAGCCAGACTTGTCCTGATGTCTCATTAAAAGGGAATCCACTCTCCCAATGGCTGTCCCAGAGACTTCTCAGAGAAAGCATGTAGGCAATGGAGACTGCCTAACCAATGGGGGCAGCCTGACCCCCATATCACAGCAAGGATCTTATAGTAGCTAGGACAAAGTACAAAAGAGTGGAAGTGACATCATCACTTGACCTCTCTCCCCTGCACCCACATCTTGGCACCTGGAGGAATGTCTGGGAGAAAAGACTGAACTGGGCAAGAGTGGTCCCAGGTTGTAAAGGGAGTCCAGTCTGTGTACTGAGGAACTGTAATATGCTTGTATAATGTCAGGGTAAAAGAAGCTGTTTGATTCAACTCTTGCTTAGACTAAAAGTTTAGGATTCAGAAAGCATGTTGACTTTTTATTTTCTTGAGATAATCATCTCTGACCTTTATGCCTACTCCTTATAAGTACTTAAATATGTAATCTTCCTGTAGTTAATAAATCTATTTAATATTTGACTTAAACCAGCATGTTTTGGTTGAAGTGCTTGGGAAACCTCAACGCAGGTTAACAAAGGCTGTTGCACATCCACTATCCTTTTGTTGGAATGGTGCACTAGGTAATGTGCTTACACTGGCCAGGCTTCTGTCCAGTGCCAGACAGTCCAGTTCTGGGGTGCAAGACTGCGGAGCTGGGTTGGGGGTGAACTGGCTAGAGCCTCTCTATTAATTGTTCATGAGTGACTGGGAAATCAGTTGGGTGTGTCCCTGCCTGTGGGTGGCTATGTAAGCGCAGTGTCTGTCAGAGGCTTGTAGCTTGACATTAGCATTACAGTGTCAGAGACAGCCCAGACTGGTACAGTTGAAGGGCTCAGCCGTCCCTCAGCCCAGGTTGCATCCCAGGGACCCCGTCACAATCAGGGTAAATGGTGCACTAGAAATATATGGAGAGAGGGAGGGTAAAAAGAGACAATTGATAAGTTGGTTACCTGTCTGCATCACAGTATATAGGAAAAATCTTTAGCATTTCTATAGCACTTTTTATCACCAACGAGCTTTGTAAATTTACATTTAGAGCTGGTCGAAAAAAATCTGAATTTCAAAATTTGCCAATGAGAAAAGTGGCAACATTTGCATGAAAAGTTTAGGAAAGATTTCTTACTTTTGACCAGTTCTAGTTATGCTACAGTTCTGACCAGCTATGTCTCATCTCAAACTTAATTTAAGAAAACTTTCTTGAGACTCTCCTTTCTCTCCACCTTTCTTCATGTCTTCATACTATAGCCAACACTTTACTGGATCTATTTTATACTCTACTTGTTAGCATAGAAGTAGAATGAACTGGAAACTTTGAATTTTCACTGAGTTCTGTGTAAAATATGGGCTGGACCTTTTGGGGCTGTCTGCTTTCCAAGTGAGGACAGAGAGGATAGTCCCTCCTCATTATAAGAAGTGACTGCACGGTCACTCTTTTTAACCTTAAATGCTATTCAAAATTCAGATGAAAAGCCAGATTCTTTTTTTGCTAGTTCATTCATTTGTTGAGAAAATTATCTTTTTTTGCTAGATTTTCCAGAGCTGTGAACATTTTCTCTGCTATAGATACAAGCATCACTGTGCAGCAGGTTACGGCCAGTATGTGTTTTTGGAAATATTAAACTTCGGACCTTGTTGTAGACAAGCAGTTTGAGAATAGCCTGCTGGGGGCCAAAAACAGTGACATCAGCATTTAGTCCTCCCAGATACTGGCTCCATCAAATTTGTATTCAGTTAAAAATGTTTGATATTAACATTTGAAATTATAAATAAATAATGGCAATTAAAGTGCAAATGTCACACTGGCTCAAAAAAAAATATACTCAATTCAATGAAAAAAAATGTGTGTGTCTGTTGAAGGTGCACAGACATACCCTTTAACAAAAACTTCAACCATAAGTAAGCAACATGCAGAAATTAGTCAAAGAAAAACCAACCTCATAAATCTGTTTCCACAAAGAATTTTAAAGGGGAAAAATGTGTAGCTTTGAACAATATTAGAAAGGCTAACCATGGCATAAAAACCTAAGGGTTCCATTCTCCCATTAGCTCTAATGGAATTACATAAGTAAACTTCCCCACACCCATCAATATAACACACTCATCAGGGGACAAGGTACATGACTAAGAAATGCAGCTCCTCAGCTCAGCTTGCACTTCTTGGATGTGAACAACTTTTCCAGAACATTAATGCACAAAAGGCTCAAACATAAAGGCTTTGGATTTGCATTCACTTGGTACAGTTTCTGGTCAAAGTTAACTATGGAAGGTAATTTTTAAATTCAGCAATATGGTTCAGATACGTGGAAAACACCTTTGGTAATTTCAAAAGAGGAAATGATTTCCAGGATAGATCTTCTCATGGGTTATAATCACGCCAGGTGCACACATAAGGTAGACAGTCAAAGCATACAAAGGCTTGTAAACAGCAGAATCTAGAAGCTATTTAGTATTATGTAAATACTTTTCAAATTACTTGATGAAGAGATAATCAACTTGCTTAAATCTCACCCTTTTCATCTGGGTCTTATGAATTCAAGGTGATCTAATGAAAATATTTGAGCCAAAATTTCTCATATATACAAGAAGTTTCAGAAACCTCAGAAAAATGGCCATCCTGTCTCCATGACATTTATTGTCCAGATATAGGGCAAGGGAGTGGGCTAGATATCAGACATGTAGGTCAAAGGCTCATCACAAAACATCTTAGCTAAAGAACCATGATGATGTTCCATTTGCAAAGTTTACTCTTAACATGATTTCCCTCTTCTTTAAAAGAAATGACAAAAATCAACCCTGGATTTGAACCAGAGCAACTTGATTTACTATAAAGCCACAGAGTCTTGTAGCACCTTGTAGACTAACAGATCTTAGGGATCATTAGTCTATAAGGTGCTACAAGACTCTCTGTCACTTTTGCAGATCCAGACTCACACGGCTACCTGTCTGATACTTGATTTACTATGCAGTGCTTGAGAGGCAGTGTGCTTTTAGAAATGGTTCAAAAGGTTGGGGGTGGATCTGTGAATAAAACATTGAGTTGGCAGGGTGAGTGGAGGAGCAATACTCAAAATGATTTTTACTCATTTTGGGGTAAAGAAAAGGTATGTATTCTACTTTCTAGTTATACATAAAAACATAAGCTTTGTTCAACAATCTTGTGAGGTATTGCTAAGAAAGCCAGGAAGCAAAGCTTTGTCCATTATCACGCGATCACCCTCAAACTCATAGACTTTAAGGCCAGAAGGGACCATGTCATCATCATCCAGTCTGACGGCCTTCACAGAACCTCGACCACCTACTCCTGTAATAGACCCATAATGTCTGGATGGGTTACTGAAGTCCTCAAATCATGATTTAAAGACTTGAAGTTACAGAGAATCCACAATTTACACTAGTTTAAAGTTGCAAGTGACCCATGCTCTATGATGCAAAGGAAGATGAAAAACCCGCAGCATCTATACCAGTCTGACCGGGGGCAAAATTCTCTCTCGATCCCAAGTATGATTAGTTAAACCCTGCGCATGTGGGCAAGACACACCAGCCAGACACCTGGGAAAAAATTCTCTGTCGTAATTCAGAGCCCTCCTGTAGCAGGGTAGTTACCCGCTCCAGCCCTGAAAGGGTTAAAAGCCAGCCCTTGGAGACAGCTGGGTCTGAAAGGAAGGGCTAGGCTGATTGGGGATGTAGCCACAGGTGGGCCATGTCCCAACCAGCCCACACCTAGCCCTGTTATAAGGGCTCAGGGAGGAGCTGGACAGAACAGTCTTCCTCTAGCTCTGGAGGGAGACTGACCTAGCTGCATGAAGGGAGCTAAAGATACTTAGGGTGGAGCAGTGCTTGGCATGGAGCAGGCTGATCGGAGGAGCTCAGACCAGGCGACCTTCCAGCCTGCGGCCTGATATGAAGGCCTGAAAGGGTACTAGGCTGCAGGGAAAGGCAGCACGTCCAAACCCCCCTGGCCTATGATGACTGGCTTTCACACTGCAGTCTGCCCCAGGGAGTGGGGGGTTGATGCTGACTGGGAGTAGCCATGGTCTGGGGCAAGGTGGGGATAGTGGGTTGGCAGTTCCCCAGGGAGGGGAGACCCAGAGGGAGTGTGGGGGTATTGCCAGGGGGCAGCACTGTAGGTAAAAGGGTACCAGGGACCAGGAGGGACACGAGGGCCAGTGGCAAGAGGCATGGTGACCAGCAGAGGGTGCTCCGACGGCTGTGAGCTAATTCCCTGGACAACAGGCAGGAGGCGCCGCTGGGTGAGTCATCATGCCGCTATACCTCCCCATCTAGTGTCCCATCATTGGCCACTAGAAATATTTGCTACTAGCAATTGCAAATCAGCTACATACCATTATAGACAGTTTCATCATACCATCCTATCGCAACATCAGTATTCACCCAGAATTCATCTAGGCTATAGATTTTCCTCAGAAGCTGGTTTACTGTCCAGAATGGGGAAGTTCTATGCAGTTCTATATAGGAGGTGAGACCAGAAGATCACAATGGTCCATTTTGGCCTTGGAATCTATGAATCTATAAAAAGTACAGTCCCCCAGGAGACAAAGTTTCTTCATCCCTTATTTACAGTGATTTTACTCAGCAGAGTTACTCTGAATACATATAGATGTGAAAATAATTCATTTAATATTTGAACAGTACAATAACTGCATGTTAATTCTCATTACCTTTTATAAATTCAAAAGATGTCAAATTCGCCATTTTTACAAAATACAAATCTCAGCCATTGTTTGGTAATGAACATAGCTTATTGTCCTAATGGAAACAGGGCATTACTGGTTCTAAATATGCATGTATTACCAACTGCCTTTGTATTCTTCACATTATTTCCTTGGGGAAGTTGAGTGTATAATGTTTGTCCTTCTAAACTAGCTGTGTGTTACAGTAAGTTAACGTCTTCCTAGGTTAATCACTATTCAGCCTGTGTACTTATTAAATATGTTGCCATGGGCACTGTAATTGCAGAACTGGGAGATGAGCTCTCACTTCTCTGGAGCTGGAAAATGATTATTTTTATATTTGAGAAACAAGGTAGGTGAGGTAATATCTTTTATTTGGTACACACTTGTCCAATGCAAATGAGGTTAGAAGGATAAAGGAACATAGTGCCTTCTGTCTTTTCTAGAATTCATTGCAGAAACCCAGTCATTTGTGTACAGTTAATTGCTATGTATGAATTAATTGCAGAGTTTGGGATAAAATACAACATGGTTTTACAAAAGGTAGATTGTGCCTCATCTCCTCCTTTGAGGAGATAACTGATTTTTTAGACAAAGGAAATGCATCAGATCTAATCTACCTGGATTTCAGTAAGGCATTCAATACAGTTTCACATGGGAAATTATTAGTTAAATTGGAGAAGATAGGGATTAATATCAAAACTGAAAGGTAGATAAGGACCTTGTTAAAGGGGAGATTACAGTGGGTCACACTGAAAGATGAACTGTCAAGATGGAGGGAGGTTACTAGTGGAGTTTCTCAGGGATAGGTCTTGGGATGCATTTTATATGGAGCAGGACCAGAATATCATACAAGAAGATCTGGATGACCTTGAAAACTGGAGTAATAGGAACGGGATGAAAATTAAAAGTGCACTTGGGGACTAACAAGAAGAATCTTTGCTATAAGATGGGGATTTATCCGTTGGATGGAAGTGATGGAAACACTGGAGGAGAAAGGCTGGGTGTATTGGTTGATCACAGGATGACTATGAGCTGCTAGTGTGATGCTGCCATGAAAAAGGGCAATGCAGTCCCAGGGTGCATCAGGTGAAGTATTTCCAGTATAGACAGGGAAGTGTTAGTACCATCATAGAAGGCACTGGTGAGACCTCACCTGAAATAATGTGTGCAATTCTGGTCTCCCATGTTTACGAAGGATGAATTCAAACTGGAATAGGTGCAGAGAAGGGCTACTAGGATGATCAGAAGAATGGAAAACCTACGTTACAAGTAGAGACTCAAAGAGCTTGGGCTTATTTAGCCTAGCCAAAAGAAGGCTGAGGGACGATATGTTTTCTCTCTATAAATACATCAGAGGGATAAATACCAGGCAGGGAGAGGAGTTATTTAAGTTAAGTGCCAAGGACAAAGTGAAACTGGCCATCAATATGTTTAGGCTTGATTTCTAACCATCAGATGACTGAAATTCTGGAACAGCCCTCCAAGGAGAACATGAGGACAAAAAAACCTGACTGGCCTCAATAATGAGATTGATAAGTTTATGGATGGGATCATGAAAAGCATCCAGTCCTTGGGAAAGCAGGGGCCCAAGCCCCATCAATGGACTTAAAGATCAAGATAAGGACCATAAACTGGATCTAGCAATAGGAAGTCACAGTTCAGCGAGTTGAACAACAGACTGCTGTGTTCTTGCCATCCTGTGTTAGTTGGAAGACGGATACTACTTACTGTACCATCTGGAGATTCTTTGTGTCGTTCACTTTTATCCTCAGCTACAATATTTTGCAGTAGTCAGGTTTGGAAGTAACACACATACCGATTACAGTGGTCAAGACTACACCAAACACTTCAGATGGCAGAAGTCGCTTCTGCCTACTGATAACTTTTGAGTGTCCAGATCCTTGAATAATCCAGAAGGACTTCTTTGATGTCTGTAGAATAGATGGCCTCAACTGAGAGCAATGCTAGAGTTTGGCTAGTTCTTCACAACAATTACCTCTTCCCACAATCACTGCCTCTCATTTATCGGAATTAAGTTTCAACGAACTATTCTTCATCTGGGTGCTTAACTTCATTCAGGCACTGAGAAAGCTGGGTAATGTTTTTTTGGCATGAAGATGAAGGAGGAAAGGTGACTAATCTGTATCCTGTTGGCACTGGAGTCTAGGATGATTCATGATCTCACATTGGGATTTAACATATATGTTGAAATGGGAAACAATTCTCATAAGATTCCACAGACAAGTATTCACGAGACAGAACAACAATTTCCCATTTTAACCTCTGATTTTTTTCCTGCACAGTATTGCCAAGGCACCTCAGTACTAGCCAATATCAGTTCTACTGTTGCAATTCCAAATTTCTCTGCTGATCATGTTGTGTTCAACTGTGATGATTTTGTATCACAGACCTAGGAAGGATCACAAACTATTTTCTCTTTTTTCCTAAACAGAAGATGATGTCTGACCCTACATTTTATCCATGCATACATTCATTAAGGCAGATCCTTAGCAGATTCAACAATGGAGCTATTACAATGTACAGCAGCCAAAGATTTAACCCATTGTTGTGGACAGTTTGAGTTTGCTTCCTTTGAAAATATGTCCCTCCCACCTCCAATGTAGATGTTTTTATTTTTCTTTTTAAAAAAATATTTTTTCAGGGAGATGAGATTTTTAACTTTATGGTCCCTTTAAAAAATGTTTCTAATTGTTCTGTTTGCAAAGAAAAGCTTACATTGATAGTCTGGTGGTGGAATGTCTGACCCTGAGGTCAAAGCTGAACAAGAAATTCAGACTATCCTGCAAAATCCTAATGATCTTTTATCAGACCAACTTCTGATAAAGCTTTCAAGCCACACAGAGCTCTTATCTCTCTCACCTATAGTGATTTCCCCTAGTGTTCTCATTTCCAAAATTATTCAGTTTGTCATACTTGTTCCACAGTAAAAATACCAAGCAAGGGTAGAAATTTCTGCTCAATTGTATGTTACTACAAAAAATCATCTTCCACCTTGTTTTAAAATTAAATACTGTGAATGCTACTTGAAATTAGATTGGGAGAAAAATGTTAGTTCGCTGGAACGTCAGTTAACAAGCCCCTAATTAGAATGAAATCATTATTAATGGCATCACATTGTGTTATATTTTTACAAGATGCATTTTATTTTGTCTCTGAGGAGACACAGGCTGCTATTTTATTCCTCTGAAGAAGCTTGTGACAGAAGTAGTGAGATTTTGAGAGAGAGAGAGAGAGAGAGAGAGAGAGAGAGAGAGAGAGAGAGAAAAGAGTCTGACTTCAGAGATGGCTTGTGATTATCTAGGTTACATTAAAATAACATATTTATACAGTGTGAGAGAAATATCTGAAGAAACCAATTGAGATGTTTTTAGGAACAGTATGATACACCTAGACTTAAAATAAATATTTATTTTTATCTTCAGTACATCATACTTCAGTCATTTCACAGTTTATGGCCATCACAGCATCTAAATAGCTATAGAAGCTGTCAGATACGCTGTCTCAGCTGAGGAAACTTTAGAAGACATGGTATTTTAACAAGCATGAGCAAACCAACAGGAAGCGGCCTAAAAAGAAGGGATTGCCTGGCTATAAGGACAGATGAATGTTACTTTATTGTTGGGCAGTCTGAAATATAATGAGAAAGAGCAGCTTTGGATGAAATAAAATAAGCTTTTTGTAAAAGATAAATGTAGGAATTCCTGTTATCTATTTACTGTACAGAAAACTGAAAATCAGTGGAACATAGGAAAAGTCTACCAGGAAATGAACAGCAATGTTCCTTTAGTCCAGTAGCATATCATAGATTGCGTAGAAATTTCTTCTTGATATTCTTAATGAATTGTGTTGTGGCACAGGTGGATTCACTAGTTTAATGGCAGATGCTATCCTTACTCATAGAAATGTCAACTGCTTTTAAATATCTTACTAATCTATTTGCCTACTAAGTTATTTGCATAGTCCAGTCTTTTCAGTCTCCCTCATACAGAAAGATCTCTCCAATTCCTTAGATGACTAATTCTTTCTGATTTGACCATTTCTATTTTTACTAGGACAATTTGAGATAGGGATGAAAAGTAAAGAATTTAAAGTAAGGATGTATCATTGATTTATGTTTTTCTGTGTTAAAACTATTTTTCTCTCTGTGTGAAAGACCCTTAAAACAACAGGAGAAACTAATATAAACCTCCATCAGCAAAGCATTTAAACGTGTTTAATTTAAAATGCAATAAGTAGTCTGACTGAAGACAATTGAACTTCAGGCGAGTCTCATCTTACGCGCGGGGTTCCGTTCCGCGGTTAGCACATAAAGCGAAAACTGCGTATAGTCAAACACTCATTGAGTTGAATGGCAGGCGGAATCGAACGCACTACAGATGCAGTTTTAAAATTGTTATTTTTCTTTTTTTTTTTTTTTTCTGTTTTTACCGACCACACAAAGCTGAATTCACGCATATTAAATGCACATAAGATGCGACTCCCCTGTACTTACATGTTTAAACTTTAGTTAGTGCTTATGTTCTTTGCTGTACAGAAGCTTAACTGCCTGCAGGAGAAATTGTGGAATTAGCTATACACAAATTGCTGACACGCACAAAGTAAACAAATTTGAAAAATGATTTTAAATAATTTTTTCAATGAAAGTAATATTAGGTGTCAGTTACTAAAACACATTTGGGGAGATGAGATTTTTAACTTTATGGTCCCTTTCAAAAAATGTTTCCAATTGTCCTGTTTGCAAAGAAAAGCTTACATTGATAGTCTGGTGGTGGAATGTCTGACCCTGAAGTCAAAGCTGAACAAGAAATTCAAACTATTCCGCAAAATCCTAATGATCTTTCATCAGACCAACTTCTGATAAAGCTTTCAAGCCACACAGAGCTCTTGTCTCTCTCACCTACAGAAATTGTTCCAATAAAAGCTATTATCTCACCCACCTTCTCTCTCTAATATCCTTTGATTGACATGGCTACAACTACATGGCATTAAACCTAATGCTGACAGTTTAAATGTTATGCCTATTTTACTGCTGTTCTTTTCTAGGTCATGTCCAGCTACTGTGGGATTGTGGACAGAGTCTGCACTTATAGGCAAGGACGAGGGTGGAATACTAAGTTTCCCTACCCTCAAAATCCAACCTCTCATTATTTTACAAAATCCTTTGGATTTACTCATGCTTTTTTTTTCTTGCCCCCTTCATGTCTCAGTGGCCTGGACTCTCATGTACCACAGGGACAGGATCCTTCAAATTATCCAATATAGATTAGGTAGAGTAGATAGGCTCTTCCAAGGCTTCTGGCCTAAAGAAAACACAGAGTTCCACTTTGCACTTGCTCATTTATTATTAGTCTTTTTGACTCCTCCCCACTTCCAATTTCATCTTTCATGTTCTTCATCTCCAGCTCTACTTGCCAAAGAAAAATGGTGAACAGGCACATAGCTCTCAGCAGGAGCTGCAGCAACGCTGATAACAAGAACAGCAAAGCTGACAGCTGTGCTTTTCTATACTGAGCACACAGGGTAAATCAATACCCTAGCAGCCCTGCTGCCATCTGTGGAGTTTCTGGAGCAGACGGGTTATTTATAGAAACTTGTTTGCGCAAAGCCAATATTTACCTGTCGGTACGGTCAAATTTTGCAATCCATCTTTGCCATTTACCTTGCTGCTTTTTATGTCAATAGTGGACTTTTTTCTAAAGAAAATACTGTTGCATTTTTTAAATATGTCCCCTCTGCATAAGGGCTGGTTATATTAATTGTACAGTACAAGTGCATCTGGCTTCCATGGGGCCTTTGGGATCCTCCAACACTGCTGTGAAGTTAAAGGGATGTCAAAGTTAAAGAGTCTAATTGAGTCTTCTGGTCTCTGCAGCAGCAGCTCCACAGCATTCCTCTGCCAAGGTCAAGCTGAGATTTTATGTGAAAACCAGGAGAGCTTGCTCTGCTGAAAATCTGGCTGGCACTGTTACTGCCATGCATACAGCCATTATCTTCTGCATAAGCAGAGGGGAAACTTTCTTGGGAAACTCTCTCACATTTGCTCTTAAGCAAAATCTACAGCTGTTAAGTTGCAGGAGTGAAATGAGTGAGTGATCGCAGTCCAGTTCTACAGTATCTACATCACAAAACCACACAACTGTCTCGAGCAAGCAGCTCCAGCAGCAAGAACTAGGGCCATGGTTACACTGGCACTTTATAGCGCTATAAAGCCCCCAGGAGCGCTATAACCTACTACCCGTCCACACTGGCAAGGCATGTAGAGCGCTATAACCGCAGAGTTATAGCGCTCCTGGTAATCCACCTCTGCACGGGGAATAAGGGCTGTAGCACTCCCGCTGTAGCGCTATGGCGAGAATGTGGACACCCACTGCGCTACAAGTGATCTCTTGAGATGCCTAGAGCCATTTAAGGCAATTGACGTCTCTTCCCTTTCTTTTGAACTCGGCTGCGGAAGTACCTCTTTAGAGTTTCTCTCTTAACTCTCCAGATAAGCAATGCAAATGTTTAAGGAGGGAGCCTGTGTGAAAACAAAGCCCTCTGTGAACGGACAGACGCTGACAGGCTTGCTGACAGGCTCTCAGAAGGACGGAAAAACCACTGGCTCTCTCCCTCCGCATACACACAACACGTCCTCCCTCACCCCCCTCGTTTGAAAAGCACGTTGCATCCAGCTGAATGCTGGGATACCTGCCCTAATGCGCTGCTCTTAATGCTGCCTGAAGTGCCACAAATGTGGCCATGCTATACCGCTGGCGTGTCTCAGTGTGGACACGCAATAGCGCTATACATATTGCTGTATAAGGGGACCGCTATAACCAATAGCGCTATAATCCTGTAAGTGTAGCCATGCCCCAGGACTAAGTGCACATAGAAAAGGAACTAATATCTCATCCCTGTAATTAGCCATTAAGGTCACGGTTGAGGCAAACCGATGGGGCAGTGAAGCTTGCTTGGACATTGCCTGTACTGTCTGCTCTGTGGCTATCCAAAGGACTTCATTTCCCAGAGCCCCTTGTGCTCTCTGAATTCCCTTAATTCTTTTTTTGGGGTGGGGGAAGGGGGTAAATCAGAGATGAAGATTATAAACGGCAATCATTATGTAACAGTTTACTTTTGGTTACATTATGTTTCCACTTATATAGAGCATAAATACAGCACTGTCGTCAGTGCTGTAGTAGCTAAGGTTTTAAAACCAGTTCCTGAAAGGACACCAGTTTCCATTTCAAATGAGCTATCAGATGCCTGAACGTAAGCATTCTGCACGATCACCTGTTCACAATCTTTACATATACAGTGAGCTCAGAGACTGGGGCTGGATTAAGAAGGGGAGGGTTTAAGATCAATGAAGCATTAAGGAGTAATAGCAGCATTTTTCAACAAACAGTTTAAAGAATAAAAAATTAAGTGACTGTCAAGTCAGTGACCTCTGGAGCAAATACTAATATAAATAGGACATTATACATATACTGCAGTGTAAGATTTATGTAAATGACAGGAGTAACAGGTAAACAGGGACAGTAGAAAACCACAGTAAGGTCTTTCAGGAGAGTTCTTGGTTTTTGTTTTAATATTAATTATAATGAATTATTTTACTTAGACCAATGCTTGGTGGGGAGGAAAAGGAGGAGTAGTGACACATAGATACTTCTCTCCCTCACTACATAATTTTCTCCTCCACCAAGATTCTCAGAAGGGACCCACTCATGTAGAATGGTTACACATTGCTTTTGAATATTGTTTAAAAAGCATGTCAAAGCCACAACAGAGTATTTTCTGATCTTATCCAAGGTCTTTAAATTGCCCCAGGATAGATGTTAGAAAGCTCACAAGAAAGCTACTTCTCAAAGACATGGAACTGCGTACATGACTTTTATCTGTTGTGTGCAGTGGGGATGTGGCACGCCAGTCCGTGCCTCTCATAATAAAGCAGAGATGTCAAATTATGAAAGATGCTGTTTCTAGCTCCCTGCCATCTCTCTAGTCTCCTTTTCTAGGCAACTGTGGATGAATCAGTTCTTACTATCTGCAAAGCTGCTGCAGAGCACGTTATGTGGACCAGCAGATGAGTGTTTATGAAAGAAGACGCCCTCAATTCACACCACACCCACATAGCTTCCAAGTTTCTACCCTCCTAAGCTCCTTAACTCGCTCACTCTCTTTAGAGAGTACAATCAATTTTTTTTAATAACAGAATAATTTCTTTCTAATCAGATATATCTCATTAAGCAGAATAGGGACTTTCACTCCACTTAACAAAATTTTGCTGCATCTGAATTCATGATTAGTGGATTCCACTCTGGTGCCAGGTGGACAGAATTGGGTCCTTTCTGTGCTCGGAGGACACAGCCAATGTTTGTCCCTGCTGCATCAGAAAACAAAACCAAGCAGCATTCCGAGCAGACTTTACAGGTGAAGCAGCATCACAGACATTAAGACTGCTAAAGATGTCAGAGATGGTGGCAGGAAGTACAATCTCCGAAGTGGAGAGATAAAGTCATAGTGATGGTCATGAGGAGGTACTGTACACACTGAGGGTATACACACTAAGGGTGTACAGTCCTGGACTAGAGCCCAAGTTATCTGGTATGAATCTAGACCCTAAGGATTTGAACATTTTTGTCACTGGACTCCTCTCAAAATTGTTTAACTGCAAATGACCCACTTTACTGGGACAAGAGATGCCAATGTGGGTCTGACACATTTTAACCTTTCCTAGCATTTTCAGTTTGTATACTGTAATTATTTTTTTCCTGCTAAAATGTGGGCTTAGAACAATCTGAATGCTGCTGAGTAATTTCTGGGCCAGAGTGGTAACAATTTGAAACCATATCCTACAGTACTGGGGTGACTGAGACCCACCACAGAGGTATGGTTTATGCTCTAATATATGGACTAATTCAAAACCGGAGGCCAAGTCCCAAAGTCCATACTCAAGGACCAAATCAAGCCATGCATTTGAAAACCAAATTCCCCAGCAAAATCCTACTTAAAATCAGATGGCACAATATGGCCAACTTTCATTGTTTTAATAAGAGCCAAGTTAAAATCTGAGCAAGGACCTCATTTTAGATATGGCCCAAGCGGCTTTCTCGCACGATAGCAAAAGCATTTGGGATGAAGGCTGGTTAATGCACTGCATTGAGGCTTAGGGGATGTGGGTCCAAAATTCTGGCTCTACCACATTCTTCTTGGATGAACTTGTGGCACTGAATCCTTCTCTGCCTCAGGTCCCAATTTTTACTGGTGGGAATATTACTTCCTTTCTTCCATCCTATTTATCTGATTTATTTAGATGGTGAGCTCTTTGTGGCAGAAATTATCTCTAATTATGTGTTTGCACAGTGTCTGGCAAAATGAGTCTCTGATCTCAGTTGCAGTCTGTACTATTACTTGCTTGGTTACTATAACATGAGTAATAATGAGAAGTCCACTTAACAAAACACTTCCCAGATCATTTTTTTTCTTTTCCTGAATGAAGCTGGTTTCACCTGCAGATTGGCAAGAGATGGTTCAACACCCCAAATATGCTACTCATCTGCTTGCCTCTAAATCAGAAATAGCTGAAGTAGTTGAATGACTACAGACTTGGCCAAGTGTTCCAATACAAAAGAAAAGACAAGACAATTATTTAAACAAATCAAGGTTCTCTTGAATCCATTGAAAACATATTAGACATTAATACAGCCTTTGACAGCACATTTCATAGCCTACCACTTTTTAAAGACAGGCTGTATAATGGATATTGTAAGTTGGCTGAAAAATCAAATGGTTACACCAACAAACAGATGAAGGAGCCGCAGGAAAAGGAAAGAGAAAGAAGAGGAAAAGGTAAGATGGGGAGAAAGAAATCCAAGGGAGATATAATAAGAGTGTGCATTGTTTTATGGAAAGTTCTATGAAGGAGGTTGTTTCAGTAGAGATTTTTAGTAGAGATTTTAGAGAAGTAGGGTTGCTGTGGGCCAGATTCTGACATCCATACTCATGCTGAATAATTGGAATCTTATTCCACAAATAGCCACCCTGAAGTCAATGGCACTACTTGTGGACTAAAGCTACTAAGTGTAAATAAACGTATCAGAACCTAGGCCTTTTGTTCTGAAATGCTTTGAAATCTAAAATGCGGAAAATTGCTTGTGGCTTTTCAACATTTTCTACAAGGGAGGCTTCTAAATCACATGGTTTAATTCTCCCTCAGCTCCACCCCTGCATCAGACAACATTCTTCTTCCTGGCCAAGTCTAAATGTTGCCAAAAAATGTAATTTCAAAGGGAGTAAACAACGAGCATAGAAAAACCCCCAAAGAAGCCAAAACAATCCATCGGATAGGATGGGTAGGAAACTGAGATTCTCATCCCCGGGCAAGATTCACCAGAGCAATGTGCTGTCCACTGGCAGAGGCAAAGGATGTAGTAAGGGGCTCAGTACTCACTTGCAGCCACTTCTGCCGTACCTGTGAACCAGTGTGGAGAAGGTAAAAAGTGCAGAGCCCTGAAACTCCACTATTGTGAGAGAAGCTGAGCATAGCAGGTCCATGCTATGGAAGCAGTACATTTTTATTAATTAAACACAAATGTCCAAAGACAAAAGGAATGGTGGAAGCTCAGCACGCCTCAGAATCAGGCTCTGAGGGCTAACTTTGTATGAGAAGTAACTTCATTCTCTTCAGTGGAGTTGGAGTTGCACCAGGGATGGATTTGGCCCTGAGAAACAGGGTCAAGGGAGGTATGAGAACAGTGGAATGCCTCATAGCTAAGAATAACCAAAGATCTATGGAAGCTTAGATTAGCTTGAATGTCTCCCTTCAGTAGCTGCCTTTAATAGAACCGGGGGGGTGGGGGAGGGCCTGCAGTAACAGCTTTTCTCTGTTTTTCCCTCTCCTATACAGCACCAGACTGGTTCATTAAAGCAGGAGCTAATCTTTTATTTTACAATCTTAAATGAGTTTAATGTTATATACGTTGATGCTTTAAGACCTTGAAATATAGCCCAAAAGATCTGGTTAAGCAACTAAGTACTTGGAGATTTGTTCACCCTTTTTAAACAAATTCTATAAACATATCTTTTAGCTGGAGAATAATTATGTTTTTATGTTTTATGTTTTCTAGCTAATTGTTTCAGTTGTAGGCTTTCAAGCAATGTTCATGTTCCAGAAAGATAAAGCTGTCAGGTTCTAAATGTAACTGTGTACTTCAGGCTTACCAATGAAAAGCATCCTATACTAGATCAGCTACTACCATTAGGTAGGAAAAAAAGGTGGGAAGTGCAGAAACCTCAAAGGTCTACAATTTTTCATGCTGAGAAATCTCTTCCTCCATTATATTTCTGTTCTCTTCTTTCTTAAGCACCGTCACTTTACCAAAAAAATAAAAATAAAAAAAACAAATCAACCCCCCCCACCCCCCCAAAGAAACACCTACAAACCAAAAATCCTACAACCTGAGATTCAGTGCCCACTGGAAGTCAGCAGAAAACCTTCAAGAGCAAATCCCTATCATTACTTCCAAAATGCAGTCTAATAGACATGGTGCTACACATTTGCTTTGCCATCAGCCTAGCTACTAATCATTTCAAAAGCCCAATGCTCTACTAGGTGCCAGGTTAAACTACTCTCTATTAAAAGACCATGAAGAACAGTGCTGGCTCTTGATGGAACACACACCACTGACCACAGGGGGTTTGGATTATCATGCTTGTAAATAGGTGGTTAAGTGTTCTGAATTACTCCAGGACTACAAGGAGAGCAGATATAATTTCATAGAAGGGCTGAAGTGCTGTTGTCCAACAGTCAAACACATGTTGATCACCAGGTCCATCTACCCTGAAAAATGTAGATCAAATAGCAGAAATCTGTTCTGTTCCTTCTTCTTTTCTTCTTAAACATACAACATAAACCTCTATAAGAAAAAAATCTTCAGAACTCTACTGCTTTTAGCAGGGAAATAAGATCTGGTTAAACAACTAAGTACAAATGAGCTGAAAGGCTGGTAAAAGCCCCTTTGCGGAAACTGTACTTTTTATTCTTTTATTTATATTTTTGACGGTATTATATACTCATTTTAACTGAGTTTTTTTTAAAAGATTTTTTTTTAAAAAATAGATTAGGAAAATGATCACCTTGTTTAAGTTTGCAAAGGCAAGGTCTGATAAAAATAACCTGTAAAGATAGCGATCTATACATTTCAGAGACGTTTGTATTTCCAATGATAACCATGCATTTGTAGGGCAAAACAAAATACACAGTATTAACAGATTATTTATAGCATTTACATTGCATTTAATAAATGCCCTTTTCTCCTTATCTAGACTTACAAATCCAAGTAACTTGACCGCCCCCTTCTCCCTTGTGAAGCATGATAGATCATTTTCATTGACTTCTACAATGGAGCTGGACATTTTAAAGCTACAGTAAAAGCAGCTTCTGTCCCACATGCTGCTCTTCCTTTCAAAGGTACCTCACCTACTTTGCTTAAGGGTTTGTTCCACAATCCTTTTTTCATACTGGCTAGCACTTCCTCCCGCGGGCAATCCCCTTGAAATCAATAAGACTGTTCATGTGAGTAAACACTACTTAGCACAAGTAGAGATCATAGAATCTGGTACTAAGCAAGCAGTTCCTAGGTAAAAATGAAAGCTGATTTATCCAATATTAACTTTATTTTGACACATCTGTGTCTCCTTTGTGGGATTCTCTCTTCCATTAAACTCTGCACATTGAAACCAATGACTACAGATGTCCACACAAAGGCTATTAATGTTGCTAATATGATGGCCGTCATCATGATCAACACACCAGGGTTTAGTTAGAACAGGTGATCTCCAGAGCTAAAAGCATGAGCCGCTATTGCTAGAGCTCAAAAGCCAGTGCTCCATAACTGGGCCCGTAACAGCCTCATGTTCTGCCAGTGGGCACAGATGGGACATCTGTAACATACACTATCACTGGTTCAGTCAGAGTGGTTTTAAAAATGGTGGAAAGATTTAAAAAAATGTCCCTAGGCCTTTGAGGCTTTGCTTTATTGATCATTAGTTGTACCAGTTGATTCAAAGAAGAAAAACCTCATAGTACTCTACTAGTGTAGGCTGCAGGTCAGAGGAGTCCAAGAGCAGGCTTTCAGCAAGAGCTCTGTTCATTCATTATATACCAAAATTATTGCATTTTTAAACCACTGACTCACAGTGAGTGCCTCAGAGTTTTCCTTTTGCTTTAAGACAAAGTGCGGTTTAACACTCTGCACCCAGCTGTCTGTCTACCTCCAGAGGACAAAAGGCCATCACCAAAGACTGTGAAGACTCCACTGAAGTCAATGGGAGTTTTGCTATTGACTTCAATGGGGCCAACATTTCATTCTGGGATTTTTGTTTTGTTTAGGCAACTCCAGAATCCATACCGCAACTCTGATGTGTACACCAAAGTCTGCAGCAAAGATTGTGCTGCAAGGCACAAAAGTTGTGATCTGGGCCTAGCTCCCAGAAAACCTACAACATTCACCCTTCACAGATCTTCTGCAGCACCAGCTGCACAGAAATGTTCCACTTGGATCTTTACTATCAGGAGACACAGTATATACCCTGATCCCCTACACACTCTCCCCTTACCGGAGTACTTGTGCCTCAGACATAAGTAATTTGTGCTGAAGTTATACAGGCACTTGTGGTGGCTAGAATACAAGTGTATGATCAAAAAGGGTCAGAATTCAGCTCCAGGTGTCTGCATACGCAAGAGGAGGTCTCGATGAAATGTATGCAATTCTACAATCACAAGAATTATACAGCTCAACCCTACAACAAACTATAATGACCTCTGGGATCTTCAGTGCAATAATCCTTTTAAATCATAGCTCAGACTAACTTCTGGGACACATAGCAGCAAATATATAAATTTCAAAAATATATAATTAACTCTGGTGCTTTCTCATATTTTTCAGGATGCAAATCTATGAGACATTTCTCCTGCTGAGAAAAATGAGTTATCTACTAGCCAATACTCAATATTGCCAAGCAGTATTTTAAAAAGCGAGTATTTCCTCCTGGGGTCAGGCCTCAAAGCACGCTGCTCTGTAATCCTAAAAGCTGCCATAAAACCAGCAGTTTGTTTGTCTTACAAAATCAGTGACAAAGTGTTGGTGCTCAGGTTTGTCCCACTACATTGCTTGATATTTGCTCCAGTGAAGAAAGTCCTATTTAAAGTCTTTGGTTTATTGCATAAATATATTAAAAAATCATAGTCATTAAATTCACAGGGCCTGATCCTTATTCAGGCAAAACTGTTCCTAGCATCTAGCATCAGTGAGAATTTTGTCTGAGCAATACTACAGATCAGGCCCAGTGCTCTCAAATAATGGTAATCTTGCAAGCAAATTTGGGGTGATTTAGGGATTATGCAACGTGAGAATCAAGTATTTCATCAACTTTACATTTTGCCTATGACCAGGCTATTTGATTAGAAACCAGCACAATTCCACTGGTTTCAACTGAAGAGGGGACCTACATTAAGAACACACTTATCTCAAAACCATATTGTTGCCCTTTGGGTTTTTAGGTAAATCAAACTTGGAACTCCAAAGGAAGACTCAGAGTCAGAGCCGATAAGAATCAAAACAGAAGAAAACATTTGCACAACCACCATGAATAGAGAGTTTTATAAAGTTCTACTAAATAACTATTTTAAAATGGTTTGTTATAGCATTTAAAGACAGAAAAATCCTGGGCCAAACTTCTACAAATAACAGAGCCTCTCACTGTACCAAAAATCACTGCACCCGTGCATGTCAATTGGAACTTCTGGCTCAGACTGCATTTGTGCATGTCTGCTTACCTTATCTGTGTGCAAGAACAGTTATTTGCATAGAAGGGTGGGATTTATGGGCATAGCATATATTGTGTAGGGTTGCCAAGTTTGGCTGGACATATTCCTGGAAGTTTCATCACAAGACATAATCTTTAATTAAAAATGTACGCCAGGACAATCATTAGTTGGGTACATCTCTGACAGTTTGACCAGACAATGAAGTAGCCTAAACTAAGGGGCAAATGTTGCTCTCTTCTCTGTGGATGTAAAGGACCTTCTTTGTAGCCAATCCACTTCACTGATAATAGAGGAAAGGCAGAGCAGGAGGTGAGATCAGTAAATCTCTTTCTTCCCCTGCCAGAGGGTGAAGTGAGTGCCATAGAGGCTACTCTACTCATTAAGTTGGAGGAGTGGCCAAGGAGTGACTTTGCTAATGCCCTGTGGCCAATGGGAGAAGATTCTTTCACCCACTGTGTTCCCCAACATCCAGCTGAGTTAACTCAAGCAAGATGCTGGGGAGAGAATTTTGCCTTAGGTGAGTAAAATTGCAGTATGTTCCCCTCTGAAAATATTTGGGACAGTAGCTATAGCACACATGATTTCCTCCTTCTTATTGTCTCACTGCCTGCTAAAAGATACTGAAACCAAAACCAAAGAGTTAGATTGTGTTGTGGGACTAAGGGAGCATATTACACACACTTATAGAAGAACATAAGAATGGCCATACTGGGTTAGGCAAAGGTCCATCTAGCTCAGTAGCCTGTCTTCCAACACTGGCCGACGTCAAGTGCTTCAGAGAATGTCATAAATATAAAGGGAAGGGTAACAACCTTCAGATATGCCGTAATACAAAATCCCTGCTGGCCAGAGGTACAGAATCACGTATCTGTAAGGGGTTAATCAGTTCAAATAACTTAGCTGGCACCTGAGCAGAAGGACCATTAAGGAAAGATGATACTTTCAAATCGGGGGGTGGGGGAAGGTTTTTGTTTGTGTGCTTTGTGTGTTCTTCTCTCGGAGACAGAGAGGGCAGAAAAATCCACCTCCTAAAGACATTGCAGAAATGAGCCTCTAAGATTACAAAAACTGTAAGTAAAGCAAGGAGAGGCATTAGATTATCTCTTGTTTTAGCTTGTGAATTTTCCCTTTGATAAGAGGGAGGTTTACTCCTGTTTTTGTAACTTTGAAGTTGATCTTAGAGGGAATTCCTCTGCATTTTAAATTTTTTTTTTTTTACCCTGTAAAGTTATCTTCCATCATGATTTTGCAGGTGTGATTCTTTTACCTTTTTTTAAAAGATAAAATTATTCTTTTAAGAACCTGATTGATTTTCAGTATCCTAAAAACCCAAGGGTTTGATTTGTGCTGACCTGTACAAATTGGTGAGGATATTATTCTCAAGCCGCCCCAGAAAAGCGGGGTAAAGGGGATTGGGGGGATATTTTGAGGAAATAGGAACTCTGAGTGGTCCTTTTCCTGAGTCTTTGTCTAAATTACTTGCTGGTGTAGCAATACCATCCAAGGACAAGGGAAGGAACTTATGCCTTGGGGAAGTTTTTAACCTAAGCTGGTGAAATATAAGCTTAGGAGGTCTTTCATGAGGGTCCCCACATCTGTATCCCAGAGTACAGAGTGGGGAGGGAACCCTGACAGAGGGAATGAACAGAACAGGGAATCATCAAGTGATCCATCTTCTGTCGCCCATTCCCAGGTTCTGACAAACAGAAGCTAGGGACACCATCCCTACCCATCCTGGCTAATAGCCATTGATGGACCTATCCTTCATCAATGTATCTAGTTCTTTTTTGAAGCCTGTTATAGTCTTGGCCTTCACAACATCCTCTGGCAAAGAGTTCCCCAGGATGAATGTGCAGCGTGAGAAGAAATACTTCCTATTGTGCATTTTAAACCTACTGCCTATTAATTTCATTTGGTGACCCCCTTAGTTCTTCTGTTATGAGAAGGAGTCAATTACACTTCCTTATTTACTTTCTCCACACCAGTCATGATTTTATAGACCTCTATCATATCTCGCCCCAGTCATCTCTTTTCCAAGATGAAGAATCCCAGTCTCATTAATCTCTCCTGATACAGAAGCCGTTCCATATCCCTAATTATTTTTGTTGCCCTTTTCTGTATCTTTTCAAATTCCACTATATCTTTTTTGAGATGAGGCGACCACATCTGCACACAGTATTCAAGAAGTAGGCATACCATGGATTTATATAGAGGCAATATGATAGTTTCTGTCCTATTATCTATCCCGTTCTTAATGATTCCCAAAATTCTGTTTGCGTTTTTGACTGCCCCTGCACATCAAGTGGATGTTTTCAGAGAACTATCCACAACTCCAAGATCTCTTTCTCAAATGGTAACAGCTAATTTAGAACCCATCATTTTATATGTATAGTTGGGATTATGTTTTTCAATGTGTATTACTTTGCATTCATCAACATTGAATTAAATCTGCCATTTTGTTGCCCAGTCACCCAGTTTATCCTCTCCTGAGGTATAAATTAACTTCCTACACAGTGGGATAAGCAGACTGCACAGCATCACTTTGTTTGTCCCCCTCTCACTCGGATAAGAAAGGTTGGGAGCGGACAGAGCCTCAACTCTGTCCTCAAATGCGCCCAGTGCAGTCACATCAGTGCTTTAAGAAGCATGCGCTGTGACTGGCATAGACCTGTCAAATGTCACTCCCTCCCTAGAGCAGCAGGGAAGCTGGCGGGAAGGGGAGAGAAGACTGTGGCTCCCTGAGTTGCTCCAGGGAGAGCACAACACAACACTGCCCTTTACTATAGGTTAGATCACAAATCAGTGATGCAGCCCAAAGATAGCATCAGAGTGTCATCACAGTACAATTTCGAAGGATATCTAAAACCTTTCATTGTTTTTTTTTTCCAGTTCTGCAAAATTACCTTGGTGAGGCTAAGAAACAAAGACAGACACTGTCACATCAGCTGCACCATACTGAAGCTACTCCATTAATTCTTAGCCTCCGTGGATGTATTCTTTCTATAAGTGTGAATCCATTCAATTCTTTTCACCATCTCCCCTGCTTTTAGCCATTCATTACTGTGGGTGCCAGGATAAAATGGCAATGCTACAGACATGGTTTCTAATTTTCTTTTTATCAGTCGTAATGGTGTCTGGGTAGAAACCTTTTCTGAAGTGCAAATTGGAAGTGGATCCATAGGTCAGGCTCAAGGTTACTTATATTCGAAAAGCTCACTAGAAAAACCTTTTGTGAGGTATCAAACGTGCTTCAGGATGCGAATCTTGAAACATATATCTGTAAAAGCTTTTCTCAGCAGGATGTTTCACATTATGAGGAAACTAAAGTACAAAAAGAAATGAAGACGACTAGACTGTGGTTCCTAGCTATATAATGAGCAATTTCTTCACTACAACAATAGCTCTGATAAATGCAGTCCACCAAGTCAGATTCAGAGTACATTGTTTGACACATTAATTTGACACTGGACTAATATTCATCTTCTTTTTATCACATTACAAGATTGAATTAGCACAATACAGTAGAGCCTTGACTTTCCAAATCCAAGCTAACCATAGTTCTTGATTATCTGAAAGTCACATATGTCGTGTCCTATGCAGGGTTGACTTTGGCATGTTTTTATAGGCATTACACTTTATGCACTGAATTCATTACATGGATGAGCCTGCTAGAGTTCAGACTGTAAACTCTTGCAGAGTCTGAAGCCTCTCCTACTGAGCTCTGCAGGTTACTGGCACCCAGGACTACTGTTTATCAGCCACTTTGTTTTTCTAAATGAACATCATGTCCCTCATTATTTGGGGGATAACTGAATCTTTATTACAATGAAAAGTGTATACTGTATTCAGAAGTGTTGTGAAAAGGGAAATAATGCTATCAGTCTATCTCAGGTACTTATAGGGCCCCCATTATTAGAACAGGTTCTTCAACCTAGGTCTCCTGAATTCTAGGCTATCATCTTCACCAATAAACCACACTTCCTGTCATACAAGTGGACTGTTGCTGCTGCTTTGCCAATTATGGCAGTATTTGCCAACTGTAGGCATAGTTCCTCCGGGAAAGGAGGGAGGGCACTAGATGGTGAAAGGCAGGGAAGAGAAGAGGATCAATATGGGTGAGGAAAGCTGTAGGTCCCCAAACTCACCCCTCTCCCATACAGACACACTACAAACATGCTGCCAGATCAGCAAGGAAAGCAGATGAAAGTTCCCAGACAGTTACTCAATGTCCTGATATCACTTTCAGGAGAAGAGGAGCTAACATAAAGATGGCTAGTCTGCTTGATGCTGTTACTACTGCTGTCTCCTCCCCACCAAAGAGCAGCACTTCCAGTTAGAGGAGAGTGGGGGATACCTATTACACTAAGATTGTTCTACACACTGACATCTTCTCTTTGCTGCCATCCATCGTAGCTTCTGGGAATCTTAGGATGCAATAGGGAAGCTCTAACATTTAAGGCTCTGGTGTATACTAGTGATGCCTGTTGCCGTCCCTCACAGTCCCCTCAGTGCTGGCTGGGAGGACGGAAAGAGGAGGATGTTGTATGTTGGAACATGCATTTTGTGGATGGCAGTGGTTTTATGTATTAATTATATTAATTTATTAATTATTATTATTATTTAGAAGGGGCTATGGTTTGTTTTTTGGTGTTTCTGGATCATTGCAGGAGGTGAGGGGAAAACAGCATTTTTCTTTTTGTACCAAGAATCTGACTCCATACATTCTCTCTTTCATGTGAATCGGGTTTGGGATGGGCCTTTGGGTGATTTTTAAATAACGTTGGTGTTTGATGTATCAGCAGCTGGGAGCAACTGGCCAATAAAATGCTTTGTGAATTAGTGCCAAAGCCAAGGTGAGTGAGGCTGACACTGTGGAGATATTCTTTGCTGTCACGTAATAAGTACAGTTTTTAAAGGGTCTGATCATAGGCGTGTGCCCAGGGTATGCTGGGTGTGCCCAGGCACACCCTAAAGCAGGTGTGGGCAAGCTCATCCTGCGTGGCCCGCCTGAGCTCCCAGCCAAGGAGGCTCTCCTCAGCTCCTCCCCTACCTTCCCCCATCCCTGGCGCCTCAGCGTGCCGTGTCCAGAAGTGGCCCTGGACAGCATTGCAGTTGCGTGGCTCTGGCGGGACCTGAGCTCCTGCCGCTCGGAGTAGTGTGGTAAGGGGGCAGGGCTGCGAGCTCCGGCGAGCTGAGCAGCAGTAGCTCAGACCCCACTGGAGCCACGCCGCTGCAGTGTTGTCCAGGGTCGCTCCTGGACACAGCATGCTGAGGCTCCGGGAGAGGGAGGAGGCGGGGTAAGCAGCATAGTAAAGGAGCTGCGGGGGTTGGATAAGGGGCAGAGAGTCCCGGGGACAGTCAGGGGATGGGGGAGGGTGTTGGATGGGGCAGAAGTTCTAGGGGTGCGGTCAGGGGACGGGGAACAGAGGGGTTGAGTGGGGGGTAGGATTCTAGGGGGCACTTAGGGTGAGGGGGTCTCAGGAAGGGGCCGTCAGGGGACAAGGAGCAGGGAGGGTTGGGAGTTTTGAAGGGGGCAATTAGGGGGCTGAAAGTGGGAGGGAGTGGATGGGGGCGGGGCTCCCTGGGCGCACACCCTAATGAAATGTGCTGCGCATGCCTATCGGTCTGATGCATGGTATGCATATTGAGGAAGGTGGCCCCAGCCCATAGGACCAGTTAGGCCACCAGATGGCATTGAAGGCATTTGTATGTTAATCAGAAAAAGGTGCCAAGTTGACTGTTCACTAGATAAGGGCATAATCAAGCCCACATGGTAATGGCTCATGAGGTCATTCTGGATGAGTCTTACAAGGAGGAGATGGATTAATTGTTTTAGCAGCCTCCTGACCTCCCCAAACCCACAAAGAACCCTCTTCTGTTCTCATGATGGTATAAATGAGAAGCTGTTCAATTGAAATTAATGAATTTACACCACTTAAAACCTATGTCAAATGGGAATCAGGCCCTAACTGTAAGAGGGAAAGTGGGTGACATGACTAGAACTCGAACATGTATATTTGTACTACACCGTTCCAAATCATTCTAATTTGTATTGTAAGGCTTTCTTTTAAACCCTCAGAGTTTAAGATCTTTGTAACAGAACAGTCAAAAGTGATATTTTCAGAAAAAAAATTAAGTGGATACAATAAAATTAAAGCACTGGGATAGGGTTAATCATGCTTCTAAAGTTCTGTGCTAAGCTGCACTCTAATTGCAAATGACATATGTGAGGTAAGCAACACGTGACTCCCCTTTACTAGACCATTCCTGAACAACTGCCAAAAATCTTTCCGCATGCCACCTAGAGCTTTAAGACAATGCAGGAACAATGGCAGGTCTGTAAAATCTGCCAGAGTTGACAGTTCCTATTGTTCAGAAAACTTTTGTGAAGCATAGACGTTTCCAGATTAATGCTACAAAATGATGAACAAAATGGGCGTCGAACTAATCAGTGAGCTTTCACGATTCAATCTTTTGTTTTCTTGCTGTTCCATTTTCATTCCGTGCTGTTTCTCTGTGTGTGTGCATACACTTGCACCTGTGCGCAAACACTATACAAGGTGTACTTGTGTGTTTGGAAAGAAAGAAGAGGAGGAATCTCTCTGTTTTGGGGCCAGTATTTGAATTCAGACACATCTTCTAAGGTCCTCTCTCTTTTTTTTGTTTAAACTGTAGATTAACTTTTCCTTAAAAACTTATTTTCACCACAACAGTATACAAAAAATAGAACCTGCTTTGATTTGAGTTTATCATCCATGGCAGTTTTATTCACAGTAATCTGTGATTTTCATCTTCCCCACTACTACTTGGCAAATGGAATTTGGCTTTCCAAACAAGATGTGTCAACTTATTTGATTAATAGGGTGAAAATAAACATGAGGTAGGCAAAAATGACGACACCAGTGGCTTTAGCATCAATGCAGTGAGTAGTTCGCCTGGGTTGGCAATGGGGCTACAGTGTTTCCACTGAAGTGAAATGAAGGTTACATTCCAGGGAAAAATGAAATACTCCAATTAAAACTCTTTAACTGTGTAAAAATATACAGAAACTGTGTAAAATCTACAGCCATCTGCTCTACTGTTTCTCTGTTAAAAGAAGCATCCCTTCTAGCCTACTGCTGTATTTGCCCAGTAAAGATTAATGTTAGGTAAATGTGGCTGTACAAGTGTATTAAGAACCATAGAGAAATGGTTAACATACTAAATGCACATATCTGAAAGCAAGTCATGTCAAATCAACAGCTAGGAGCAATTTACTGTACAATGTCTACTCCATTTGGGTTTGTATTTATTTTAAGGTGTTATTCTTGCTGCAGGAAAGGGGAAACAATTAAAGGTCTTTGCAATAAGGTCTTACAGTTTATCTCCCCCAACCCCAAAATGTGAGCGAAAAATGTGGGCCAGATTCACAGCTGGTGGAAACCGGTGTAGCTCTACTGAGAACATTTTTTAAAAGACACGGGAGTTCACTGAACAGTGTTTTCCAAGTCTACCCAGGAAATTAAAGCTACCCCAAGATGGCACCTTCAGCACTGTATGTCCCGATTGCTGCCAACATGCCACAATCCTCACTGAAGTCCACCTGCTCTTCTGTTGCTGGAATCCTTATTTTCTGTGATTCTGACATTGTTTGCTTAAAGTCTAATATGCAGCATGCCTCTACTGATGGCAAACAACTGTTCTCTATACACCATACGGCCAAAAATCTAATTCAAAACGCGTCCTTAATTGTAGCACTAATTTTTCTAACTCAGCCATCACAGTGGGTTGAAGCCATAAGATAGTCTGCGATGATCCACTATCCAAAGCTTAGCAATTAAAGGCTCTCTCTCCCCACCCCCTTCCTTTTATCTGCTAATGTACAGGGATAGACAAGTAAACAAATCCCTTCAAACAAGGCTATGGGAGATATAGGAATTCTGTCAGTCAAATACTATTTGGTTAACAACAGTGACTGAACTTGACACATTTATATTCTATTTGAACTACATTTCTGAAGCATTAGCAAAAATTCAGATAACGTCTTAGCACTATAATAACCTTACAATATATTTCTCTCTAACCCAAATATTATCATTCTTAAAGACACAGCAGAAAGTAGAAAGCCTTTGTTTTATGGACTGTAAGTGTGCATTTCAGTGCCTGTGAAAGGTGGTCAGAGGGACAGCCCTGGAAATTACAGCTCAGGAGAGGTACTCTCCAGGCAGTACACCCAGCTGTCCTTCCAATCTCTCATGCCCAACCCATGAAAAAAAAACACAGAAATTGGGCTTGTTTTTGGCTTAATTGGCTTGAGAGTTGCTTGTTGGCTAGTTTTTGGCTTGTAGCTTCTTTTTTTTTTTGATCGGCTCCCAGCAAGCAGGAGCAAGGGGGTGCAAGCAGGGGTAAGGGGCAAGTGGGGGAGAGACTCAGGGGTACACAGTGGGCCCACAACAGTCCCAGACTGCATGCCAGGGGGATCTAGTCATGAGGTTCTTAGGGACTGGCCTGTTTTGGCCTTGTTTTGAAATGGGATTAGCTTGATTTTTGGCTTATTGTTAAAGTCGGGGTGCTTATTTACTGCGTGAAAGTTGGCTACTGTGCTTCCAATGTGTCTCAGCCCTGACACAGAGGGACCACCTTTAAGATTGTGAGAGGGCACCTCTCTCTGCTTAGGCTGTCATCTGTGGTGATGTTTTTAGTGATGCAGATGACAATAAGGTGAATAAACTGCTTGCTAGCATAACAGATACACTATTACCTCCTTTCCAAGATTTAGTTTTGATCACTTAGTGCCATTTAGCATTGAGGGTAAGTTCCTCGATAACAGAAAATGATTGCAAACATATCATCTCTCCCCTTTGCAAAGATCAGGAAAGTGACTTAGTTTGTTGTCACACTGCAACAGAATTTACATCTATTTTAATAAAAGATGCCCCCAGGATCACTGGCAAATGTAGAAAGCAGTGACCAATACTGCAGTGGTCACAAACAGCAAGAATTCAAACTTAACCTATGGTCTTCTGGAATTAGCGATAAATTATGTTAAATGTTCACAAATGATTAGAAGCGCTAACTCCACCTTTCATTAAGAGACATTCTGATTGTATTAATATAATGGAATCCCACATTCTATATTTTTAAAAAAATCATTTTAATCAGAGAGTTCTTGAAAATGACACACACACACACACAAATTCCTTTTCCAGCCACAACATCTTAACCAGGTTCTGTTTCAGGAACGGCCAAACTGTGGCTCTTTTACCGTTAAAATGCAGCTTGCAGAGCCTCTTATACCCCCCACCATTCTCCACCTACCAGACTGGTGGGTGGGGAGGGACTCAGGACCTCTGCGTTGCAGTGGAATGGTGCAGTAGGGGTTCCTGCCCAGTGGGGAGGTGCGTCTCAGGGTTTCTGCCAAGAGAGGAGGGGGTCTTGGGGATTCAGCCCTGCGTAGCGCACCTGTCAGGGCTCGGGGCTTCAGCAGGAGCAGGGCTGAAGCCTTAACCCCCAGCTCCCGGCAGGTGTGCCCTGGCTCTCGAGCTTCTGAAGATTGTCGGATGTGGCTCAGAGGGCCAGTAAGTTTGGCCACTCCTGCTTTATTCCTTTCACGGAAAGAATACGTCTCGTACAGTACCTCTGCCTGCCACAATATGTGAGGAAATATCTAGAGAACAAAACTATCCAAGGTTAGCAGTGCCTGAAAAGGAGACTCTTTGGATGAGATTTTCAGGCAGCAGCATAGCAAGTTAGGCTCATGGTAGTTCTCAGCACTGGGAAAGGAAATTGTGTGCTTAACTCCTCATGTGCACACACCATGCTGAAGCGTGCTTCGCTCTGCGTTTACATTAGGTTTGGTTATGCTAACTCCCAAAGAGCGTGGCCAGATGTAGTCAGAAAAGGAAAACATTTGTTGTTTCTAGTTTCATCCTCTCTCCTAAGTGCTGCTCTGACCCAGATAAATGAACTGTGCACTGAGAGTCATCCAAGAGCTTTGAGCAGCAAAGCTCTCAGCCCAGTGAGAAATACCTGATCAAATAGAAACAAGGATGGGTCAAATTCATGGCTGGTGTAACTCCACTGACTTCAACAGATGGATGACTTTGCCCCACTGACTCTAACTGTGGAGTATCTACCTAACAGGATCTAAACTGACGAATCACAAGAGGCAGGTCAATCAAGTTCCAACGTATGCTCCCACTGAGGGAAGAAGGGAACTCTCTCTGCTTGCCCTGCACTCACCTGCTCAGTGAAGAAACAGAGGGCTCCTTCCTGTCTCAGAGCTTAAAAATAGAACAGAGCTTGCCACTGAAATTAATTTTTAAAAATAACTGAAATAAAGTGCAGTAAATGCATGATTTACTATGTTGAGAACAGTGATGGATGATCAACAACTAATGGTTCTTTTTGGCTTGGATGTCTGAACTAGTGCCTTACAGATTATAATAATAATGTGCCTGCCGACAATACAACATTGGTGACCACATAGGGGCAGCTCCTACTTTTGTGCCTGCAGTTTTCTATTCCATGTAGTTTGATGTACGAAATTCACTTTCTTTATTAAAATAGAGAAATAGCCTGAATTACCTAGCAAAATATAAAACCCTTCCGTACACTAATCCTAAGTAGGCTAAACAATAACCCAAGGCAATACAAACAGTTAATAGATAACTACTGTACATCTGACGTCTAGAGACATTAATAAAACCATATCTAGCTAGATGTGAAATGAACAAACAAAAAGCCTCTCTTTGTGCTATTTACAGTTGTTGCTAATCTGCCTTCCTCTTTCTTGGCGGATAAACTATTTATTGATCTATCCTCAGACTGAAATACCAGGATAAGTATACACAGAGATTTACTTACAGAGATCCTGTAGTTCCATCGTTCTCAATGACAAATTTGCCTCCTATCCTACAGCAAGGCAATGACTTAATGCTTTCTGTGGAAGGAACAACGTGCTTCAATAGCAGATGGTCTCCGATGAAGCTCTTTAATGAGATCCGTTTTCAGTTTAGCTATGAGAAAGGAGACCCCCTCCTTAGCACACCTTTGCCTGGTGTATACTTCAAGTCCAAAAGAATAAGCATGTAGCTTTGCTCATGTTTAGAGTGTTGGAGCCCAATTGTGCTCCAATTGGCAAGAACATAGGAAACAGCAGCCAATCACAGCGAGCCTCCATTTCAGGGAAACTCCTGCCCATTTATTTAGCATCTTCGGAGACTATATTTTCTAGGAAGAGCGCCTCACTTCTAGTATCATAAAGGGAAAAATAATAGCTCCCTGTCTCTGTATCTCCCACTCCGTCAGCCCTCCTGCTATTTTTTAGGGCCTGGCAATTGTCTAGGGAGAGTTCAGACTCATATCCAGCTTCCACCTTGCTGGGAGAAGAGGAGGGGAGAGCGCCTGAGCTTAACAATTACTGATTCCATCACCATGGAAACAGACTGGATGCAGTGAGCTAGATTTGTGTAGAACATCTGCTGCCAGACTCATAATCAACTGCAATCTCATCTTTTTCCCACTCTCACTATTTATTTGATAGAGAGTTTGCTTTCTCCTTACATATATGCTGGGAAAACACACACACGTAGTTGTTTTCTCTTTGCATATACACAATGTTAACACACACATGTATTTACAGACACAGACATATTTGCTTCGTCTCTACTAACATACCATGAGAACATGCATACATATATGGAAGTGCACACATACATATAAGTATGTCATGTGTACTGGCATGCCATCATGTACATACACACTGCGGGATACACATATCTCTAGCCAGACGGTATTGCTTACATATGTATACACAGATTGCTGATCTTAACGGTATTTTGGGTTTGATTATTCATTCTATCAATCACAGGACAAAAATAGACGTACAGGCTATGAAAATGTTAGATTTAGCTTCCCAGCTCTTTTGTGGACCCCAGGAAATATATTACTGTGGAACTTGCATGCAAACCCAAACCAAGAGTATCTATAACCTGACCCTGGGCAATTTATTTCTAGTGCAGAACTTTCTGAAATAACTTTATTTTATTAGTGGTTTATAGGCACCTGTATGCCTCTTTTAATGTCCTGCTTCTCAAATGGTCTTTAACATCCCCTACCTTAGCCCCAAGTCTTGACCCAGATTCACACTCACTGTCCTGTACAACTAAATGGGGTTCTTGTTCAACTGTCAATAGGAAAAACCTCCCTCTGCCACGTGGTTTGCAATTCAGAAATGAGGGTCACCCCTATCCAGACCTGACAGCAGAACGAGTAAGCATTGCCTGACTTGGGGAAATAAAGTAGGAGATGCAATGGGGGGAAAAAAAAGAGGAACGATGGTTCAGCAATCACTAGCCTGAGACTTAGGAGGCTCAGATTCAATGTTCTGCCACTAACTTCTGTGTGACCTTGGGCAACCCATTTAGCCAGAGTCTACATGCTCAGTTATAGTCTGTAAAATGGAAACAGCAGCCCTGCTATACCTCCAGGGGTGTTACAAGGATTAAAGACTGTAAAGTGCCCAGACACTATGGTAATGGGGACCATGTAAATACCTCAGCTCCACAGAAAGGGAGACACCTCTCTGTCAAAATATTTACATGAACGTGTTTGAACTTACTAAATAGAGAACAAGAAGGAAGGGGCCTGTTACTTGGAAAAAAAAATACCCATATATTCTACAGAACCATTGCATAAAGTATTGTAAATGGCCGTGTTTAAGAATCATCCATGATCACGTCACTAGGCTGTCATGCCGGCACATAAGCATTCATGTTAGAGAAAACAAACACTTTTTGAATCATGCACAACAAACTGGATTTCCTATGGATTAGGAGCAACTTTTCACATTTCATTACCTTTTCCCAGCTTTTGTTTTACTGGATATTTAAAATAATGCAGTCAGCCGCTTTCTAGAGAACGAGTATCTTTATAAATCATTATCCAGCACTCCTGTCATTTATGATCACTCTCTTAGTTTTCAAACATTAAATTGCAGAAGGCAACCAATTTGCATTTTGGGGGAGGGAAGGGCTAATTTATAGCCAGATTTGCTAACCATCAGGGTGTGCGGAAAAAGCCATCTTTATTTCTCCAGGCATTTGGGAAGAGGTTAGTTTGAGGGCAAGGGAAATAATGTGAAATGTGTGTCTTATTTATATGCAAACAAATGTACACAACATTGCAATTGTATCTTTTGTTACTTGTTGTTGTGTTTTATGGCCTATGTGGATCTAAAGCTTTGTTACCACTAAGAGCTTGGATAGCTACACATAATAGAAACAAACAAATTAATAAACAACATAAAATAAAATGCGATTGGACACAGAAGGATCATCTGTCACAGTCCCAGTGAGCCTCGGCACAGTAATTTTGCTTTTAAGGCAATATTAAATTGGAGAACTTCCTAATAAGATGACTAGATCTTTTTGCCAGTACTTTGGTATGAGATACAAAGTACAAGACATTCATTCATGCTCAGTTTGCTTAACAGACCACCATTAGAGGCAAACCTGATGATCAATATTGTTTTGAAGTATAGGGTGAACTCTCCTTTAGGCTGTTTCCATACTCCTGGGTCGTCTTCCCAATCCAACTGATTTCATGGGAATGAGAAGAAAGAGCATAACTGATTAAGGTGATCAGGAGATCCATGTTCAATCCCTTCTGTGCTACAGATTTCCACTGTGAGCTTGAATAAGTCACTTTGACTGTCATCTCAGCTTCCTTCTTTGTAAAATGAGGATAATAGCACTTGCCTTCCTCACAAGCATGTTTTGAAGATAAATATACACGATTATGATGTGCTCAGATACTATGGTAAAGGAAAGCCATATAAGCACTGGTGACCAATGAACTACAAGGGCTCCAAGGATGCAAGAACCTATACAGAGCAGGCCCATACAAAAATCAGGGTGAACTCATCAAGTCAAACAGACACAGCAAACAGAGGCTGGGAAAGAAGAAGTTTTGTAGGTAGGAAGGAGCGGAATTAGAGAACAGCTGCTCTTGGCATTCTCCCCACAAGATTGTGGATTTCCAAGTGAAAATTCACATGGAAGTTACTGCATGCTGACTCAGCAATAATCATCTGTATTGTCCGCTCACCTTACAAGTACAGGTCAGTACTGTCAATGGCATTACATCTCCAATTGGTGCTAGAAAATGTGTGGTGCCTATATGGCCTCACAGAGAAGACAGACATCTGCTGGGATGGGGTCTGCAGAGAGTCACAGCAACTGTTGGTTCTCTGTGGTGACAAAAGCTCCTTCTTTTCAATGGGATGATTAACTGATAACTTTGCATGTTCTGGGTGAATGTTTTGCCCACCCTGGAGTTTATCTGCATTCATTCTACAGGCATTCCTTCCTACTCCTTCAAGCAGGCATTAATAACTAGGGCCACAGAAAATATTTAAAAACATACCCCAAACCCTTAAGTCTGATGGTTTTTCATTCAGTTTGATTTAATGACTTTTTCTCCAAATTCATTAAAAAAACCCAATTTCTCTCTTGAAAATGAGCCAATTTCTTTTTACGAAATATTTTTTGCACACTTTTGATAGTGTTTTTTTACATAGAAATATGTGAGCTATCCCACAAAAAGCCAATATGGGAAATTTTACGCACACCACTATAGACAGACAGACAGAAAGATACATAGATAGATAGCATTTTAGGTTATATATCACATACATTGCCTCCAGACACATATACAGTGTGGTTTGTAGTAGGACTGAGAAGAAAAAAATATATACATTGTGTCCGTGTGCGCGCACCCCTTTGCAAATCAGATTAGCATGGTCTACAACCATAGTGCCCAGTGAAGTCAGAGAGAAATGCAGAGGCACAGAGCATTTAATCCTTAAGCCTACTGTAAGGAGATACGATTGCTGCATGCTCCAAACAGCAACTTTCCCCACTGAGATAGAATCACCCTTCTGTGGTATCCACTTGCTCAAATGTATCTCTCCTGCAGATTACTGTATTTATAATTTGAGGAGTATGTAAGATTGCTCCTGCATCACTGGGCCTGCACACCCCTTCCTCCAGGTTGCTCAGTTGTTGCATCTTGTATATCTGTATCTTGCTTAAAGTGCAGCCTGAGAGTCAAACATAGCCTACAGAGTTCTACAATGCAGCCCTAACCCCAGTACTGAGATGTGAGCCAGAGAGACTATTTTTTCAGCATGTGGTACTTCATCTTAATCAGAGCTGCCCTCCTTTCAGATGCAGGGGCTTCTAGCCTCCATGTGATGCACCTCCATATTAAACAAACATTCTGCTAGTTTTATACAAATAAAGCTTGACCTTTGGGCGCCTGAGACATTGGGCAATGTCTTGAGAAATACACACCTGCTTTGTCTAGTAACGCTGGGCCTGCAATGCTTTTTCATCTTCTCTGACAATTAAGGTGCTCCAACTCAGCAGAACATAGCACAGAAACCAATTATGCAGTGGTTGGGGGAATTGACAGGATCATCTGTTAAGTCTTTTCCACCTCTAATGTCTATGATTTATATGAAAGCTGGGAGGTCGGCAGCAAGTGGACAGGAGAGTTATGATGTTGGGGTTCCAGTTCCAGTTCCAGTGCTAACTGATGGCAAGTCACTTTACCTCAACACCTCTGTTAAATGGAATAATAATATTTGCCTCACTAAAAAAGGGCTTGTGTGGATTTATTAATGTCTGCAAAGTTCAGATATGTGTTCCGAAATGAAAAATACAAAATCATAAACTATAGCTATTAATATGCATAACAACAATTATAATAATAGTGGAAGTTTTCAATTATGCTTGGCCAATGCAGTAAGCAGCAAATATACCCTTCAACTTTTATAATTTGTTTAGGTCACATTCCTCTACAAACATATGGTTTCACTACTTAGGATCTCTTTTGCAAGATGATTCCTGTGTAACAGGAGTAGGAAATGAACAGACTTGAAAAAATAAATACACCAGCTATCAAGTTGAACCAAAATATTTACATGGAAAAACAAAAAATGAGAACATCAGGTTTAAAAAACAGAGCAACCAAAATCCATAAAATGGTGAATATTCCTCTTCACAGAGATTAGATTTTAAGGTCAATGGATTTTGATATGGGCACAGGCTGGTGACAATGGCACCTGACCTTAGGACTTGAAATATCGAATGTTTATTTGAAAAAGCAACTCTAGAATGTGATTTAGGTTTGTAAAGGCAATACACAAGGGCAGTTTTTTATCCATCACTAAAAAGAAAAAAAAATCACAAGCTACAGCTCCCTGCAACCTTTAAATCTAGTCATCTCAAATATATGCCATATACAATGGAGATTCCAGAACTGCAGCTCAATTATACATCAAGCCAGTGCATAAAAAATAGCAATAGCTGAAGAATTCAGACCATCAGCGCCAGCATTTCTATAGGTAATATTCTAAGCATAAAATTACAAGGCCAACAGAAATGAGCCCTGGGGTGTTACAAAATCTGAAACTTCCCCTCTCTGGGTGTTACAAGCCAAACTTCTGCACTTGGGTTTTTAGATTCAACTAACTATATAATTTTGTCCAATGTCAAATACTTAACCACACATGTTAAGTTTAAATTGTCCTTTTTACTTTCTCTGCTTTGAAGACCTTTGGCCAGCACAGAAGTAATCTTATACTGCTGCACCCTGGTGCTAACAATGGTCTATGGGGCACCTGGCTTTAGCTTCTCCTCTAACACTCACTTCCCTAATGACAAAAACTGAATTTACCTCTGATGCAGGGAGTCCAACTCCAAGAGCACCCTTTAAGGTTCTCTGTTAGCATGCGGGGAAGTGAGCAGCATACAAGGATGCTATTGATGCTGTTACAATGAAGGGGAATAAAATAGATCTTTGCTTCCTACCATTCAGCCTCTCCGTCAGACATGTATAAAACTGAATACTTGGCAGGAAGTGTGTATAAGGGAAAATGCTAGCAGAAATATCAGCTGCTCAGTATTTTGTTATGCTCCTCTTCTATTGGAACATGTAGATTTGATCTCTACTTGGTCACATAAAATAATAAAAGGATGATTTATTTGGGTCATTTATTTTTTATATTTTTAAAAGTAGGTGTGAAAACAAAAGGAGAAAATAATTTAATAAAATGCCCCCAGAAGTGTCTGTGCTAAACTAATAACTCTGGAGCTGCAATGCTTCACTGTATAAATAATCATGTATGTGTTTTTAATGTGTTAATTACATAAGTTGGGGATGATCTAAAGAGGAGATTATTGACCCCAGAGACTTCAGCCGTTTGTGCGTCAGTGCATCTGCCAGGCAGGCACATTAAATCTGTTCACTCATTTTTTTGCATTGAAAGGGGAAAAAAGTTACTAGTGTGAGAATTTTTATGACCCTGAAAACGCAGTCTTAAGTATCAACCTAATACAACATTAAGGAAAGTGGGCCAGAGAACATCACTGAACACCTTTTAAAGTCTACAGGACTTGAATGTATTTCTGTGAGCAGCTTTGGAAAAACTAGCATTTTGATTTACTTTTTGTTAACATTTGAACATTTTCTGTCCCTTGCATTTAAAAGCAAGAATCACATGTACAGCAGTCTTTGGGAAAATTATATTAGTATGATTATAAACAGTTCATTAATATTATATCCTTTCAGAATGCCTTTCATTAGAGGATTTACCATCAGTGAAACCTCATCAGACCCTTACAAGGTAGGTAAATATCAGAACGTACATGTAGAAGTGGGGTAAACTGAGGCACAGAAAGGTGATGGGGCTTTTCCAAGACTAAACTTAATGGCAGATCTGGGAATAGAAACCAAAAGTCCTGATGACTAGTATCTTGTTCAACCATTAAATAACACTGTCTCTCTAGAATGTATGCAAACATAAGCTGAATACAAAATAATGCAATTCACTGCTTATTACTTGCTTGCTTCCTTAAATTGCCAATATTGAGGGAAAAGTTTTGCACTGACAATATGAATAAAAAATGGTCACATAGGGCAATACCTAATTAACTAATAAGCAAATGTGCTCTGTTTTTCTGACTACCCCCAGCATAGCAACATTCATGTATATGTTTGTGTAAATGTGCATGCTTGCACATACACACGTATGTGAACACGTGTTGTGTACACACATGAATGCAACACATTGCACATATATATACATGAGTGTTGTTCTGTATACTCACATAGCAGTCTCTTTTTTATATTGCTTGTTGCTTCCAGTGTTTTAATGGAAGTTCCAACCAGGCTAGATGGACTGAGGGAACATCAGAAGGAATTAGGAAAAGCTTCAGACTCTCCACTATGGAAACCAAGAGAAATGGAGGGGCGCTGTCGTGATGTAACAAATCAACAACACCACCTGTGAAAAGAAAAACTTAACAACCTATTTTGATTTCACAGAATTTCAAATGTATATTATAAAAATAATAAATGACCAACTCTGAAGCCGCAGAGGAGATTCTGAAGCTCTGAAAGTGGCAACCTACATAACTGCAGTAAATAACTCACCCCCTCTTCCTGACGTACTCTTAGCAAAAAAAAAAAAAAAAAAAAAGTAAAAGAAAAAAGAAAAATGCCCTATTCCCTTTGTTTTAGGGAAAGAATAAGCAATTTCCCACCTTCCATTTTGCCTTGCAAATACAACTGCTGACTGAACAGACCAACTATACTCCATTTTTATTCACGACTAAAGTTTTTACAGGTATAGTATTCTACCTTCAAAAAATTTCAAGTGACTACTGAAACTGCTCTCTCTCTCAAGACTAGTAGGAAGGACCAGCTGTTGGAAAGCACTCTCTGAACCTCCTCTCCAACAAATATGTCTCATCATTCAGCCCACGCACCAAGCCCAACTGTGTGTGTGTTCTAGTTCATTTCATCAAGGCTATCCCATCTGCTCAGAACTTCCTTCCAGTTAATGAGTCTTCCTCTAATTGATCTTCCGAATGCATTTTATTTCTTTCTTAATCATCCACATACTAAACATTCCGTCAACACTGCATCACCATGCCTGCCATCAGACAGGCAAACTCCACCCTACAATTCACTCTTCTTAAATCAAGCTCTCCATCAAAGCATAAAGAACGGGGCCCATCAGCTGTGTCATGTAACTATTTGCTGATATGAGTTTCCTCAGAGAGAATTTTTATTTTAATTCGGATGATAATGGTTCTGTTGGCAAAGCAGCAAGGAGCCCATTACAACCACCCTGCCTTCAGTTCTTTGCTATTCCTGACTGCAAACGCAGGCATCAAAAATTAAAAGAGCACTTGCAGGGATCTAATTTAATATAATCTGTTTTCTAGGAAGATTTTACTCACCACTGTGTGGGTGTTTTGTTGTTGCTACTTTTTTCATCCTTTCCTATGTATATAGTAGTGTATGCATGCTATAACAGCTTTTTCAGAGGCACTGTAAAATCAAGTTTTGTTAACCAATAAATTTCACCTAAGCACTATATCAAAGATCTCTTAACGCAAAAGGAAAAATACCAAAACTGTTACGCCGCCGAAGGTTGATTTCAATTGACTTTTTTTTAAAAAAAGAGTTGTGAACGAACTCAAATGTGAAATTGCGGAACTATTAACTAGGGTTTGTAACCTGTCCTTTAAATCGGCTTCTGTACCCAATGACTGGAAGATAGCTACTGTAACGCCAACATTTAAAAAGGGCTCTAGAGTTGTTCCCGGCAATTACAGACCGGTAAGTCTAACGTCCATAGCGGGCAAATTAGTTGAAACAATAGTAAAGAATAAAATTGTCAGGCACATAGAAGAACATAAATTGTTGGGCAAAAGTCAACATGATTTCTGTAAAGGGAACTCATGTCTTACTAATCTATTAGAGTTCTTTGAAGGAGTCAACAAACATGTGGACAAGGGGGATCCAGTGGACATAGTGTACTTAGATTTCCAGAAAGCCTTTGACAAAGTCCCTCAACAAAGGCTCTTACGTAAATTAAGTTGCCATAGGATAAGAGGGAAGATCTTTTCATGGATTGAGAACTGGTTAAAAGACAGGGAACAAAGGGTAGGAATAAATGGTAAATTTTCAGAATGGCGAGGGGTAACTAGTGGTGTTCCCCAAGGGTCAGTCCTAGGACCAATCCTATTCAACTTATTCATCAATGATTTGGAGGAAGGGGTAAACAGTGAGGTGGCAAAGTTTGCAGATGATACTAAACTGCTCAAAATAGTTAAGACCCAAGCAGACTGTGAAGAACTTCAAAAAGATCTCACAAAACTAAATGATTGGGCAACAAAGTGGCAAATGAAATTTAATGTGGATAAATGTAAAGTAATGCACTTTGGAAAAAATAACCCCAACTACACATACAATATGATGGGGGCTAATTTAGGTACAATTACTCAGGAAAAAGATCTTGGAGTCATCGTGGATAGTTCTCTGAAGACGTCCATGCAGTGTGCAGCAGCAGTCAAAAAAGCAAACAAGATGTTAGGAATCATTAACAAAGGGATAGAAAATAAGACGGAGAATATCTTATTGCCCTTATACAAATCCATGGTGCGCCCATATCTTGAATACTGTGTACAAATGTGGTCTCCTCATCTCAAAAAGGATATACTGGCATTAGAAAAGGTTCAGAGAAGGGCAACTAAAATGATTAGGGGTTTGGAATGGGTCCCATATGAGGAGAGATTAAAGATGCTAGGATATTTTAGCTTGGAAAAGAGGAGTCTAAGGGGAGATATGATAGAGGTATATAAAATTATGAGTGGTGTGGAGAAAGTGAATAAGGCAAAGTTATTTACTTGTTCCCATAATAGAAGAACTAGGGGCCACCCAATGATATTAGTGGGTAGCAGGTTTAAAACAAAAAAAAGGAAGTTCTTCTTCCACAGCGCACAGTCAACCTATGGAATTCCCTGCCTCAGGAGACTGTGAAGGCTAGGACTATAACAGGGTTTAAAAGAGAACTTGATAAATTCATGGAGGTTAAGTCCATTAATGGCTATTAGCCAGGATGGGTAAGGAATGGTGTCCCTAGCCTCTGTTTGTCAGAGAGGGGTGATGGATGGCAGGAGAGAGATCACTTGATCATTATCTGTTAGGTTCACTTACTCCAGGGCACCTGGCACTGGCCACTGTCGGTAGACAGGATACTGGGCTAGATGGACCTTTGGTCTGACCCAGTACGGCCTTTCTTATGTTCTTAAAAATAGTACTCTCTAGATTTTCCATAAAAGTGTTGGATATTCAGGACACAGTAAAGAGACCAAGCACCCCAATTTTACCTGGAAAGTCTTGGTTCTCCAAATGAGGTCACAGTGTTCCAGGACTTTCCACTGGGACCCCTTCATTGATCAGTATACCTGGGAACTGTGTAACTACAAAATGTACGTTCAAGACACATTTGCTCACCACTATTAAATGTACTGTATATCCTTTCAACTCTCATCAGGTGGCAAGTGTTTATTTCACGATAGTTCAAAACAAAAGCTTGGCATAAATGAACCAGGCAACGACACTGCAACACAGGTCTGATGATTCAATGATCTGAGCCTAGTCAGTCAAAACTCTTTCTGGTACTTCAGAGATATAACAGAGGAGAGAGAAGGTGGACACCTGGCAGTTACTCTGGCTCTCTGTGATCATCTGTACAGTCACCAGAACAATAGAGAGGAGAAAAGTCAGAGAGAGAGACAGAACTTAGCTCTTTAAAACTATTCTTTGCTCTAAGTAGAGCCTTTCCAACTCAGATGCAGCAAATCAATGAAACTACCTAAAATACAGAGAATTTGAGTATTTTGTTACCCTAAAAAGCAACATAATGGAACTATGCCTGCATATGATTGTGAAAATGCAGCTATCTGAATACCAAAGCATTTACCAGAATCGACAGGCATAATGATTTTAGTGAAACAGACACAAAAAGGTCACGGCCACACACAATCAGTGGCCAAAGTGGGAGCAGACCCAGGTTTTCTTCTTCCAGGTTCAGTTTCCTGTAGATTAGAACCCAAGAGAATTTATAGCACTTGATCAATATCTTTTTATCTGTTATATTTCCACTTTATTCTGTGCAAGGCAGCTTTAAATCCATCAGTGCCTTCACTTATAAACATTTCAGAATTGGTAGAAAAATGATTTTGAAGAGGGTTCAGTCTTCCTTAACTGCTCAGGGGGATATTTTCAAATCCATGTGCAGGGAATATGCCACGTGACTCCCATTTATGTTAAAATTAGAGCCACCAGAATAAACCCCATATGCTGCTTTGAAAATGTACCTTTGTGTGTCCACAGAAAATTTCTGCAGCTTAATGGAACCTGCACATTTTCTTCTGTCTGTTTTTCTTTCTCTAGTCCATGAATATATTTTTAGCAACTCTTAATTTTCTCCCCAGTAATACTTTGCACTGTTTTGAAATAAGATTGCTGCTGCTCTGACTCCTGAGCAGCCCTGTTATTCTAATAATCAGTTTAATAGGTACAGTATTTCCTTTTAAAATGTATAGCTTCCAACACCACCCCTCTCTGAAACAGTAATGAATGGTTGATCCTGCCACCCTTACTGATCTGAGCTAGCTCCAAGGGTCTGCTCCTGCAGCCCTTACTGGCTTGAGAAGTCCCATCTACTCAGGCTAGGTGTGTTCAGAGTCTTCAGGCATCACCCTTAACAATGCATTAACAGAATGAGCTTCAGCTAGATTAAGTCCCTGTCTCCCTTTGCATTTGCAATACCTTATTTGCACCCACAATCAGGTCATCAAGAGATGAAAGCGTTCAGATTTCAAGGCCCCAATCCTTCAACTAAAACATGTGCCCACATCGAGTCCCACTAAGAACAAAGGGGTTGTTTATGCTGTTTGTAGAATCAAGCTACAGGGTTGGGTAGTTGCCACCAAGACATGCTGACCCCAGCATGTCTTGGTGGCAACAGCAAGCATTCCATATACTGCACTTAAACACACACAGTGTGTAAATACGTGTAAATATTAGATTTGTCATGTACAACTATAATCTTCACAGTCATTTAAAAATAGAGAAAAACATTGTAATTCAATTTTTCATTTGACAGCTCAAGTTCTCTAATCTTTCCTGCTTGTGGCTACTATGTATGAAGGATAATATACTGAAAGATTATGACAGCCATCTCTTAACTTTTTCTTCATCCTCCTCTTTGCTCTCCAAATCTCAACATATCATCACTTTGCCAGTTTATAACAAAAATCCATCTGACTCTGCAGCTATCAATTTAATTGCTTTGAAATGATATGTAAATAAAGGGGAAAAAACAGTATGTATGCTGAAGTGTTGCGTCCATGAATCGAGTCCTTGCCTACCAATGGATGTGTGCTGTCAGACCATGTGAAATGAATGTGTTAGCCCTCTGAAGGAGGATAGTCTTGTGGACCGGTGATGTGGGTTCAGTCACCAGCTCAGTCCCCTGGATTCCTGTGTGACCTTCAGCAAGTCGCTCAATTTTTCTTTGCCTCAGTTCCCCATCTGTAAAATGGGCATAATGATACTTCTTTTCTGCCACTCTTTGTCTGTCTTGTCTACTTAGATTATAATCTGTTTGGGTAAAGAATTCTCTCTTACTATGCATGTTTGTACAATGTTTAGCAGAATGGGGTCACAGTGTCAGTTGGGGCCACTAAGCAACACTGTGCTACAAAACAACAACAACAACAACTTGGGCAGGAAACATAAAGGCCAAACTACAACAGAAATATCACTGGTCTACAATTTTTTAGAAGTCGTCTGCTTCAGAGATAAAATGTGATATTTATTATGTATTTTGATGTGCTGAATTCAAATATGACAATTAAAACAACTGATTGGCTACTGTTTCTGAGATATTTAAGTTTTTACATTTTATGTCTATGTATATTGTGTAGATAGTATAGTTTTAGTCATAAATTGTAAACCTAGGTCTTTTCATGTGTTTATGGTTGCTTTACATGATAATATTTCACCTGTCCTGTTTATGTAACACTTTAAAAATCAGCAAAAGGGTTATATTAATAAAATGTATTATGAAACAAAAGGCAAAAAACTATTATGTACATAGTTTAGTCCTATTCAGTGTCTACTCGGCGCTTCTTGGCTTGTCTCTTGTATTCATTAAATGGAGCATCTCTTGTCACTGTCCAGCAATAGTCTGCAAGCATTGATGGGCTCCATTTGCCCTGATAGCGTTTCTCCATTGTTGCAATGTCCTGGTGAAATCGCTTGCCGTGCTCGTCGCTCACTGCTCCGCAGTTCGGTGGAAAAAAATCTAGATGAGAGTGCAAAAAAATTTATCTTTAGTGACATGTTGCAACCAAGGCTTTTGTATGCCTTGAGGAGGTTTTCCACCAACTACCTGTAGTTGTCTGCCTTGTTGTTTCTGGGAAAATGTATTGCCACTAACTGGAAGGCTTTCCATGCCGTCTTTTCCTTGCCACGCAGTGCATGGTCAAATGCATCATCTCAAAGAAGTTCACGAATCTGAGGACCAACAAAGACACCTTCCTTTATCTTAGCTTCACTTAACCTTGGAAATTTTCCACGAAGGTACTTGAAAGCTGCTTGTGTTTTGTCAATGGCCTTGACAAAGTTCTTCATCAGACCCAGCTTGATGTGTAAGGGTGGTAACAAAATCTTCCTTGATTCAGCAAGTGGTGGATGCTGAACACTTTTCCTCCCAGGCTCCAATGACTGTCAGAGTGGCCAATCTTTCTTGATGTAGTGGGAATCTCTTGCACGACTATTCCATTCGCAGAGAAAACAGCAGTACTTTGTGTATCCAGTCTGCAGACCAAGCAAGAGAGCAACAGCCTTCAAATCGCCACAAAGCTGCCACTGATGTTGGTCATAGTTTATGCACCTCAAAAGTTGTTTCACGTTGTCATAGGTTTCCTTCATATGGACTGCATGACCAACTGGAATTGATGGCAAAACATTGCCATTATGCAGCAAAATAGCTTTAAGACTCGTCTTCGATAAATCAGTGAAGAGTCTCCACTCATCTGGATCGTGAACGATGTTGAGGGCTGCCATCACACCATCGATGTTGTTGCAGGCTACAAGATCACCTTCCATGAAGAAGAATGGGACAAGATCCTCTTGACAGTCACGGAACATGGAAACCCTAACATCACCTGCCAGGAGATTCCACTGCTGTAGTCTGGAGCCCAACAGCTCTGCCTTACTCTTGGGTAGTTCCAAATCCCTGACAAGGTCATTCAGTTCAGCTTGTGTTATGAGGTGTGGTTCAGAGGAGGAGGAGGATGGGAGAAAATGTGGGTCCTGTGACATCGATGGTTCAGGACCAGAATTTTCATCCTCTTCCTCATCTGACTCAAGTGAGAATGATTCTGGTGCATCAGGAACTGGCAGTCCTTCTCCGTGGGGTATTGGGCGTATAGCTGATGGAATGTTTGGCTAATGCACAGTCCACTTTTTCTTCTTTGACACACCTTTCCCAACTGGAGGCACCATGCAGAAGTAACAATTGCTGGTATGATCTGTTGGCTCTCTCCAAATCATTGGCACTGCAAAAGGCACAGATTTCCTTTTCCTGTTCAACCACTGGCGAAGATTTGTTGCACAAGTGTTGCAGCATATGTGTGGGGCCCACCTCTTGTCCTGATCTCCAATTTTGCAGCCAAAATAAATGTGATAGGCTTTCTTAACCATAGTGGTTATACTGCGTTTTTGTGACGCAAAAGTCACTTCACCACACACGTAGCAGAAGTTATCTGCACTGTTCACACAAGTACGAGGCATCTCTGCTCACTTTGGCTAAACAGAAATGTGTCCCTTTGCAAAATCAGACACTGACAAATAAGAGAGCACGACACTGTATGATTTCAAGAGCTGATATAGGGCAATTTGTTCAGCAGAATGATGTAAGCTTCGTTACGATTGCATCATCCATGACTTCTAGGAATAACGTGATGCAATTCATATCATGTATGATGCAATACCAGCTTCAGATTGCATCATTCATTGTTTTGCCTAAAAAGCAAGTACTGTCCAAATCCAGTCATAGATTTGTTCATAGATCCAGTCAAAGATGTATTTTAGTCATTTCTGGTTTAAATTGAGATCCCTTCCCTTTATAACTCACTTATCCTCCGCCATTCCCATGTCAAGGGTTGTATATACTGACCCAATAGCATATCTTGAAAACCAGAGCCAATCAACAATTTTAAGCATCATTTTCATTCTAAGTGACCCAGAATTAGTAAAGTTTGACTACATTTATTTCAGAAGCATTTTGGCTGTAGAGTAGTGTAATTAAAACATTTACCAGCTGTGACAGCCTATATCCCAATGTTTTGTCCTTTTACAGGACTATGGTACATTTCATACAAATTATACTGCGTGAGGTGTCAGTTGAAAACTCAACATTTGCTGATCAGTATTGTCCTGGTAAAATGTGTGTGGCAACACTGGATGTAAAATTATGAAATTATACTGTATTATATGACTAAAACATGTTCCAAGTCTGGAGAGCAGTCACAAACCAGTTCCTCAGAGATAAAAAGCTAGTCGATGCCTCAGCCAGGTGACCCCAGAACAGGCCAGTAATAAGGGCATGTACTGAATGAGGCAGAGCAATCCCTGGAACCTGGGTCTTCCATGTGAGTGCCTTAACCACTAGGCTATTCTGGGGAGAGAGGAGGTCTTGCTCTCTTCCCTCTCCCCCATCACATGAAGAATTAAAAATTCTGAAACCTTGACATTTTTTACAACCTATAATTTTTGTTTTCAGGCCAGCTCTAATCTTTTTATCTTCTTTAATGTTTGACAATTTACATGGTACTGGATCATTCTATTTTTTTCTGCCTCACTCTTGGTTTTAAACAAACAGTAATTATTTATGTATATTTCATATTGGACAATGAAATGTGTAGTTTGTAAATGAGTCAATCTCCAAAAGAGGAAGTCACTTCTAAGCATAGCCAACATGCAAATTGTATAATTAACTCAGCAAAAATTAAATTAAACTACTGCCAGTCCCCCAATTTGAATTTGGTGATTGTATATCCTCAGGATGGTAGTGTAGCAGAAAACTAATGAGAAAGTCCTGGCTATCGTAAAATCAACAACAGATATTGAAGTGTTACTATAGTACTAAAATCAAAAAGCGTAGAGAAGGAAATTAGAATAATTAAATTCTTTCACATGGTAATAACTAAAGTAAATTGAGCAGCTACAACACATTTTGTTCTTCTTTATAGCTTAAAGGCAACAAGGCAAAGAAGAGCATACTAGTGCAACAAAGTTTTATATAGAGATTTTCATTTTTAAAATGAGAGTAAACTACTCCCTACAGTTTTTCTATAGCTGGTACCCAGTCACATTGCGCGAGCCTGCATGTGTCTGAGATTTATCTACTAGCTCATTGGCAAAATTCTTGTCCTCAAACAGTATGCTAGTACAGTGCATGTGGACTTGGGCAGGAAAAAGCGAATGCTCAGTTTGGTTTCTTCATTATTAAAAGTTATTGTTTTTATTAGTACATGTAAGGGACACTTTGCTTGGTCAAGTGCCCAGGTTCATATTTAGGAAAAGGAAATTGTAATGTTTGCTTGATTTTGTGTGTGTCTTTTAACTTAAATAATGCCCTTTGGTTTCTGTTCAGTAATGAAAATACATAGCTGCCAGCATTCCCAGTAGTTCAGAACCCAGGGACTGTGGCCATTGCTACAGCCTAAGGGGTTTGTTTTGCCTCCTGCCACTACAGGCCATGGAGCAGAGTAGCATAGACTGAAAGAAAGTACCTATTAGATGGTGAAAAGGGTGGTGGTGGAAAGAAACAGTTGGGGGGAGGGGGGTAGATGGAATATGAGACTTGGCCCTCTTCAGCAGACAAAGAGAGGAAAAAGCCACAGGTTGTGAGACCAGTCCTACCATTCCTCCCTCTGCTCGCCCCCACCACCTGGCTGAACAGTAGCAGCAAATGGGCCTCTCTCAGCCCCTCAAGATGACAGCCACAGACAGGGATAAGTCTGTTGGGGGCAAGGGGCCGTGTGGGTGGGAGGGGAAGGCTAAAGGGACCTGCCACTGGAACAGAAAAACCATCTGAATCTCTGAGTGTTTGTTCTGAATCTCACTTTTGAAGTTCTTCAATCACTAGTTTTTGTGTATTTTTATAAAATCACAAAATGGAATTCAACAGGGAGGAGGAGTTACGAGTCCGACCATAGTCATGCTGTTACTGTCCTTAACTGAGGCAGCAAGTTCTTTAATCAGAGATTCTGGTTTCTATTCCAGTGACATTGACAGTGGGATTGGTATTCATTTCTGTACTGCCTCCAGGCTCCAAGGCAATTTGCCTACAGAACATCAAATTACATTGGACTATATAACGCAAATTTGGCTATAACACGGTCACGGCCACAGATCCCAAAACAGAATGTGGTCATTTTATTTAGTTTTGTTTTAACGTGGTCCCTACTACAATGCAGTACTTAGCATGGATCCCAAATCCCACGTTCTAGCGACGGTCTGGTGTATTTGTCCATTGGTGCAGTCACGACTTGCACAATGTTACATTTATCAGGTATTTCCCACTGACAGGCTGTTTCAGCTTCATGCCAGGACCTAGACATGGTTGCAACTCTGAAGACTGAAGAATTTTGACTGAAAAGAAATTCCATTTATAAACTCTCTCTTTACTGTTGACATTTTTACAAAGGCTTTTAAGTTTTGTGAGAGAGGAGAGCTAGAAGGGTACACATGACACTCCACTACCCTCAATATATGGTTTTTCTCTTCAGTGATAAAGCTTCAGAGCTGAACTCTTTTATGACTGCATGTTGGCTTTGCCACCTCCAACAATGCCTAGCCCTAAAATGAGCTCACGTTTTCCATAGTACAAAAATTAAGCTTCCTGGCATTAAGTACACACTGATTGCCCCCAATCAGAAGTTGGGGTTAGGGGCAAGGGCAGATGATGATTCTGGCAAAACATTCAAGCTGGTTTTAACTTACTGTGATGACCATTTTAAGAAAGTCACCATTCATTAGCTGTTACAACTGACACAACTGAGCAATGGCATTCCCAGGCTTCCCCTTGTTCTCTTATCAGTGGTGATCAGGGAACTTTCCCTAGTGAGTAGGGAGCTTACCCATCAGCTTCTGCTGAATTTAAGGCTTCGTTTTAAAAAAATGCCTAGTCTTCTAGTTGTAAAAAAAGCTTTCTGAACATGAACTCAGACAGGACTGGCTTTCTGAGACTGCAGGTAATTAGACTGAATCAGTGAGGAGATGTGAACAATTCCCATTTTGCTCACTGAGTTAAGTCGGAAACCCATGTCTCTTTCTATCTTCCAGCAGGTTACACTCATTTGTCTGTATCGCTTTGAAGGCTCACTAACTCTGCTTACCATGGTGCAGTGAATAGTCTCGATCATCTGACTGGTGACCTGCTGCACATTTTGTCAAACACTGGGCTGTCATCTCCTGTTCTAAGAATAGGGGGAAACAGCGGTATCTGCAATTGGCAAATGTTGGTTTTTTAATGGCAACGGCTGTCTTTGATCAAGACAATAAAGGAGAAGTAAATGTCAGCAGATAAACAAGGACACTTATATAAGGACAAAAAGAAAATCTTGTTTTGTTTCAAAGAAAAAGACATCTGAATGATTTTCACTCCCTCTTTTCAACCATAGTGCTATTTAGATTACAATTACTTAAAGTGAGCCAATAATAATTTGAGTTCCTCTGCTATTCTAAGACAGGCTATAAAAATCTCATTGTCAGCGACATCATTCATCATGATAACCTCATTTCAACCGCAACAAAATCTCAGATGTCATTTCCCACCCCCACCCCCCTTTTTTAATTCGTCTATAATAAGGTCTATAGTCTAGAGAGCTTTCAAGCTGAACCATGGATTGTGATTTACAAAATGAAAATCTGGAATTATATGCTCACTGACATTTACATCAGCAGCAATTCATGCAGCAAAAAGCCATCTGCCATGCACCTCCGATTTAACCAAATTATGGAAACATACATTAGAAAAAAGACATACAAATTCGAAGAGGAGAGGGGTTCCCACGATTTGATTTTTATCAGCACTTTAAACAGAGAATGACAGTGGCAATATCACAACATATTTTGTTGGGGTGACAGTTTTAGTTAGGTGATATTATTTCACTGACTGACTGGTACAGCCTGCATGAAATTTCTTCCAATGCCAAACATCTTTATAGAAAGTACAAAAAAGCACGGTTAATAGTTCACAGTACAATCACCCTATTGAAAGCCAAGGGTGTTGATTGGCCCTATTTGCACCCACAGTGATGAAAATGACGAGTGCTTTGAAAACATGAAGAGCCAACGGTTTTTTAAATTGCCATCTACAGGGTGTTAAAGCAGATCTGTATGAGATCTACAGTAACAAATGGTTTTAAATGAATGGGAATGAAAAGAGAGGAATCCACTCAGTCAGGGGAATCCACGCCTTTATAAAAGGAGACCCATCATCAGTTTGCAAATATTCAACAAGACTCTTATGTTTAGTCTGAGCTGTATTGCATAATAGAAAGAAGGGGGAAGCTAAGGCTAGACTACTGTAATTTTTATTAGAAAATGAATAATAAATCACCATAGTGAAATAAAATAAGAAACCTAAGCAGCAGGATGAAATAAACCTAAGCTACTGCATATCAAGAGCAAAGATTTTATTTTCTTTACCTAGATGCTTTGATTGTAATGAATGTTTTGTCGACCCCCCCAACACCCTTTTGTTCCCTACCCTAGGCAATCTCTCTTTTTCTAGCCAGCACCCAAGCTGGTATTCATCGACCTCAGAGGGCAGAGGTGATGCATCGGGGCAGAGCGATGCCGGGCGGGAAGAAAGGTCAGGGCCAGAACCAGGGCAGAAGGGGCTGGTCCAGAGCCTCTTCAGACCACACTGAGATGCTGCCCAGTGTAGTGCAGAAGCTGCCAGGGAAAGCACGTGGCTGCACCGCCGGCGGCTAACCCTTGCATAGGCTTGACTTCTGGGACTAGCGGCCGAGTGGCCAGAGCCCCCCCAATCCTCCCTGGCATTCTTGGAGTCAGCCCCTGTCCCCGGAAGCTGAGTCCAGGCAGGAAGCGGGTGGCCACTGCCGCCCCTCCCCAGCCAGGCTCTCTCTGAGGCAGCTGGCTATGCTGCATGGAGCAGAGAATGGGAGTGGCTCCGTCCCTCTCCCCAGCCAGGCCTGGCTGCCAGGGAGGGCAGCCAAATGTGATGAGGGAGAGCTGGCACAGGGGGAAGACAGAGTGCCCCCCCAGCCCAGGTAATGTAGGGTGTGGAGGGGGCAGGAAGAGGCTGGGTGCCCCGGGCTGTGGGTGGGAAGGAGATATGTGAGGAGCTTACGCGTCCTCCCCTTTACCTGATGCCCCCGCCATATGGGGAGTCACTAGTTGTCTATGTCTGAAGGCCTGTCTACACTACAGCACTACACTGGTGCAGCTGTGCCGCAGTAGTGTTTAGTCAAGATGCTATCTACTCCGACAGGAGAGTGTAGGTAACCCACTCCCACACCCGGAGTGACATAGGTATATCAACTTAAGTTTGTAGTGTAGACCAGAGCTCAGTCTTCTCTTCATGCAAAACCTTTGCAGTGAAACACAATTTTTGATTTTTAAAAATCAACAATAATATGATGTCTATGCAAATATTACCTTTTTCTCTTTCTGCACTTCCTGTTTGCAATGTAATTGAAAGGTGAAAATACTGGACCCATTGAAGTCAATAGCAACACTGTCATTGCTTTCAACAGGGCAGGATTTTACCCTTAAAATGCTTTCCCCGTAACAATTCCTTCCTGATAAAGATCTACATGATTATTTCAGTGTATCCTCTTCCATCCTGCTACAAATCACATTAGAAATATAAAGTCCTCCCTTCCAACGGGAGGATCTTGGCAAGGCCTTAGGATTACATTACATAAGGGCCACACAAATCTGTAGCCTGAGCTTTATTCTTAGCTCCTTATCCTGATAAAATGATTCATGTGGCTGTACCTAACAACTGCATGGAGCTCCCATGAATTCAACAGAACTCCATGCAGAGGTCACAGAACATTCAGCCTCCATGCATAATTTTACAGGATTACTGCATTAATCAACATCCCACTTACTGCCAGCTCCAGTTATAGCTTGATGTGACACCACTATTGTAAGAAGGTCTTCCAAAGATTACAGAGCCACCTGGCAAAGAGAAGGAAGTGAGGACATGATATTTTCAGTGTAAAAGCTAGAAGCTTTTTTTTTTTTTAAGTTATGAGCTTGCCTTGTATATCATGGAGGGCAGAAAAGAGCCAGCAGTTTTTTCTCTTATTGCTTCAAAGCAGGGCTGTCAAGCAATTAAAACAAATAATCACGATTAATCGCACTGTTAAACAATAATACAACATTATTTAAACATTTTGGATGTTTTCTACATTTTCAAATATATTAACTTCAATTACAACACTGAATACAAAGTGTACAGTCTCACTTTATGTTTATTTTTATCACAAATATTTGCACTTTAAAAAAAACAAAAGAAATAGTATTTTCAATTTACCTAATATAAGTACTGTAGTGCAATCTCTTTATCATGAAAGTTGAACTTACAAAAGTAGAACTATATACAAAAAAACCTGCATTCAAAAAATAAAACATTGTAACATTTTAGACCCTGCAAGTTCACTCAGTCTTACTTATTGTTCAGCCAATCGCACAAACAAGTTTGTTTACATTAGCAGGAGACAGTCCTGCCCGCTTCTTGTTTATAATGTCACCTGAAAGTGATAACAGGCATTCTCATGGCACTGTTGTAGCCATCATCGCAAGATATTTATGTTCCAGATGTGCTGAAGATTCAAGAGGGTATGCGTCCATGCTGATGACGGATTCTGCTCAATAACAATCCAAAGCAGTGCAGACTGACACATGTTCATTTTCATTATCTGAGTCAGATGCCACCATCAGAAGGCTGATTTTCTTTTTTGGTTGTTCAGGTTCTGTAGTTTTCGCATCAGAGTGTTGCCCTTTTAAGACTTCCAAAAGCATGCTCCACACCTTATCCCTCTCAGATTTTGGAAGGCACTTCAGATTCTTAAATCTTGGGTCAAGTGCTGTAGCTATCCTTAGAAATCTCTCATTTGTACCTTCTTTGCGTTTTGTCAAATCTGCAGAAAGAGTTTCTTAAAATGAACAACTATGTGTTGGGTCATCATCTGAGACTGCTATAACATGACCTATAAGGCAGAATGTAGGTAAAATCGAGCAGGGGACATATAATTCTCCCCCAAGGAGTTCAGTCACAAATTGAATTAACATCTTATTTTTTTAAAGAGCATCATCAGCATTGAAGCATGTCCTCTGAAATGGTGGCCAAAGCATGAAGGGTCATACAAATGTTTAACATATCTAGCATGTAAATACTTTGCAATGCCAGCTACGAAAGTGCGTGCAAATGCCTGTTCTCACTCTCAGGTGACATTTTGTAAATAAGAAGATGGCAGTATGATCTCTGTAAATGTAAACAAATTTGTTTGTCTTAGTGATTGGTTGACGAAGAACTAGGACTGAACAGACTTGTAGGCTCTGAAGTTTTATATTGTTTTGTTTTTGAGTGCAGTTATGTAACAAAAAAAAAATCTACATTTGTAAGTTGCACCTTCACAACAAAGAGATTTCACTACAGTACTTGTATGAGGTGAATTGAAATATACTATTTCTTTTATCATTTTTACAGTGCAAGTATTTGTAATCAAAAATATACACTTTTGATTTCAATTACAACATAGAATACAATATATATATGAAAACATAAAAAACATCCAAAATATTTAATATTTCCATTGGTATTCTATTGTTTAACAGTGTGATTAAAACTGCAATTCATTGAGATTTCTTTAATTGCAATTAATTTTTTGAGTTAATCGTGTGAGTTAACCTCGATTAATCAACAGTCCTACTTCAAAGTTTAATTTAAATGCTTATAATCTCATAAAACCCAAACTATATTAACTGTTTTTTCAAACTGCATTCTTTACAATATTGCATTCTGTACAATATTAGTTGAGGCTGGGGTTTTCAAAAGGGCCTAAAGGAGTTAGGTTGAAGAGGATGAAAAATGTCATCTACTAACAAGTGCTTTTGATCTGAACAACCCAAAAATTTCAAGTAAGAATGTTCAAATTTCAGTCTGACTTTTGCATTGTGATTCATCTGTAGATACAAGACTGCATCTTCTCTACTTAACCTCCCGGTGCCTCTTGCAGTAATTGTCTTGCTTTGGCAATATAGTGGGATACTGATTTAAATGGATAAATTTCCCATGCATTAAAAGGGCAAATTTAATAGAATATTGACCAGATGCAAGAAGAATTTTTTTAAATTAATAGATTTACCATGTAACCTACCAAAGTGCATAGTTTAAAACACCAAAGCCCTTTTAAACAAATGGGTGCTAATGGAATAGCCTTGATAACCTCACTGCACCCAATTATAATTTAACAAATTTCTACTATTCTTGAATAGTAGCCTTCAGTTAAAAAATTCATGCTTTCTATATATGAGTTATATGAATAAAATGGGCTATAACTGCCAAGAAAAAGTGTTTAGCTAACTTCATGCATTTCACAATTAATAACAATATATTCATAGCAATTGTTTCCAGTAAAAAAGAACAGAGTGCTAATAGCCTCAGGTGGGTTAATTTAATTGCAATCATCTGCCGGAGACTGAGATATACAACATTTATTCTACAGAAGAATTATTCATTTTGCAGTATCTCTGACCAATATAAACAAAGCATTACCAAACGAAATTCTAATAAGGCTAACAGAAGGGTATAATCATTCAGCTATCCCAACATTTTTCTTAGTTAAATGTAAACAATTCATTTCTAAAGTCAACCCAGAAGAAATTACATTCATCACTTCACAAATGTTGAGATACCTATAAGAAAACAATAAACACTTTTGTGAACATCTGTGAAGAGCTACTTAGCACACTGCTACTAAAAAGAAAAACATGTTCTGCACACTGGATTTTACTTTTCACTTTTATTTTTCCATTCCTTTTTCCCCCCTTTCGGGTGGCAATGCAGGTTTTTTAATGTTTCCTTTCTCCTTCACCTGTCTTCTCAACCCTCATCACAGTACCTCTTTCTGGCTGTCCATTAAGCAACTGGTTTCCCTCAACAAAGGATATAAGCACTTACTGTGATTCGGGGCTTTTGGTAGATAGACGAAGGACTTTTGGAACCAGTTGGGGCTGCTCCACAAATTTAGTGGCAGTGGGATGCAGTAGATTGGGCAGTGAGTGAGCAAGGAGATGGTCTGGAGACCTACACCTATACCTTGCTCTGCTATTGGCTTCCTGAGTGATCTTGGGCAAGTCAGACCTAAAGAAGAGCTCTAATAAAAGATATTACCTCACCCATATTGTCTCTCTTGGGCAAGTCACTAATATCCTTGTGCCTCTGTTCCCTAGATATAACATGGGGATAATACTTAGCATGTTTTGTTCAGAATTAGCTAAGTATTATTACTACCAGTAGAGGGAATTGTTTGAGTGATACAAGACACTTTCTCCTCCTTTTTAAGCATTTTGTGCTCCCCTTGGGAACAAAGTGAATGTAAATTTTGACATAATGTCAAGCGGCATTTAGAAGGCCTGGTCAGTTCTTGTTGTTATACTCATGAAACTGGAATTCACCAAAAACTCCAAAATAAAGCCCAGATTTCAGACAGACAAAGTCTGTGAGCACCACACAATTTATCACCATTCCGACCACACACTGTACAACCTTATTGCCAGAGGATGCATCAAGGCAGGTGACTGAGTCCTTGCTGCAGTGGCCCTAGGCTGACGGCTTCATTCTCTCTGGATATCCCCCATAGTCCCCACTTTCAAAAAGCATTTGAAAATACTGTTTTCCCAAGTGTTCTCTATTTATCACAAGTAGTGCTGGACCAACAAAAAAAAACCACACTTGCCTGCTTCAGTACACTGTTTACATAATTATTCACTTTTAAATCCTGCTCTTGAACAATTAGTCATATTCTAAACTCACCCTTGAGTAATTATACATTCTAACTATGCCTACAACATGAAGTCACTAGAGAATGTGAGAAAGCAGCAACATAGTCCTTTCAAATCCTCACCAAGCAGAGAAACAATATTTTTCATTTTTTATGTTATGCTCATTGTCTTTTCTGTTATCTTGTCATAGAACAAGGAAAAGTGTTCAGAGTGTTGGAGTGTGTTAGCAATAAATGTCTTTAGTGGTCATCAAATGCCCCTCAGCATTTGATTTGGTATTTAATTACAAGATTAACAAAAGGTATTTATTGCTTTTATCTGCTGCCACTGCAAATGTGACCTATTACATTTACTATTGCCCGACACAGAACACTGTTATATGTATGTGTGCAATATGTCTCATATAATTTATGTATGTTCTTAATATAATCTAATAAATTATCAATTTATGCCCCAATCCTGCATTGGGATTTAGTACCATGGACTGTCATTGTCAGTGAGATATCCCAATAATCACCGGGACTCCTCATGGATACACAGGTCTAGGGCCTTATTTTGGTTTGCCTACCAGCAATAGCTAGGACGACAAATCTGTCTTCTACAGTAACTTGAAATAACCGTTTTAATTGAACTTTGCAAAGTTTATATCATATAGCATTATTTGGCAATAAAGATATATATTCAGTATCTGAAAAGGATGACCTCAAATGACTACATTGTAAAATATATTAATTATATTTCTTCAATGAGAGAAAACCTTGAGAATAAGACATCTTATCTGTTTAGTTTTTTTAAAAAAGCTATAGGTTTAGTAATTTATTAGATTTCCTCCAGCAGCACTTGCTTCAATCAAAGCAGGAGATGAGAGGCCTTTAAAAGCTTTGGATTTTGGTGGTCCATGGCTTTATCTTGGGAAGGTCATTCTCTCAGTCTTCTTGAAATGATACAGTCTACACCTTCACCTACACTAGATGACACAAGAAGGAGTAATGGTCTCAAGTTGCAGTGGGGGAGGTCTAGGTTGAATATTAGGAAAAACTTTTTCACTATGAAGATGGTGAAGCACTGGAATGGGTTACTTGGAGAGGTGGTGGAATCTCTTTTCTTAGAGGTTTTTAAGGTCAGACTTGACAAAGCCCTGGCTGGGATGATTTAGCTGGAGATTGGTCCTGCTTTGAGCAGGGGATTGGACTAGATGACCACCTGAGGTCCCTTCCAACCCTGATACTCTATGATTGATTACCACTAGAAAATCTTAATTGTGAATAAACTACAACAGATTTACTCCTTAGAGCTGTACTGTGAATTTGACTACCTGGGTGCTGCGGTTTCTGCAAGACAGAGACTTTTATATATATTGATTGAGAACCATCTGAGGTCAATAATAAGTCCAGGAAGACTCAGTATTTACAGTTCCAATTGAACATGAAGTCAAGAAGCCTTAAGTAGGGCAGTCTGATAGATGAATATTCATGCAAGACAACCAGACAGTTCCCTTTGAAATACTGAACTGGCTGAGTTTGAGTCGCTGCAAATGATTACAGTAGTTTAATACTTTGAGAAAGTGTTTATATTTAAAAATAAACATAGTTGATTTATAGCTTGACCAGATTTTCAGGGTGAAAACCAGGATTCTTGCCCTGAGGGAGAAAAGTTCACAAGATATGGTTTTATTGGGGACGGCAGAGATTTGAACAGGAGATTTTGGCATGCTAGTCACACAGTGGGGTCAGGAGCCACCAACTTACATTTAGGCTCACCGCTCTCAAAAGTCCCTAGAATCTCATACTCAACATGGATGTGACTCTGTGTGTGGAAGGGGCTGGCCTCAGGGGGCTGCTCACAGGGAGAATTCATGGAAGGTGCAGTGGTGACATCATCATATGACAGAATTGGGGATGATCCATAGGTACATAGGCACTCACCTGCTCTGCTTTCAAATTCACCCACTCACATGGCCAACTGCTCCTTCAGATGGCCAGTGAATGCAGGGGATTTACAAAAACCAAGATGGTGTGACCCTGTTTACCACTCACTGCTAGGGCACCTCCTTATGGCTCATCTGGGAATTAGCTCTCAAGTGGTTTGACACCCACTTCTTTGGTTGAGGGGTGTGTGTGTGTTCTCTCTCTCTCTGGACTCTAGTTACTAGTTTTTGTAGCAAAGACACAGTCTCTGATGTTGACAGGCAACAAAGGGCCAATCAGCACAAGCTGTTGTGGTGTGGTAGGTTTATGTGTTCACCAAACATCTTTTACATAAGACACCAAACAGCCATCTCTCATTTAGTCCCTATTAAACTAGATTTAAAACTGCACCATGTTGCCGAAAGAGTCTGTATTCCTTTACCAAGCCTCTGGACTAACTCAGTGCCCCTTAGTTCACTCATATTAATCTCAGACCTGTCAGCAAAACTGACACACAACCTTTCCATGTACCAACATACATGTATGATTATTTACAGCTAGGAAAGATTATTATATTTACAAACGCACAAACCACACCACACTTTTACAAACAACAGCTAATGACATCACATGTTAAAGGCTCTTTGATCACCCGGGCACTCCAAACAGACAGGTTTCAAGTAAAGCGGAGTTATTTCCATTTACACGTCTAAATACATCTTAATTTTTCTACAATACTCACCAGATCTGAATAATGTAAGCCCTAAAATATGTCATAAAGGCACAATATAACTTTAGCTGCCTGACTGAATTATTTTATACAGATTTCAACCTCTATATTAAGACTCTGAAAAAGGTTACAGTTATAATGGTAACATCCCTCTTCTTTAAGACATGAGAAACATTAGAGTCTCTTTCTAATGCATAAGTGACAAAGAGTCCTGTGGCACCTTAAAGACTAACTGAAGTATTAGAGCATAAGCTTTCGTGGGCTAATGCCCACTGCGTCGGATGCAGCCAACCCTCTTCCAGCTACATTTCAATTAGGCATTAGGCATGAAGCATTCAAGTCTGATGCCAATAAGACTCTGCGGATTGAACACTGGAGCTGTTAGAGGCTCCAGTATTCATTCTCCATCATCTTCTCTATTCCCAGCCTTGGGCAAGGGTACCAAGAGCCAGTCAAATGGGCCAGCAAGGATGAGGGTACCAGCTGGCAAGTCTGGCTGGAATATAGAATTACAGACATCAGTGTTCAAATCTCTTCTAATGAGTCTTTGTTACTTCAAACTGCAGCTGCTGACATATACAGCCATTAAAGTTGCAGCAGGATCATGTCCACTCTTGAATATTTTACCACTTCAGCACTCAGGTCATCCAAATGAAATGAAAGGTTGCACAGAATTCTCATTGTTGTACTCTCCCTGAATTATTTACAACCTTGAAGGTTGCAGCATTTCAGAATGGTATTAACAATATAAAAAGGCAACATTTCCCTTCAAGCCAGGTTTATCACATTTATCTTCAGAGTCTGCAGTCTAACACAACTGAAAAAAGGTCAGAAAGCCTCCACAGACCCTCCCATCCACTGCTCTTTGGTTTCTCAGGATTGACATGCAAGGAATTTACACAGGAGAAACCCAAGAGGAGTAAGTGGGAGAGGAATGTATAAATCCCTTGTGCCTCACTTAAAAGCACACATCCATGTCTTAGAACTCGATCAACTAATTTCCCCTCTCTTGCCTTGTTGAAGTCTTCAGAGGTTGCCCTCATTTCCTTCCACGTCTTATTCAACAGCTGGATGCAGATGCAGAAAAACTCCTCAAATGATCTGTCGTGCGTGAAGAACATGGGATGGAAATCATTGCAGGTCTCACTGGCTAAAGACATAAGAAAAGGAGAGAATAAAATATAAACAGGCAGGACTCAAACTGGAAAAAAAACACCCACATCTGGAAAATACAGTAATTCCCAGGAACTGTCTTTCTAACCAAGATAGAGGTGTAGACACACCACAGTGGAAAGCCAGCCCGGGTCTGCAACATAAAAGTGAATGAGAGACAGTACAGAAACTCTTTGCAGGAGAGGGAAAGTAGCTGCTTGCCTGGACGGTCTCTCAGAGGTGACAGCCAGTTGTTTGTGCAGAGCTTTACTGTCCAGGATAGGATGAAGAAAGGCATAGACAAAACGCCAAGCCTAGTGATCAGAAGAAGAACCCGCCCCACTGTTAGCAATATGTACACCAAAGCTATGCTGGCTGAGAAGCGAACACTGAACCCAAAACCAGTGTCTGATCAAAGAACAAGCTCTGTTAGTAGTTGCTGCTGAGTTCCCGTTTTCTATGGCGATGTGCCACAGATGTATCAGAGAAAGCAATTCTCTATGGGAAAGTGTAGAGATGATTAAATACAGACAACTAAAATAAATGGAAACAAACAGCTAAACGGAACCCTGTTCCACACATGGATAAAGTTTTTTGAAAAGGAGAAACTGAATACAAACTCTCCGTGAAATTCTCTTCAACCCTAAAGTCAAGTATATGTTTAAAAACAAAAGAAAAAAACAAAGAGATGAGAAGGCCTGTGGAGACATAAAAAGGAAGAAGATATTCTGCTCAAAGAGGTTGCTCTCTCCTGTGGGACTTACTGAGTTATGGCCAGATTTTCAGAATCTGAGGGCGAAGCTGATGGCAATGGGAGCTGCTAGGAGTGGAGCATTTTTGAAATCTGGCCACTGGTGGACAAATTACCCCAAAGGACATTCGACCACACACGCAACTGCAACTGACGCAGTTTCTCTTACCATGCTGCCGACCAGCATCACAGAGACAATCGGGGGTAGTCTGAGCCCATCCTTGATACATCCGTCCTTCATCTCAATTAACCTTAGCTTTCCTCCACATCAAACAGCCTCCTAATCTTCCCCATTAGCAACTTACAGACTCTTCCAGCAGCAACCTCACCTACCTACAAATGAGTAGTGCTAAGACAAGTAGCCTATGTAACACATTGCTAGAACAGTAACATCATGTACCCTTTGGGCAAACTGCTTCCCAACCTATGCTCCCACTCATGCTTCACTATCCTTAATAATTTCTTCCTCCCGATTACATTTGCCAGATTAGACATGAAAACTCTTTGTGGGTATCCAGACAGAACTACTGGACTGAGAGAGGCTCAGTGATGAGAAACTCCTGCCTCTTCTCCTGTGCCTGGTTCCTCGCCTGCTATAGCCCCTTGGGAGTGATGCCTCTTTTCAAAACCTGTCTTTGTACTTGGTATGTATAATTATCTTTGCCATGGCACTTGCTGCTGTTATAGGAGAACATTGTGCATGGAATTACTTAGTGCTTCAAAGAAAAAGTGTCTCTGATCTTTCCTGAGGTGCAACATTTCAATTATGGATGCAAAACTCTGAAGCTTAATCGCACACATGAAGTTTAATTGTAATGTCAGATTAAAATCAAATCAATTTCTTGGCCATAGAGCTAGGGTTGGAGTTAATTTAGGAGTTCAGGTCTCATTCTAAACAAATGAAATCCATTCATTTCCAAGGCTGTGTAATCAAGGGGGAATTGGTCAAGACAGCAGCTCAATTTATGAGTAAGGCCTCTATCCCTTAAAAAAACAAAATGCCAGCGGCCTGGTTTTCAGAGCACCTTCCGCTACCCTTCATTTCAATTGGAATCATGAGTGCCCAGCATTTCCAATTATCAGGTCTTCAGCCTGTAATGATGGCAGTGGCACAACAGAACAGGTTCTCAAAGCACACTTGTCCTTAAGTCATAAACTATTATAACGACAAGGAGAAGTAAAACAATGTCAGGCAGATGAATGCAGTCAGTGCTGTGGCTGTATAGATCAGGCCATGAAACAAGGCACCAACCATGAGGTATGCTGGCCTCTATCTAATCCTTCTCAGAGCCCAGGCTTATCACAGTTCCTCCTTGTTTAAAAATAAATACATCCATAAAACAAAATTAATGCAAAATTTATGGATTCACAGAAACTTGATCATCAATTCCCAGGCATGCGCCTCACAATAAGATGTACCAACTGTATTCTTACTTTGATTGTAAAAAAAATAAAAATAAAAAAAAATGGGGGAGACCAATGTTCTTGTAACTAACTAGTCAACAGACTGCAACTTCCCTATATCTTTTCAACCTACAGAAAGAGTAAAAATAACTCCTCTCAATCCAAATGGGGCAACCCAAATCAATCAGAAGAACAGAGACAATATGTCTTAAACCATGCTAATCCCAACTCACCAGACTCAAAATTCAGAACTGCATCGTGAAGAGATACCTCAAAATTTCCATAGACATTCAGATGGTAGAAAAAAATTCCATACTGAAATTTAATGGCACTTCTGTAAAGTTATCCAGTTTCATGGAAGAGCCTTGAATCAAATATTATTAATATTATGGGAGTGTCTAAAGGCTCCAACCAAAAATCACAGCTTATTTTGCTAAATGCTGTATAAGCACACAGTAAAAGAGAACTTTAAATCTAAACAGACAAGACAGACAATGGATGAGAGAAAGGCAACATTATTATGCCCACTGCACAGACAGAGAACTGAGGCCCAGAGGGATTATGTGAGTTGGTCAAGTCACAGAACAGGGTGTTTGCCCTGGAAGCAGAAACTCTACCCACATGTTGAGTCCCTGAATGAATGTCTTCATCATCAGGCCATCTTTTCTCTCTGAGGAGTGGACAAATTTAGAGAGTGGTCAGTATTACTATGTAATATTTTACACAGCTTTAAGTGGCAAGCTAAAACTGAGGTTCATTGTCATACCAATTTGGGGAACATTGCATGGATCCTACTTGTAATATTCCTGACCTTAGGCACAGCATTGTCAAACACATTTCTACTAGCAGGAACTAGCCAAATTTATTATTAAATAAAAACACACAAACATATGGCTACAACTCAAGGACTTAAATCATCATAGTTACTTATCCTTGTTGAATGTTAATATTATCATCATGCCTTATAATATTTCTCTGAGACCTCCCTTTGAAAGACAAAGCAAAAGGAAAATCTGGTCTGTATAAATCAGGCCAAGAATTTGTTAATTCTCCTTTCCTAGCAAAATTCTTATAACCTATTGCTCTGAGCTGCAGCTTTGTGTGCCACCTAAGGGGATTCAAGTAGTTCTTCAAACATCTATTTCTCTCTGAGCTAGACTTCAGGAAAGGAAGTGCAGCTAATTTACTGATCAGAAATGGCACCTGAGAAAACATAGCTAATTTCTGGAAAGCAATTTTTTATGCATGCTTCTTCAGAGATTCGCCCAAGTACATATTGGCTGTCTATTTTAAAAGACATTTGTGCTCCCCAGATTACTCATATTTTAAAAAGATTTGCTATGTTACCTTTGGTTGCTCCTCTCTAGGGAGAAAACAACAGGAAAAATGGGGGAAAAAATCACTTGTCCCTCCACTTCCCCCTTCTCATTTCCGGAACCCTCTTCTCATCAGAGAAAGAAATAAAATCAGGGCAGGGTTTTTCCTGCTGGCACTAAGAATAGGTTGATCTCTGCATGTTCACATCAGCCTGCTGTTGGAACGACAGTTTTTACAGTATGTTTTGATAAGTGTCAGTCATGGAGAACACTATAGATTTAAATTTCAAAGTGGGTATAGATTGCAAGAAATTCTCCATACAAGACAGTTCCTGGAAAGGATGAGTGAGCCAGTCCAGCTGTGTGGGATGTCAGTTTTTCACAACTCACAAGCATGAATCTAAGGCCACTAGTTGAGCAGAAGGTGATACTGGTACGGTGGAACTCAGCAATACCGCGCCCTGCGTTTATCGCGATCGATACTTTTGGACCCTGATTATCGCGGTATTGGAGGGTTCCACTGTATTGCACTGATATATGTAAGTTATATGGCGACCACTTAAACATACAGCTTTTAGGAAAAAAAATTAACCGAACCTCTTCCTTTCTCTTCAAAAAATTCCCAGCACCCCTCTCCCTTAAGAAAAAAAACTTACCAGAAGTTTTTAATTATTTTTGGTTTTAGCAATACTGGAAAAGTAATACAAAGAATAACAAAGAAAGAAGCAGGCACTGACAGAGCAGCAGGGCCTGAAGACAGGGCACTGGATTCACACTCAGAAGACCTAGGTTCTATTTCTGTTGCTGCTGCTGGTCTGCTGATGGACTGTGGTGAAGTCACTCACCCTCCACACCCCTATGTCTCAGCTTCCCCATTGTAAAATGGGGATAATGATAGACACCTCCTTTGTAAAGTACTTTTGAGATCTACAAATGAAAAACTCTCTATAAAAGATAGATATTAATATTACTACTGCTACTATTATTACGTGAAAATGAGCTTTAAAAATGAGAAACATATAGGCCATTACCTTCAAAATCAGCTCGTGATTTTAGGTGCCCAATTTGGGACATCTTTGAGGGGCCTGTTTTTCAGAAGGCAGCTGTTAGCACTTTCAAAAGGGGCCAGATTATCTGAAAGTTCTTAGCAACCACACTTTGAGGCATCTCAAGTAGGAAAGCCCAAAACTGCTACCTACTTATGAAAATCTTCATCATATTATACGTATTCTGGACTAAATAAATAAGAGAGTCCATTGTCTAGTGGAGCTATAAAATCAACAAGACCAAAGAGACTGAATAATCATGAAGCATTTAGTATTCCTTTAGTGTAATAAGTAGTAGAATGAAGGGAAAGTTGCAAGGGGCAGGAGGTCCATGAATATTTGTTAAAAATTAAAAACTATTTCACTTCAGTTGTGTTCATACACCTTCTGTGCTTGATTTCTGTGAAAATTTCAGTGGACGCTTTACCTTACACAAACATTTGCCATAAACTAATCTTAAATTTACACATTCAGTGTAAAGCATGGAGATAGATATCTCAAAGTCCTTGCACAGAGACAATTAAACAAGCTTGACAAGGAGTTGACTTCACAGCGAGGACCACATTCATACCCCATTGCTATTGTAAATGTAGGGAGAGTGAAAATTAAATTTAAATTCAAGCAATAAATTGTTCATGTCTAATTTTACTAGGAATCTGTGACAGTTTGTACTCCCATGTTCACCTCTTTTACAGGACTATAATACATTTTGTACAAAGTATGCCTTGGGAAGTATCATTTGAAAACTCAATTGGCTAATCATTATTGTCCTGGTAAAAATGTGTGTATGTAAAGTTCTAAGGTTCCTCTGTATGGTATTCCTAAGACATGTTCCAAGTCTGGGGGAGCAGCCATAAACCAGCTCTCCAGAGACAAAAGGCTAGCTGACATCTCAGCCAGGTGTCAAAATTGAATGGACCCTCATCTGCTTTAGAGTCCATTCATTAGCAGGAAAGAGTATGTAGGAAAAATCTAAATCTCAACAAAGAAATAGCTGAGGGATCCCATCCACGCAGGTTTTCCATCTCCAGAGCCTCAGCTGGAGATGATTCTTGAAGAAGAGAAAGGGTTTTAAGAAAGAGAGGTAGATGCCTCAAATTATCTCAGCCTCTGATGGTGTGGCTGATGTGATTAGGTCCTATGACGGCATCAGCCACACCATCAGAGGCTCATTCACCTGCACATCTTCCAATGTGATATATGCCATCATGTGCCAGCAATGCCCCTCTCCTATGTACATTGGCCAAACCAGCCAGTCTCTACGCAAAAGAATAAATGGACACAAATCTGACATCAGGAATCATAACATTCATAAACCAGGAGAACACTTCAATTTCCCTGGACATTCTATTAAAGACTTGAAGGTGTCAATTTTAAAACAGAAAAACTTCCAAAACAGACTCCAACGAGAAGCTGATGAACTGGAATTAATTTGCAAATTGGACACTGGCAACCAAGGGTTAAACAGGGACATTGAGTGGTTTTGTCATTATACTAATTGAATGCATTTTGCTAGTTAAGTCTCTTCTACAGATTCTTATCAACTGTTAGACAGATAGATCCACTAAATTTTCACTACAAAAGGTTTTTTTTTTCTTCTGCTGATAATGGCCCATTCAAATTAAACAGCCTCTTAGAATTGGTATGGTAATTTACAACTTTTTTTTTTGCTTTCTGTGTGTATAAATGCATCTTAATTCTGTTTGCTCCATTCTATGCATCCGATGAAGTGAGCGATAGCCCACGAAACCTTATGCTGAAATAAACTGGTTAGTCTCTAAGGTGCTGCAAGTATTCCTTGCTTTCTTTACTTAGCTTTGAATTCACTCTAGCTTGTTAACTTGGCATTAGTTATGTTTTACTTTTATTTTCTTGTAACCAATTCTGACTTTTGTGCTCATCACTTGTAATCACTTAAAATCTACCTTTTGTAGTTAACAAACTTGTTTTACAGTTTTTAGCTAAACAGTTTTTTTGCACTGAAGTGTTTGGGAAGCTCCATTTGGGATAACGGGATCTTTATATACCATTTTGAATTAATAAAATGACAGATTTTACATGCGTTTGTATTGTCCAGGAGAGAGCTGGGCAGAACAAAATGCACATTTCTGGGGGAAAGTCTGGGACTGGGAATTTGCTGGTGTTGTTCTACAGTGTTATTCATGAATGGCTGGTTATAGCACTCGTAAAATATAATTGGGAGGCTGTAGGCTATGTGAGAACAGACCAGGAGTGGTAGCTCTCATAGCAAAGCAGTGTAAAAGGCACACCAGGTTGAAGAACTGAGGCGACAGAGCTGTTCATCAGTCCAGATTGTACCCTCAGTAATGTCACAGTACCTTAGACAAAATACGTGAGAGCCAAACAGGAAAAGGTTGAAAAATGTTATACAGGCTTGTCGCGTCTTAAGCGAGGGTTCCGTTCCGCGGTTATCACGTAAAGCAGAAATCGCTTATAGTGAAACTCTCCTTGAGTTCAATGGCAGGTAGAATCGCCTGCACTTCCGGCTGAGTTTTTAAATTGTTGTTTTTCTTTTTTTCCTGTTTTTGCCTACCATGTAAAGCCAAATTTGCACGTTAAATGCACCTAAGATGCAACTTGCCCATACTCCAATTTATCTGCAACCTGTTCCTGCATTGCTATCCCCCTGAAAGTTCAAAACCAGAGAGCTTCTTTAAGCTTTTCTCTTGATCACCATATTAGGAATGGAAAATAATACAATGTGATTAATCACATGTAAAAACTCAACTTCGATGGCAAAATGCACAATCAGTCCAGAAAATACAATCTGAAAATTTTACTGAGCAAATTTGGATAATGAATAAATTTGATAAAACTGCTATATGATTGCAGATATTCCAAGAGCAGAGGCAGAGAGGCTAAATTAATCAAATAAATGATTCACTCAACCAGATAAATAGGATCACTTGACATTAATATTATCTCACTTAAAAGAGAAGAGAGAGATACCTTTTATAATAAGTCATTCTCTGCTCATTCCAAAGAACTCATCATGTTTAACAGAAAATACACTGAACTTTCCTCCAGGATTTTGAAATGACTGAAGAGCTGGAGCTGGATAATTTGTTTAAGAAAAGTCTCAACAATCAATCAATAATGTGTTCTTCATCCATAGATCTTGAAATGTTTATAGAGGAGATAAGTATTATTAGCCTCATGTTACAGATTTGTACAGTAGTTAGAAAATGACTAAGACCTATGGAATCTAGTCCAACTGTGCTTACCATGACACTGCCTCATCTTGGGCATGACATTTAACCTCTTTCAGGGCTTGTCTACATGGTGTGGTAATGTGCTTTAGAGGGGTGTGACTTCTCAAGTGCACTAATTTGCTGCACATTGTATAATGTCTGTGCAAATTACTCTAATCTAGTGTTTAAAATAGCACTATGTTAACGCGCACAAGGGAACCTTTATTGTGCATTAACACGGTCTACTTGGACCAATTAATGTGCAACGTGTTAGTGTGCTTTAGAAATCACACTTCATATAGCACATTACCTCAACTGTAGCCCACTAACTTACTATCTTCTCTTAGTTTTCCAATTAATAAAATGGAGATAATATTTTAACTGCACCAGGGTGTTGTGAGGCTTAATTGACGTTTGTCAAGTGCTGTGAGATCCACAGGTGAGAGTTGTAGTGTGGGCAACATATACAATATACACTCTGCATGGTTTTCTAAATAACATTTTTCAATAATAAAAGACAACATGAAGGGCAACTAAGTCTCATTAGCTGTCTCAAGAGCAGGGAATATTGCAGTTTTTGCTTCTCCTTGAAGATGAGACAGCAAAAATAACTATGGCGTTGACCATTTTTACCTACAATATTGAAAATTCTCTCAATACACACAGAATGTAAGAAGTGTGCCGAATACGGCAGAACTATTGCAATTTGTCAAAATATCTACAATTCTGTTCCCTACAGTCTACAAGTAGTTCTACCAGATGATAGTAAAACAATGTAATTTAAGGCAAGGAAAGGTCATTGTGACAGGGCTACAAGAGTAATGAAATAATGAAGTAGTAATATAACTGCCAATTGGGTAATTTTCTTTCCAATGGAATGATACTGCTTAGAAGACTCAAGTACTATTAGAACAGAAGCTACTGAACTTTTTCTTAGAAATGTACAGCATAAGATAACACTTCAGCCTCAAAACACAGAGCAGAAAATATTATACACAGATCAGATGTTTTTTCTGTGTGGTACGAGGCAAAAAGGACAAGATTGCTCGAGGAACTAGCTTTCAACACTGTAGACCTGGGGCCAAGTTCACAGCTGACGTAAGAAGATACCATTCCACAATGTGTCAGCAGAGATGCACTGTTTTACATCAGCAATGAATTTGGCCCATTATTTCATATTCTCAGATGCAAAGCATGACAATCAGGGTCCAGACACCACCGGGGAGAACAGAAGGTTTAAACCCCCAAAACAAGCAGTTAAACCAGTCTTTTGCATATTATGTCATTGTACTATAAAAATATATCGAGTATAGTCCCTTATGAAAGCTTGTAATGTTCTGAACTTGATGGTCATTATGAGAGATGTATATAGCTCATAGTTATGAATTTATATATTCCAGCATGTAGAAAACGGTTTTCTGTAAACACCTGGCTTGTGAGGTGCCCCCTACCCTGCCACCTGCTTGACTGCTCACTACCTGGCTGAAAACAAAGTTCAAGTAACTATCCATTGTCCATCCCAGGAAAAGACAATGATGGACCATTAGAGACAACTGGAAAGACACTGAGATAACTGAAATGGAAAAGAACATCTCGGCTGTCAAGTCAAGAGAGAATTTTCCCATTCTGAATAACCACAAGTCACCATGGACTAAGGGTAAAAACCAGAGGCTGACCAGTGGCAGCTCACTCAGGCTCCTGGGGCTCAGGTTAAGGGACTGTTTAATTGCTGTATAGACATTCAGGCTTCATCTGGAGATAAGGCTCTAGGACTCTACAAGATGGGAGGGTCCCAGAGCTCAGGCTGCAGACCGGAGCCCGAACATTTATACTACCCAAGAACAGCTATGCTGAGTCAGACCAATGGTCTTCTAGCCCAGTACCCTGTCTTATGAAAGTCACCAGTGTCAAGTGCTTCAGAGGGAATGAACAGAACAGGCAATCAGTGAGGGATCCATCCCATCATCCACTCCCAGCTTTTGGCAATTAGAGGCTAGGGAGAGACAGAACATAGGGTTGCATCCCTGACCATCTTGGCTAATAGTCAGTGATAGATTTCTCCTCCATGAACTTACCTAATTCTTTTTTTAACCTGTTATAGTTTTGGCCTTCACAACGTCCTCTGGCAATGGAATTCCACAGGTAGGTTGTGCATTGTATGAAAAAGAACTTCCTTATGTTTGTTTTAAACCTGCTGCTTATTCATTCCATTGAGTGACCCCCTCGGTTCTTATATTAAGGGAAGGGGCAAATAACACTTCCTTGTTCACTTTCTCTACATCATTAAGGATTTTATAGCTCTCTATCATACTCCACTTTTCCAAATTGAATAATCCCAGTCTTTTTAATCTACCCTCATATGGAAGCTATTCCATATCCTTAATCATTTTTGTTGCCCTTCTTTGTAGTTTTTCCAATTCTAATATATCTTTTTTGAGATGGGATGACCAGAACCGTATGCAGTATTCAAGGTGTGGGTGTATTGTGGCTTTATATAGTTGCACTGTGGTATTTTCTGTCTTATTATCTATCCCTTTCCTAGTGGTTTGTAACATTGTTAGCTTTTTTGACTGCTGTGCACATTGAGTGGATGTTTTCAGAGAACTATTCACCATGACTCCAAGATCTCTTTCTTGAGTGGTAAAAGCTAATTTGGATCTCATCATTTTCTATGTAAAGTTGGGATTGTGTTTTCCAATGTGCATTATTTTGCATTTATCAGCATTGAATTTCATCTGTCATTTTGTTGCCCAGTCACCCAGTTTTGAAAGATCTCTTTATAACTCTTCACCGTCTTTGTTGGACTCAACTATCACTGCAATTAAACAATCTCTTAGCCTGAGCCCTTGCAAACTCAATTCAGCTGGCACTGGCATGCTGTGGGTGTCTAATTGCAGTATAGACATCCCTAAAAGGGGCAGGGAGAGGAAAAGCCTTCTAAAAGCAGGCTTGTAACTGAGGATTTATTTATTCGTAACTCAGGGCCCAATTTTCGGGCACAAGGATGTCCATGAATGCTGTATCCCTCCTATAGCTCTGAGGTATGATGGGAAACTATTTTAAGGCAGTAGGTAACGAAGTATAATTATTTTCTGTGCAACTTGTATACATTTGCTTTCCCTGATGGTTTCATCTATGACTATGTTTTTTCTATTAAATAAGCTTTTTGTTTATTTTCATCCCTAGAAGGTCTTTGTGTGCAAGCCATGTGGAATGTGTAACCTGGTATCTGGGGGCTGGTTTCATGCCTTTGGGGAATGACGATCCAGAGGAGAATGGCCTGGGTGTCTGATTATTAAAAACTTGAGGAGGACATGTTTGGAGAGACTTGGGACTGGAAGGCAGTTGATGTCACCCTCCCAAGAGCAACTAAGCTGCTGAGAGACAGGGTGAGACCTTGTGCTTGTGTACAGGCTAAAGTGGGGTCAAGGATCTGAACAAAAGCTGGACTACACAATGGTCCCCAGAGAAACAGGGCAGGCAGTGACAGAACCCTTTATTAGTCTGGGTGGATCCCAAAACACCACCAAAAAAGGTACGAATGTCATTGAGTCTAGTCTCCATTTCTAATCAAAAAGGCACTCACTGGCTATCACTATAATTCCCTGCCCAAAAGAGTTTTAGAACCAAAATAGTTAGGAGATTAGTACACAGCTCTGTGCTCAGAAGCTTCTGCCGGCTTGCACTATGGTTGACTTAAGCCTGTGCTAGTGGTCACTCATTTCTATTAGCACTAAAGTTACCTACACACTTATTTTGGAAAAGGTTAAACAGAAGACGCTCCATGGGATAAACTGAGCCTTCTCTCCAATACTATACACAATATTCTCACCACAAACTGTACCAGAATTGCTCAGAAAAACCTGGGGTACAATGGGTGTCCAACTACTAGTTTGCATTGGCTAAAAAACGTTTAACTGTACTAGAATGGGTCTAAAAGAACCAGCATGCCACAAAATGACAAACTCACACTCCTCCCCAAGCATTTCATACAGACATTTATTTGAACCAATGGTATTTCTGATTAGAGGAGTTACAGAGAAAATGAGGGGACAGTATATGTCCCCTCCAGCATGTAGCTTTTCTGCAGCCATAAATATCACCTTAATTTTGTCTGGGTTAGGATTCAGCTTCATCCAGGCAATGGAAAACAAAATGCTGTGCACCCTCATTTTGTCATACATGAGACACTGAGCTGCATATTGTTTGTATCATGTCATCATAGCCCAAATCACCTCACTAACTCTCCAGAGCAGCTTAACATGCACCTTGAGGATGGGTGGTGGCAGAACAGAACCATGCCCCTGAAGGATTTAAGGCAAATGAGTGATTGTTCAAAATCTCCTGCTCTGATAGCTTAGAAAGAAACCATCACAAGAGTAAGCCCGTCTATCCCACCAAAATAAAGGTGACAGGACCAGCAAAGGTCAAAATCAAGTCAACATAACCTTGTGATCAACAGTATCAAGACTGCTGATAGACTTAAAACAATTAGCACTGACATCAGTCATATCTCTGCTATTAGGAGATCAAAGGATGAAATCCCTGCAGTCTCCCAGCTTTCCCACGCCCAAAACAGAACTGAAAGAAATCCAGAAAACCAGAAAAGTCCACAAGATTAAGCTTGCTTGGTAAGAAGAACTCACTGTATAGATATCAGTAAATGTTTAGTACTAGCTGACCCAATCATATTTGCAATGGAATTGAAGACAAAGTTCTACTTCAAAATTGCAGGCAGCAAAGAGAAATCCCAAGCGCAAAGAAATTAAGATCACTGAAAAGAGTAAAAACTCACATGTGATCAGAAAAATCAAACTGATGACACACAGAACCAATGTCATGTTGATAAGGACTTCTCCTTACCTTCAGAAGAAACATTTAGTTTTGTTCGTGATGAAATAATAGGTGCTAGAAATGAATAATTCTGTATATGCCTCTCTACTGTGTCACGGCACATCATAGAAATCAACCAGGAAAGTACTCAGTTCCCCTATCCACCCACACAGCACTCCTGGAATGAAAAACACTTATAAATAACAAATGCAGTTTTAAAATCCAACGTGGGAAACCAAGTTTTGTTTTCAGGAATGAGGGAGTATTTCATTCAGATTAGTCACACACTTCTATGAAATGAGAGACTTTTAAGAGTCTGGAAATAAGAATGACAAGTAAGGACTTTGAGTTGCTTTGTCCTGTCAAGATGAAAGTCTGTTGTGAAGAACATTCAAACCTACAAATATCTCCTGTCCTAACATAATTTACAGTATCCCTGAATAAAAACATGGAATGACCACAACCAGTTAGTGGAAGAAAGTTCAACTTGCTAAGGAGTTAACATGGCTACTCAACATGGCTACCATACTGAATACAATGATGAGGAATTATTGTCAGACATACTCTCTGTCATGGGCTGCAAGTATAATAGGCCGCAGAGGCTGTCTCCAGATGCCTGGGCTGTGGTAGCCCCACCTGCACTCCACCTCTTACCCTCCCTTCTCCGCCCCTTTCCCAAGGCCACCACCACCCGCAGTGAGTTCCTCCTCTCCTCTACTTCACCCCTGTCCTTTGCGAGACTCCCGCTGCTTGTGTCCCTCCTCTCCTCATCCCCTACCCCTCCTCACACTGCAGCAACAGCGGGGGTTGGGGTGGAGGAGAGGAGAGACAAAATGAGCAGCAGTGGGGAGGCTGAACAGGGGGCGGGGCCTGGGGCAGAGTGGAGGTGGAGTATGGGCGGGGCCGTGGGTGGAAGAGACAGGTCAGGGAGGTAGCCTTCCCCCAGGGGAAGCTTCACCTGCCACCCATGCTCTCTGCTGAAATGCCGATATTGGGAGGTAGGGCGGGGTGTGACTATTAATGTACAAGATAACGTGACAAGTTTTGTACACTTAAGCAGAAGGAGATTAAAAGTTCAGATGGCCAACATTTCAGGAAAGAGACTGGCTGGCTGAGCTCTGGTGGTGACTTTGTCACTAGACTCCTTGGCATCGGATTTTAGAGGGACACTAAAAGTCTGATCGCAACAATGTCTATGTCCAAATTAGAGTTAAAGTATAAACACAGATTAAGGTGGGGATGGGGTTGTATTTATTTTGATATCACCTGTGTGCCTGCAAATCAGGAACATCCCTTGTTTTTGAGGCATATCCCAATGTCACTGTCAGTTTTACAAATTACAGTTTTCCTTCTACAGTTTGAGAGAACCTCATTTTTGTGTCTTTTGTTCTTTCCATTACATATGTAATATGAAGGAATTGCTGTGGGATCCACCTCGTTGTGTTTAACAAGCACATACAACATGCAAGGCCTAGCTAATACAGAAACACTGCTACTCTTGGTAGGATTCTAGTGGCTAATAGAGGGCTCACAAATTATTTAAGGGGATGCTATCCAGTTCCCACAAACTGCACCCATGGACTGGCCACCTGAAATCGCTGCTTGGCAGAATATGGGGAAGAATTCTCAAAGGGCTGGCTGAGCATGCATACACCAAGGAAATCACTTTATCAGGTTTATCACATGTTGATACCCTACCCCCTTGCTAGCAACCTCCCCCTTTCCATATCATTTAAGAGAACAAGCTCTCTACCAGATGTAGAGACAAATCCACTGGATGACTGTGAAAGTGAGGGAAGCAAGTGGATGTTATAAGCTTTCATAAAGAGCTGCACAAAGGAAACCATTTTTAGTAAACCACCACCACCACCTTTACTGGTCCTATGAAATCCATAAACAATACTACCTATTTTTGAGTGCTCTCTACTAGCACATTTTCTATTTACTATTTAGACATATACAGACAGAGAGCACTCTTGTAAAACTGGGGGTGTGTGGACTGCATGAATAAGAGCAGTAAGCAGTGGGTAACCATTTTCTCTCTTACCTTCCTTTGTAAACCTTCTTGATGGACACCAAAGCTGTCCCCTATGTGCCCCCAACACCACCTCACCCCAGGATAGGAGTGCTGATTTTTCACTTTGAAAATCTGATCACTGTAAATAGCACCAGCCTGCTGCTTCCCCTTTGGAAGGCATTCTTATTGAAAAGCTTATCCAGTTATGTGTAATTACCCATTTTCTTTATGATTACATTATTTAGATTCCACCACAGGTCACAGACCATGACTCTCCAAAGTCCTTCTTTAAGATACTTCACTATGAAGATATTCTGATTACCATTTCAAATCATGTTTTGACCTGAGAGAGGGACAGTAACAAATTCTGCCATTAACAGGCTGGCCAACATGCCATCTGTAAGTGAACCCTAAAGTAACCTGTGGATACCAGCAACAACAAGAATTGTTCTCTCAAATGCTGCACAGAATTAGATGGGAATTCTGCAGAGATTTTTAAGTCTAGTTAACCAATACCTTCCACTGTTCTACCTAAAGTCCCAGCTAAAATCAACACACTAAAAAAAGACAGTATAAAACAGAAAAGGTGATTGCACAAAATAACCAGTGAAAACAGCAAAATAATAACAAAAAAGTAATTTTACAAGCGAGAACTGCAGGAGAATCACAATCAGGAAAAACATATGAGCAGATGGAGAAGGTACCAAACAAGCCATCAAGCCAGGAAGGAGAAGAACACAAGGTGCATCCTTTCTTTAAAATTATTCAAAGTCACTTCTCTTAAAACCATTACACTGAATTTGATACAAAGTCTCCAACTATATGGAACTCACAGCCATAAATCCTCCATATTTATATGTATTGGTGTTGGCATGTCCCTCGATTAAGCCCTGTGATAGGCCAGCTGGGGTGAGGCTCCAGCCCAGGGGTGTTAACAACGTGTCTGCTTAGAGTCAGCCAGAGAAGCTCCACAAGTGTATGGGAACAGCTGGCAAGGACAAATGGCCGAACATCTCGGAGATGATTCAGTATAAACCTAAAGTAGCTCCCACTAGTAAGGCTCCCACAGTAGTTTAAAGCTGCCCAAGCACAGGTGCCCTCATCAAGTTGAATCATTCCCCAGATCTTGTCAAAATATCAACAGGATAATAGAATGAAATAGAGAAAAGAAAATGAATATTACCATAGTAATCTTAGCGTTCTAATGTTTACTTTGGAGAAATCTCCCACCAGTCTCATCTTAATGCACACGTGGATTCTCAATGTCTAATGTCAAATATAGTTCTGAGCTGTGCTCAAACAACAGTGCTTACTCAACAAGCAGAAAATCTGCTTCCACTCACTGCATCATATCTCTTTGAAAATGTGCGCAGCGCCATTGCCAGATAATAGACACTCAGCTCAAGAGTAAATTTAGCAGCATCTTCGTTTTTCTTTCCCTCTTTCTCACCCTTTGCCAAAAGAAGCGTGATCTTGAAAATGCCTTTTTTCTAAATGGATTCACCAGTCTCCCTTTGTATACTCTTAAGGAAAACGTCTTGTGACTAGATGTTGGAATGATATGGGCAGATCCTTTGCAAGACTCCCCATTTGGCTGTCAATGCACTAAAAAAGTCTACTCTGGGAGTATGTTCCAAGGCCACTGTAAGGCTAAATTATGAGATTATAACTACTGTGAACCAGTGATTAGGATGGAAGATCAAACCTTACATTTGCTTGTGAACCCTTTCAGAATTAGAACCCAGGTCTCCCAGACATGAAAAGTCCTAATCTAGAGTCCACAACTACTTTTCTCAGTACACTTTAGAAAATTTACACTACCTTAAACTGAATTTTGCTGCAAATGGTCTTAAACTGTAGATCACATTTTTAATTAAAAGCCAGGCTGGCAGAACAAAATATACACAGGTAAAACAGACACTTGAACATATACCGAATTAAAAAATTCTACTCACAAAACAGGAGAATGATGATGGGGTAGAGATCAAGCCTCGCACAAAATATGTAAAGTAAATTCTCTGCATACAGTTAGCACGTTTGGACTGTCATCATTGCTGAGATCATCACCACCAAATTCACCACTTATATAGCGCTTTACATCTTCAAAGGGCTTTGCAGACCACAACATTAAAAGAGCATTAACTCTTCAGAAGTCAAACCTAATCTCCTGAAAGGGTTGTAGAAAATCAAGCTAATTAGGCAACTGGTTTAATTGCTACAGAAGCTTTTTACCTGCAGATTTCCACAAGGCACATTTAGTTCACAAACCCCTTTGCCAGTGTCTTTAAATTCATTCATGAGAGCAAATACAGGGCTTACCTTTTACAATATGAGCTTACATTTTATAGCGCTCTAACTTGCTGGCTCAGGGGAGTAAAAAATCATTCCCTGAGCACAGCAAGTCTGAGTGCTTTAAAGCACTAGTGTGGACAGGCTCCGAGCGCTAGGAGCCATGCTCCCAGCACTTGGAGTTATTTCCCTCGAGGAGGAGGGTTACCAGGAGTGCTGAGAGAGCTCTCTCCCAGAGCTTGCATGCGACCACACTCGCACTTCAAAGCGCTGCCGCGGGAGCGTTCCCGCAACAGCGCTTTGAATTTGCTAGTGTAGCCATGCCCACAGTCTCTTGCTGCCTTGCTGCCTGTGGATGGTATGGGATAGATAAAGCTACTGTAGTCAAAGTTGATACTATAAAAATGTTTAATTAGGCTGCAATATTCCTCTACTTCATTGTATTCCCCTTCTTTATAGGTTACAACATTAAAGCAGCATTTCAGTCATCTTACTGCAACAATTTAAATAAGAATTATATTTTAATCTGAGAAATAGATATCTATTGCTTCAGAAGCATTTTAGAGAGAGCAAGCATTTCTAAATGAGTCCTATTTCATATACTGGTGATTATTAGCATATGTAATTCATTACAATTGCAGAATCATTTTGGTTGTATGGAAGCTGGCAATCGTTTAGTTTCACTGTTCACAGACTCTCTGGAGCACAGGTCTCTCTCCTAGTGATCTGAAGAATTAAACATCTTGGAGAACACGCTAGTGAATGTTTGGGAAGTTGGGAGAGGAGAGTGAAGAGAGAATTCCAGAGAATGAAAGAACTGGAGAACCACATATCTGTCTCATGTCTTTGCAATGCAGCAGGATCAATTTCATTTCCAAAGTCATTCCTAACATTCAGGTGACTACTCTATCCTATAATAACTACACTTATGGCAATTCTATAATATCCTGTTAGCTTATTCCATTGCTTAACTAGTGTCAAAGTTTTCTTCTGACATCCGACTTATACTTTTTCTCTGTTGCACCTTAAGCCTATTATTTGTTTTGTCTTTGCTGACTAGAAGAACTAACTGTTCCCAGTCATTCTTATATCATTCCTTTATGGGTCTGTAGACAGTTATGTCTGTACTGGGACTGGTACTATTCAACATATTCATAAATGATCTGGAAAAAGGGGTAAACAGTGAGGTGGTAAAATTTGCAGATGATACAGAACTACTAAAGATAGTTAAGTCCAAAACAGACTGCGAAGAGCTACAAAGGAGTTTCACAAAACTGGGTGACTGGGCAACAAAATGGCAGATGAAATTCAATGTTGATAAACGCAAAGTAATGCACATTGGAAAACATAATCCCAACTATACATATAAAGTGAAAAGGTCTAAATGAGCTGTTACCATTCAAGAAACAGATCTTGAAGTAAATGTGAATAGTTCTCTGAAAACATCCACTCAATGTGCAGCGGCAGCCAGAAAAGCAAACAGAATGTTCGGAATCATTAAGGAAAGGATAGATAATAAGACAGAAAATATCATAGTGCCACTATATAATCCATGGTATGCCCACATCTTGAATACTGTGTACAGAGGTAGTCCCCCGTCTCAAAAAAGATATATTGGAATTGGAAAAGTTCAGAAAAGGGCAACAAAAACTATCAGGGGTATAGAATAGCTTCTGTATGATGAAAGATTAATAAAATTGGGACTTTCCAGCTTAGAAAAGAGATGACTAAGGGGGGCTATGACAGAGGTCTATAAAATCATGACTGGTATATAGAAAGTAAATTATTTACTCCTTCTCATAACACAAGAACTAGGGGTCACCAAATGAAATTAATAGGCAGCAGGTTTAAAACAAACAAAAGGAAGTATTGCTTCACACAATGCAGAGTCAACTCATGGAACTCTTTGCCAGAGGAGACTGTGAAGATTAAGACTAGAACTGGGTTTAAAAAAGAACAGATACATTGATGACGGATAGATCCATCAATGGGTATTAGCCAGGATGGGCAGGGATGGAGTTCCTAGGTTCTGTTTGCCAGAAGTTGGGAATGGGTGACCTGAGACCGATCACTTGATGATTACCTGTTCTGTTCACTCCCTGTGGGGCATCTGAGATTGGCCAATGTCAGAAGACAGGATACTGTATAGATGGACCTTTGGTCTAACCCAGTATGGCCGTTCATATATTATGTTCTGCTGTCTTTGCTCCACCCTGGTTATGCCAAGTTTTCTAAATTTTTATCTTGTGGGTCTTATTTTCCAAACCTTTTATCACTCAGTCCAGGAAAATAACTGCACTTATGAGGATCACAAAAAAATGGCAAACAGGAGAAAAAAATAAGGTGCCTCAAAACCTAAACGAAATACAAGTCAAGAGCCTTCAGCTGAAAATTCTCTTTATCAGATTTTAGCTTTATTTGAAATGGGAGTTAAGCTGCTTAGGAATCCTCTCCCCTTGCTGAGCAGACATTTGGCAATCTCAAATATGGAAAATCAAACTCATCTCAGACCAGAGTTTTCATTGCCTCTGGATTTCAATTCAAATTAGTTCTCAAAATTCAGCACAGGACATCTTGTCTATGCAAAAAGTGTTATCCCAGACATGCCTTGAAAGAAATGCTGTAAGGAAGTTATTGTATATTAGCCAAAGTTGTTGGTTTGTTTGTTTTTTTTAAATCTAAAGCACTAGCTTACCACATTTAATCACATCCTGGAAAAAGGAGAAAATCACTACTCCGTCTGCAAGGAGTTCTTCAAGTCTCTCTTGACTGAAACTAATTAGCTGTATGAGTAACCTGTATATGTAATTTGCAACTACCAAAACCTTTAAAAAAAGATTTAGAAGAAAGAAAAACCTGCCTTCCAGGCTGCCGTGACAACTTAAAACAACAATATTTCAAAACAAAATAAAACAGAAGGTGTTAAATGCCTCATTGAGAAAAGCTACAATATCCTTCATCACTAGATGGAGAAGTTAGAAAAGATGATTTCAAAATGGCCAGTGTGTCATGTCTGGGGGAAGAAAGCCCTTGTAAGATCAATCCCGTAACAAAAAAATCAAGGCTCAGTTCTCCTCTAGATAGGGGACTGGAACAATCTGTATGGCAGGGGTGCTGGGAGTCATTGAACCAAACTGTTACCCTTGTATATGCAAGAAATCACTTCAAGTCAAAGGGAGCAGAAGCACTTAGAGCACCCCTAGTTCTAGCAACTATGCCTCCAGAGTTGAACCAAAACATAACGGAGACTCCTCTACGAGAAGACTAAAGCCACTATTTTGCCTGAGAATTCAAGTTCCTATTAACACTGCATTAAGGGATCTTCAATGGATTTAATCAAAAAGTTAACCCAACATACTCCTATTTTTTTTCTCATGCCTGGGAGATATGAGAGAAGGGTTTTTTTTTTTAAAGAACTAAACCTCTCTATAGCCCAGGTTTCTAAGAGTCCCACTACACTGTGCACTCCTTACAGCAACACGTAGAGTACACACACTGCACACACCTCTCGCACTGGTATAAATAGCAGTGGAGGTGGTGAGGCATTGCTTAGGCGAGTGAAGACATGGCTGAACCCTTAGGGTATATAGTCTACATGACTCTACACACATACACACGCATTGCCTCTCCTGACTACACTGCTGTTTTTAGCAGTGGAGTATCCTGCTGCCTCTCCCTGCCAGAGCCTTTCACTGACACGTGCAGCTACACCTAGCCTTGGATGTACACAAGTTCAAACTAACAAAAGCTTCTGACAGAAAGCTTTTATCTGTAGCCCAAGTGGGAATATAGTTCAAAATAACTCCCACCCTTTTTCCCAACACGTATTCAAAATCGGTAGTGCTGATATTTGGGCTGATGCCAGATTTCCATGATTTTTTTAGAAATATTAGCTTGGAACATAACAATCCAGCTGAACATGTGTCTCTTTGTAACACACTGGCCTAGTGATAAGATCCTGACATCATCTAGAGCAGACGTGGGCAAACTGTGGCCCGTCGGCCATTTTTATCCAGCCTGCGAGCTTGGGCTGGGGGTCGGGGCCAGTTGCCCCGGCCCCAGCCCGAGCGCGGCAAGCCACATGGGCCCATGCTCCCGCAATCCACGCGGCCCTGCACTCCTGGCCGGGGGGCCGGGTTGAGTGCGGCAATCCGGGGGGCCGTGCCCAGCGTGGCAGGGGTGCCGGGCCGAGCACTGCAAGCCATGTTGGCCCACGCTCCCTGCCAGGGGGAGGAGGGGCCCAGCGCGGCAGGGGGGCCGGGCTGGGCCGGGCCGAGTGCGGTAAGTTGCACGGCGCCACAGTCCCGGCCGGGGAACCTGGCCGCGCGTGTCTTGCTGTGGGGCCCTGTGCTCCCAGCCCGGGGTGCCGGACTGTCCGCAGCAACTCGCGGGCTCCCGCGCTCCCGCCTGGGTGCCGGACCCACCACAGAAGTGCCGGCTGGGGGTAATGGGTGCCGGGCCAAGTGCGGCAAGACGCGCAGCCGGGTGGAGTGCTGTGAGCCGCTGGGCCCCACGCCCGGCTGAGCAGGTAAGCCAGTTGAAGGGAGGTGGTTAGGGTGGGTGTGAGGTCTCGGAAGGGGGCAGTCAGCTAACAGATAGCAGTGGGGCTAGAGGGGGGTTGGGGTCCTGGGGGGCAATTAGAGTAGGGGTGGTCTCTGGAGGGGGTGATCAGGGGACAAGGAAGGGGGCGGGTTGGACGGGTTGGGATTCTGAGAGAGGTAGTCGGGGGGTGGGAAGTAGGTGGGGATCGGATGGGGGCGGGGCCTTCCCTACCTGACCCTCTGCACAATTTTGAAGCCCAGTGTGGCCCTCGGGCCAAAAAGTTTGCCCACCCCTGATCTAGTGGCTGGCCCCAGTGAGTATGCAGCACCCCGTCTTCTCACAGGTAACAGACCTCTCCTTTAGCAGAGCTCTATGTATTTGGGGCCGATATTCACCACAACAGCAGTTTGTTATTGATTTGAATAGAAGCTGCAAGTGCTCATCTACCTTGAGAACCAGGTCACTTTTATTTAGGCCAGGGGTGGGCAAACTACAGCCCGCGGGCCACACGTGGCCCGCTGGCCATTTTCATCTGGTCTGCGAGCTCAGGCTGGTGTGCCGCAGGTCCCGCGCTCCCGGGCCAGGCCCACTCCGCGCTCCCTGGCCAGGGGCTGGGTGGAGCACGGGGAGCCATGGTGTCCTGCACTCCCTGGCCGAGGGGCCGGATGGAGTGCGAGGAGCCGCCGGTCCTCCCGCGCTCCCTCGCTGGGGGCCGGATGGAGCACGAGGCGCCGCGGGGCCCCACACTTCCTGGCTGGGCTGGGGTTGAGGAGTGCCCGGCTGACTAAGGTAAGCAAGGTGGGGGAGGGAGTTAGGTGGTGGGGTTCCAGGGGGTGGTGGTTAGGGTGGGGGAATCTCAGGAGGGGGCAGTCAGGGAACAAAGCAGCGGGGCTTAGATGGGGAGTGGGGTCCCAGTGGGTGGTAGCTAGGGTGGGGGGATCTCAGGAGGGAGTAGTCAGGGAACAAATCAGGGGGGCTTAGGGAGTGGGGTCCCGGGTGGTGGTGTTAGGGTGAACCTGACTGTTCTGATTAGAAGTGTTCAATGGCTTCAATGTTAATTTTAAAATCACCTGTGTAACACTGATTGATTGGAAACAATACATATACTTGCTGAGTCAGTCAATAGTATGTCTCTAGGTGTGACGGGTTGGATCACAGAAAACTCATGAGGGGGCAGTCAGGAAACAAAGAACGGGGGGCTCAGATAAGGGGGGGTCTCTGGAGGAGGCAATCAGGGGACAAGGAGCGGGGGGGGTTAGATGCGTCGGGGGTTCTGAGGGGGGCAGTCAGGGGGCAGGAAGTGGGTGGGGGTTGCATAAGGGGTGGGGTCAGGATGTTTTGGGAGGCATAGCCTTTCCTACCCGGCCCTCCACACAATTTTTAAACCCAATGTGGCCCTCGGGCCAAAAAGTTTGCCTACCCCTGCTTTAGGCGCTTGAATGTGGATTTAATTTAAGTGCTTTATTTTAGACACCCACATTTGAAAATGTTATACCTTATTTCCCCCTTATATAACTTCTCCTAGTGAGTGCTCTAGCCCCAGAACACCCACGGAGTCAGTGCCTATGACCACAATATACTCTTCTCAGCAAATCAGAACTATGCTCATACAAGATGCGCAATATTTATTAATTAAATGCATGTAAAAATTAATTAAATGAAAAAAAATCAGTAGTTCAGTTATGAAAACATATATTTGGCAGTGTTCTTTTCTTTTCTCCCTCTATGAGTTTAAATCATTCCCCCAACCCCAACACACATACCTTCATCTATAAAGCTGCATGCCGATGGAGATTTCATATTACTAATAATCCATATTGTGCACTCTCAGACAAACAGCGCAAGAGACTAATCAGTATTCCAAAACACCCCCTTCTACTCTGCAATGCAATTAATGTAGGGACTCATAGAAAGGAGCATTTCCTTTAAATTGATCTTGTTCATCACTTGAGAGTGAGGGCCTGTAGTTGCTGCACAGAACTAGGGCTCTGGAGAGCTGGGGTTTATGCCTGGCTCACTCTCAGATTTCCGGGGTGACCTTGTGCTCGTCACAGGCTCGGAGTGGATCCATTTCTCCAAACATACAATAGGGGTTTTCCCTCCCTGCTTCACTGGAGTCTTGCAAGGCATAGTTCACGATTTGTAAAGTGCTTTGAGGTGCTTGGCTAGAAATACGCAGTACTTCCACAGAGATTCCATTTTCCATAAAAAAAAACAAAAACCCTGATTGTTCTGATTAGCAGTGTTCAGTGGCTTCAATGTTAATTTTAAAATCAGCTATGTAACACTGATTGATTGGAAACAATACATATACTTGCTGAGTCAGTCAGTAGTATGTCTCTAGGTGTGACGGGTTGGATCACAGAAACCTCCTTGATAACTGCCAACTGATGTGCTGAGACTACTTCTAACCCATATTCCCTGCCAGCTTGGGACTCCAGAACTTGCCTTGGTTGAGCAAGACATGCTTGCCTGCTGCAAACACAGACCCTGGTCTGAACCACGTCCCCCAAAAGCTGAAAGCTTAACCGAAAATAGCTTAAGATATGTTACATGGCATATGTAGCATAAAACTCATTCTAGTTATGTCATATTTACATTCATAAGTATATTTCTAGAAAGCCTTATGGGGTGTAACATCACACTAGGATCCTGTTTACAGGTTCTTTTTAAAGGAAAAGTCTTAAATGGGGGAGGGAGGTAGCATGCAAAAGCATTTTAAACCACCACTCTTGCAATTATTATAAACTGTAACACCACAGATTTCATTTATGTTTTTACAGGCCTGTGCCAGAGAATCTCTCTCAGAAGTGGAAGTGGAGGAAATGCCTGAAAGGTACGAGTAGCACTTAGCGAAGCAGGAGAGGAAGGAAGAGGTCTCTGACTACTGTATAACTGACCTTGGCTCTGCCTATGGTGTCCTGAGAGAAAGAAAAATATAAAAGCTAATGGAGGTAATTTGACAATATGCAGCCATCAGCTTGAGCTGTATGGACATCATATTCATCATGAGGACACCTGGCCAATGGGGCTCTGAAAGATACGCTTTCTGCATTAAAATATCTTTACTTGGTTGATTTTAGTATCTACAATTTCCCTAATGCACACGGGGACCAAGTTTCATCCCCTGGGCCCACCTTCATAGGATGGGACTTTCACCCTGGGAAGGGCAGATGGCAGTACAGCTGTTATCCTCCCTTGGGTACTCTGCCTGAGGAGGCAGCTTTAAAATACAAACCAGGCACCACTGGAAGGTGCCTGGATAAAATGATTGTTCCAAGCTGACCACTCCTCAACTCCTCCTGAGTCAGCTCTTCCTACTTTTGGTCTGCAGGAACTGTTACCAAGCCTCTTGATAGATCAGGATTACAAGGTGGCTTGCATTACTCTGTTCCTAACTTGGTAAGCTTTCTGCGAGGGTAAGTGTATTTGGATCTCCACATTTTTTAGATCCAATGGAATACAAAACGTTCTCTTTTCTTACTGATTACTGCCAAATGCAAAGGTGAAACCGATCATCTTATATTCAGCTAGACACAAACTACAACCAAAATGGGATTATCTCATAACCATGGACATTTTCTGAAGATTAAATCTTCAGCTGTATAGTCCTTTGCACCAGATTATTTTAAAAACTGTAATAATAATAACTGTACTTTTGTAGATATGATGCTCTGATTGGCTATAGCTTAAAATAGGTCTAAACCAATTGGGACAAGGCAAATCAATAACGTTACAGTGAGTAACTGTCACTCTGTTGCACCAACATCCATCAGATAAAACACTTAATTGTACATCAGTCAATTGATACAAGGGAAATAGAGTCATTGCTAGCATAGAACCACCGGATCAATAGCTCCTCTTTCAAACACAAACATCTGCCTGACTCTGACATTAATTACCCATAAATGTCTCGACATTGATGTATTAGCAAGAGACCATTACCCTGTGGCAGAATTTTGTATCACTGGCATTCTCTTTTAACCCTTACACTGCTGACCATACCTCTCAAAGTTAGGTTGACATAAGCTTTGACCTCATGTTTTACACTTCAGTTTGTCTCATACTGATGCAAATGCCCTGCTATAGCAGTGCTGTAACACCCACCTCCCTGAGGGACACAGACATGATTGATGTACGGAGGTCAATTCAGCGTGAGTGTAGACATTGCATTGCTTATGCCAACCCTAGGAGCCCTCCAGCAGCTGTTCCACAATGCCTCAAACACATAATCCAGAGTTGATTCATGTGCCCAACATGTTATTAAAAGATGCCCTGCATGGTTTATCTGCAGCTGCTGCATTTGCCCATAAGGGATTCCCCCTCCTAGGCCAAAAAATGCCTTGCCAGGTAAGGAGGAGAAAGAAGAGAACTCGGATGACATATTTATATTTCAATTGATTATTTTATAATTATATGGTAAACATGAGAAAGTAAGCCATTTTTCAGTAATAGTGTGCTAACACACTTTTTTCTATTTTTATGTCTGATTTTGTAAGCAAGTGGTTTTTAAGTGAGGTGAAACTTGGGGTATGCAAGACAAATCAGACTCCTGAAAGGGGTACAGTGGTCTGGAAAGGCTGAGGATCACTGCTCTAGATGAGGGTGTGTTTGGAAGTCTGCCATAGGACACGTCTCTTAAAACACACAAGGTTCTGCAAACCGTATGTTAAGTTCTGAGCTGATCTGAGCCAAAGGCCATAGAAATCACTGGAAGTTTTCCAGTTGACTTCAATGGGGTTTGGATCAGGTCCTTAATCCGTGAGGATTGTATGTATTTCAGAGCAGGGATTGTCTCCAGTTATGCATTTGTAAAGCATCTAGCACAACAGAGATCCTGGTTTTGGCTATACCTCGAGGTACCACTGGAAAAATAATAATCTCTATAGTTCATTTTTGTTATTTCAAATGCTATCTAAAAAAATTTAGCTCACATCGAGTAAGTCAAAAACTGTTAAGATTACAATATAAAAGTTGGTTTAAGCCTTAAATAATAAATTATTAATTAAACCCATCTAAAGACTAGGAAAAAAGATTCTGTGTATTTCAGGTCTGACCCAATTTAGTAACTCCAGACTATTCTTTTAATAGGTCAACAAGAGACTCACTGCATCTCTCTTGTTCCTTCAGATATAATAAGCTGCATCCAGCAAATGCAAGAGCTAGCAATTTTTAATCCCGAAAGAGATAATTGGAGAACATGATGTTTAAACCCAAACAGGAAAAATATATTTAACACTATTAAACATTGCTGACTTCTCCTGTTTAATTCACAGGTTTTCGACAGATCGGGCACAGTGAAACCTTAACACAGAGAGATAGCCCTTAAATCTTGGAGAGTAGCAACAAGCAAAAGTTTTTGCATGGTAATGTCTGCTCAAGCTTGTAAAATACAAGTCAGCAATGGATGCCTGCAGTTTCTATGGCATTTTCTTTCATTTCATACAGCAAGGGACAATATAACTGTTACTGTATCCAAATCAGTGTTCCAAATAGCACTGAAAGGATATAAAAGCAGCTTGTCTATGTATGAAGAGGAGTTATCTTTTAAAAAAAAAGAAAGGAAAGGAAGAAAAAAAAAAACTTGGTTTATAATCATTCAGTTCTCCAAAATTTCAGATGAACCCTTTTTTGCACTCTGGGATAGAGGGCGAATCCAATCTTTTCCCTGAAACTCAACAGGCATCTAGGATACATGTTTTCCCTTCGTACTCCTCCAGCCCAGAAGGGAGAAATATGAATTAATTAAAAGGCATAGAATCTCACTGAATTCTGAATAAATTATTAATGTGTTGCCTAGACCTTCCATATTTACATTTCCCTCCCACTGCAAAATTTAAACAATTCAGTTGTTTATTTGCTTTTCATTTCAGTTTATAGGCAGCCAATTAAAACTGCATGTTAATTTGAGAGAAGTTATAAAAGGGACTGAACTGACTCATTGTAACAAGCCTGAAAGTATATGAACTGCTTTATAAATACTTTAAAAACACAGTAATATTTGTTTGGCATTGAGCTGATGAATAAAATGTTTGCCAAAAATGGGCAACATGCATGCATTTCTACAGTTAGAAGTACAGAGCAATGAAATACAAATTTAAGGCAGCTAAGGGACAGGTTCAATGCCCTAATACGCTTCTCTAGTGTACTGCTCTGGCCATGCCTATGCTCCAATTTCAAATCATGTTCTGTTACACTATTTAGACCTTTATTTAGGCATCCAAGTCTCTGCATCATTAATCTGATGCAATTCTCATGGGAATTGCATGAACTAGGGCTGCACACAGGGGTGAAAGTAACTTAAAGGACTTATCGGTACTGTGGAGTCCTGAGCAGGGGGCTAGGCCTCAACCGGAAGGGGCATGAAAGTAATCTTTCCTGAACTACCTCTTCTGCCCATCAACCTCCCAAGCTCATCATCAGAAGCAAGCTCCCCACAGACCAGGATACGCCAAGTCAAAGCAGCTCCAGATCCTGCCATTACAACAGATGCAAAACCTGCAGACATATCCCCAGTGCTACGATGATCTATCCCCTCACAACACAACTTTCAAGATTCATAACTTCTACAGATGCCTATGACGACGTGGTATACCTCATCCAGTGCACTGAATGCCCCAGTTATGACTTTGTGGGTGAAACCCACCACTACACTCTCAGATGAACTCGCATAAGAAAATGATAAAAGACAACATCATCATAACAGCCATGAACAAACTTTTCATAAAATGATCAATTTATATCTGACTTCTCAGTCCTCATCCTCAAAGGAAGACTGCACAACACCTTCAAAAGATAAACCTGAGAGCTTAAATTCATAATTTTGCTGGACACTAAAAATCATGATCTTAATAAAGACACTGGATGTATTGTTTATTACAACAAACTGTAATCCATGAACCCCTCATTTTTTGTCCTATCATTGCAGAGGAGTTAATGGACCACTTCACCGTGAATGGTCTCTTGCAACATATCTCAACTACTTATACTAAACAATCTGTTCTACCTTATATTTCACTGTGACACGCTGAGTACCTATCTCAGAACTGTGCAAAATGCATGGTAACAAAATAGCTGATTTTAAAAATGTATTGTCTTTCATAGGGCATATTGTAGCACATAATAAATAATCATGCCATGCTATTCTATTTACAGTACTATATTAAAAGTATTCCATCAATGGATCCTACACACAGGATGTCCTATATTTGCTGTTCAACAAATTCTACCCCTCAAAAAGTCGTTATCATTGAAGTAGTGATATATTGCTCTTAACATGACTTCTAACACGTAGCCATGAGAGCAAAACTCAAGAGGTTCGTGATTTCATCAGAACTCAAGAGTTACATTAGTCATCGCTTTCTACAGTGTATTTGACGTTCCATTAGGGTTTTAACAAGTTTTTTTCCCCTCTCAATTATGGATGCAGGAACAACATGCATACCTGAGATTGTTAGAGATGAGCAATGGCACAAGAAAGAAAGCAAAAAAGATCAGACCCAGTGGACAAAATACTGATCTCTGAACCACTGACTGTAATGGGAAGTGTGCAACCATGTATCTCCAAGTAACCCTGAAAATTTAAGCAGTATAGTTTTACTTAAAAACATTGAAGGAGCAGCTTGTTAGTGGAACTTATGGAACCACTTTTCTAGTAAGAGACTGAAAAACATGTTTTCAAACCTAGCAGCTTTCCAGAATAGAAACTCATATATAGTTAAAAACATAGACCCTGACCCTGCAAAGAGGAATGTGCTTAACTTTTCTCGTGTGAGCAGATCTACTGAAATCAGTGGGACAACTCATCTCATTAAATGGAAGAGACTTTGCAGGATCAAGGCCACAGTGATATCAAGTTTTACTAATAAATGTAGAAGTATTGACTGAGAAGGTTTTTAAATTTAGTATAGAACAGTAAAGAAAAAGGATATGGTTATTTCTGGAAGCCTTCGCTAGAATAACTTGGAGTTTTAAAAGGCAATCTATGAAACAGAGTTAATTTTCCACTCATTATGCCTGTTATTAAAGGGTCTTCCCTGAATACCTGGAAAAATTCCTTTTCTCTGATTGGTGCTCCAATAATAGTTATTAAATGCTATATTTGTTTTGTCTCTGCCATGGCTCCGGACTCAATTGTGTTATTAAGAGCAGCATTAATTGAGTGAGAAATCCATTATTTCACTTTTTTTCCTCAAGAGACATTTCAGAAGTCAGAACTGGTATTCAAAACCTGTTTATAAAACATAGTTGGGTGAATCATTTTCATAACACTTGCTCCATAATTTAACTCCCATCTCCACCTCTTTCCTCACCAGTGAACTTCATAACCCTATGGGAGGAAGAATCTGCAAATATGCTTTCCCCTTACTGCATTTAGCATTCCATACCCATGGAAAACATGTTCATATACACAGTGTATATCAATGAGTCCTTTGGTGAAGTTCAACTAGTGCTAGAGGCCCTTCTACTGTTTTCCTCACAGTAGTGAGCATTTCCAAAAGTGTTACAGTGCCAGGTGTTATGGTACACTTCTCCACAGTCTGTTTTAAAGAGGTTGCAAGGAAGAGAAACATGCAATGTTGTGATTTCCACTGCTTTAGGACAAAATTACTCCTGGACATATTATCTCAGTCAATAGAGACAAAAAGAAAACATCCGAGCAACGTTTATTGATTTTAGCACTGTCAATACCCAGCTTTATTGGCTCTCCAGTCAAAAATACTTCAAGCAGAAAAACATCGGTTTCTTTGAGCTTGACTATGCCACAGACTAGAGAGGTGCAAACTGAAGAGCACATCAGAGTTCTGCGATCTAACTGCCCCATGTGGATGCTACTGGTGTGAACTAAAAGGTACCTAGTTTGCATTAAAGTAGTAGTCTTACAAATCTTTTAAGTACCTTTTAGTTTGCACCAGCAGGATCCCTGCAGGGCATTCCGCACACAACACTTTGGTGTCTTCTGCAGCTCACACCCCTCTACTCTGCACTATGGCACAGTGTAGAGACAACTGAACACAAGCTAGGGAACCAAACCAGCCCTCCTTGGTTTCATGGATTTACTTGGATGAAAGATTTTATTTTTCCTGGGTTCCAGCTTCTCTAATTAATAGGTCTCCATTTTTGAATAATTATTTAGTAGGCTCAAGTTTTTAGGAAAATATTCACTGTCAGTTTATGAACTTGCCTGTAAAATCATCATTTAATCATTATACAAGTTGTTCATTCACCTCAATTTCCCATTTCCTTTAATGTTCTTAAAGTGTGTGGGGGAAGGACCTCCAAAATCCAAAAGCAGAATCTCAGGTGAGATCCCTAATATACAGTTCTTTAGGAACCTTGTGCGAAGCTTCTACATTCCCATTGTATTTGCTTAGATATGATTGTTGTGAGTATGTTAAAATCTTTACATTATGAGAACCATTTCAATGAAAATTGTAACAGAAGCAGGCCCCCCAACAGTGGAGGTTCAATTTAGAGATTCTTTCACAGCACTTGCCTTGAAAACAGCTGGCCTCTGCCATCAACTGCTAGTTCCAAGAATGCTAGAAATTCACCAATTAAAAGCCACACATTGCAATATTTTTAAAAGTTTCATTAGTTGGCTAGAATTCATCAGATCAAGCTGGCAGATCACATTGTCCAATAAATCAGCTAGAACACGAAACCATGTGATATTAGGAAAACAGCCTTTCCACATGAAATGATTCTTTCCTTTTACCATCCCAGTGGCTATGCTGTCCCTGCTGTGCCTCTCCCACACCTGCTGATCTTGGAATTCTATCCGAACTACCATAGGTTAATCAAATTTCTACTCCCACCATCAAAAACCTGCCAGTCTTTCTATCCTTGCATAATATCTACTCAATTCCACTTTTGTTCTAACCAAAGGCTATGTCATCTTGCAGAAATCAGTATCTCAAGCCAACAGATCAACTAGGATTTCCAAACAGAGCCACTTTGCAAGTGTGAGGTTGGGGAAGAGAAAGAAAATAAAACTGAACAGATAAGCAGCCTCCTTGTGTTGCTCTGTGCACTGTTAATAGGTATTACATCATACGATTAGCATCCTTGTCCCTCCCCAGTCCCTCCTTCCAAAATATATTCACAGCATTGCTGTTTGTATAAGTAGGGCTATTTTATACCAGGGGCTGCTTGTTGAAGTGACAAGATTTCTCTCTCGCTAGCCTAGATTAAATTGACTGGCCCATGCATCTTCCCCAAAAGTGATAACTTAGCAGTAAGATTCCAACTTAGTACAATGATGGTCTTTCACTTCCAAAAGAACTGGCTCCCTCATCTTCAACAGCCACAGTGTTAAATTCTTGCTATATGGAAAAATTCCACTTAACACAAATGTATTACGAGGAGAGAGAATTTTTTTAAAAAAATTGCTACACAAATTGATTTAAATTTTCAAAAGTGACCAGTGATTTGGAGGGGTAGGGGGCGCTTCAAATTGTGGGTGCTCATCTTGAAACACCTCAAAGGGACCTGATTTTCAGAGGGTCAATGTTGACATTTTCTGAGTATCAGATCCCTTTTTAGTGTATGTCAAAGTACCCAGAATTGAGGCACACAGAATCGTATCACCGCAGCAGGTTTCCACTACAAGCATTATACACTTATGAATTATTATATATATATAACCCACTTGCCCCACAGTGAGAGCCATTATTGCCTGCAGATTTTAAATTTTTGTTTAGAGAAAAACTTTCCAGCATTATGATTGCATGGGTCACCTTCCCAATGTGAATCTAGCAACCTGTGGATAGCAGTAAAAGTGACAAGATTCCATCTGTTTCCTTTTCCATCAGCAAAGGCAGCGAGCTATTCAGGGGGAGAGAAGAACTCCAAAACCAAAGCTGGGAGGAGTAAAATAGAAAAGACCCTTCACTACGACCTCCATCATCAGCCAGAAGGCTCTGGTGTGGGAGGAAGAGGAGAATGTTGGAGCAATCTCTTCCCTCATCTCCCTTTTGGGGTGGGTGGGTAAGAGTTTCATATAAAGATACTTACTAGCCAGTGGCTCTGAAAAAATGAAGCCCATAAGCAAAGACCAGCACCTTCCTTTCCCCAGCATCAGGGAATTGAAGCTTAGTATCTCATGTAGACATTGTTCCTGGATGGTGGGGACTCTTAGTTTAGTTTAGTCCTTTGGCTATTAGGTTCTTGGTAGTTTTTTCAAGCCCTATAAGGAAGTTAAGTGGGAAAGTGGCAGCCAGCACCGCGCTGCTTCCCGCAGCCCCCATTGGACCAGGACAGCGACCGCGGCCAGTGGGAGCCACTATCAGCGAACCGGCAAGTAAACAAACCATCGGGGCCCGCTAAGGGTGCTTGCCCTGCGGCGCCACGTGTCATTGTTGCCAACCCCTGAGCTAAAACATGATCGGTTACACGGGAGAAAAGTGGAGTGAGGCCAAGAAAGGAAATAAGATTGAACACAAGCAAGAGATATAACACTTCTGTTTAATACATTTTTAGAAGTCAAGTCATAAAGCGTAACAATTAACTACAGCACAAACAATTATTTTAGAGACGAGAAGAACTTCGTGTGAGCTCAAAAGCTCGTCTCTCTCACCAACAGAATTTGGTCCTATAAAAGATATTATCCATCTTGTCTCACATGAAACTTTGGCATTTCTGAGTACTTAACCATGTAACTCTAATATTCCCTTAATGAAGAGCTTCCCCCAATCCTCTTCAGCAATACATATATTATAAACATCTCTCTCTCACTCTCCTAGGGTATCCTAAGATGTCTCTTTTAGGTGTCATTTTGCAAGGCATTTAAAAGTAAGTATGCTAACCATGTATTCAAAGGAAAAGAAATGACTGAGACACACATCGGAGATGAGAGATGGGGGTAATATCAGAAGAACATCAGCAACCAACAACCAAAGTAGAAGAACAGAGCTGGCTTTAAATGTTCCTAAAAGGACTTATTTTACATTTTGCCCTTGGGTGTGAAAATGCAGGTGCTACACTAACAGAGATGGAGATGGAAGCCCTCTATGTTTATTCACTGGGAACAGTATTTAATTATAGCATAGGACAAAGCAGTGCATCATTCCCAATCCTCCCCTACCAGTATGGCTTGTGGGGTGAAAGGGGAGTTTCAGTCTTTGGCCTCTCTGCTGAGACTGTCAATGAGGGAACTAGCTGTGGAAATTTGTTTATGTGATATGAACCTTACTCTGCTGGGAACTGGATTCAGACCAAACTATTATGCTCTAATGTGAGGGTTCTCAACTTTCTCTCTCTCTCTTTCTTTCTTTTTCTCTTTCTTTCTTTCTTTTTCTTCATATAAAAGCCAGGGCCGACATTAGGGGGTAGCAAGCAGGGCAATTGCCTGGGGCCCCATGCCATAGAGGGCCCCACAAAGCTAAATTGTTAAGGATTCAGCTTTAACCCCAGGTGGCAGGGCTCAAAGCCCCGGACTTTCGCCCCGCAGGGCTTCGGCTTTCTGTCCTGGGCCCCAGCAAGTCTAACATTGGCACTGCTCGCATCCCCCCACTCCTGGTGGAGAGCCGTTGCTCTAATGCCTAGCACAACTGACAGAGATGAGTGATCTAACTTCTTTTTTTCTAGCAATAGGTCCCAAAAGATGGGATATGATTTATACACACGGACAAACCCAATACCACCAATGAAGATTAACTGCCTGTGTCCTCAATCTGACCTTACAAGGACAAGGCTCTGTATCTGACCAGGCAAAGACACTGTAATTAACGGTTACCACCTGTGAAAATGGTAGATGGGTTATTCATCAACGTTAATTTATTGTCACTGAATAGATTCTCTCCTATCTGAAGGCACAACATTTTTTGTTCATGTACCAGCCAAACTTTAAATACATGTTCTTTAGACCACATAATCCAGAGTGCAAACAGTAATCAATCTGCTCAAAGTGAATGGAGCTCCTGAGACCTCTGATAGGACCGTAATGAAATTCAATAGAACATTAGGAGCACAGGTGGTAAAGGGAAAAATGCTGCAGACTTACTACTGGGAATTCTCGTACCACAGCCAGAGTCAATGCTGTGAAATACCAGAGTCATAAAACAAGCAAACAAAGGCTATATTACTTTTTTTCAATTTAATTTATTCTGCAAACATATATGAATGAGTGGGAGAGAGAAAAACATTTCCCCAAATTGCTGGAGAACCTTCTTCTGCAATAAAATGAATGACACCAACTCAGGTTCTTTAGCATTGCCTGATCCTATGTACGTCCTCCAAGACTCATGAAGTATTTCACTATAGACGTCAGGAAGAATCCCCTAATATTCAAGATCATATATAGAAGGGTATCACTTTAAATAAAAAAGTTTATTTTCCTGTTTGGAGCAGAGAACATAGCAAAGAATACACTCTTCACTCCATGTCCGGTCAAACTGCTACTATGTGACAACAGTTGTATGACTGAGTTTACCCTTAAGGAAGACACATTTGAAGGAGAGCCACTTATTTTAGAAAAGCTATGCAAAGAAGGCAACATCACCTTAACTGTTATTTTTTCTTCCCAGGTGCTTACTCTATTTTTGAATGCCTTTTTTCTTACTTAAATCGCAATGAGAATGAAGACTGGACAGTTGGAAATCAGTATTTTTTTACAAATGTTTTGCCATGCACGCCCTTTGGAGCAAGTACTCTGGAGTAGTTAGGAAATATTACCTTGAAAGTAGTGTGAGCAAATGTGTCTGTGCTATTGAGTTGATTTACAGAATCGTAGTCTGTGAAATAAACACTTGGTAAGAGGTATATAAAATAAATCTGGTGTCACACAGATAGTTATACTGGTGTAACTATGTTGATTAGGATTTTAATTTTTACTGAAATAGTTATAGCAGTACAACCTCTACTGTGGACACAGTTTCTACCAGCATAAAGGTGCCTCATACCAAACTAGCTTATTCCTGTTCTTTTGTGGAAATAAGCTACCCTGGTATAAGCACTTTTACACTAGTATAATATTATACCCATTGGGGCAGTTGTGCTTCTTTAACTATATCAGAATATGGCTTCCCCAGGGCTATACTGGTATAAATATAAAGAATACAATTTGCTTTGTAGATAAGCCCATAGAGTTTTAGATTCTTTAATCTTTTTCTCCTTTAATAAATCTCAAAACCCGCTGCACCCCAGAAAAAAAATAATTCAGCAACTTTATTGTTTTTGTATCCACGAGCAGCTCAGATTTGCCTTGACCTTTTTATTCAAATTTACTTGGCAAGTTTGTTTTCCCATTGTTCAAGCACAGTTTGCAGGGAGCATGCACAACGTGATAGCATGTTGCAATAGGTCAGGAAAATCATATAATATTGTTTTTCTTGCCTGACTGGATGAGTATGTAGATTTTACTATCAGAAAGACAAAGCCATTGGGAGGCTTTATAGCTCCCAGACAGAGAAAGTCAGATGAGGATAAACTGTAATCAGTTATTATCTGAGCAACAGAGATATTGCCTGAGGCCAGACAAATGAGATTAGTGTAAGGTTTACTTTTAATTTTCTCCCACCAAAGCAACAGTGGTTGAGTGCGGGGGTGTATGTGCACACTTTAGCCCTGGTTTCTAAGGCTATGTATTCACTACCCGCCAGATCGGTGGGTAGTGATCAATCTATTGCGTCTTGTTTAGACGCGAGAAATCGATCCCCAAAGGCACTCCCTGTCAACTCCGGAGCTCCAGCTTGCCGAGAGGACCCCGCTGCCACCGTGACGACGCCAGGTAAGTCAATCTAAGATGCACCGACTTCAGCTACATTATTCATGTAGCTGAAGTTGCGTATCTTAGGTTAACACTCCCCCGTAGTCCTCCCAGCGTAGACCAGGCCTAAATATAAAGTCAAAGCCTTATCTAGTCTGGTTAATTGTCCCTGTGTCAAGACTCTGGTGAGGAATTTGGGGAACGCGATCTCCCTGCTATATCAAGCAGTGTCCTATCCACTATAAAAATATACTACTTGTGATGTACCTGCCCAAGCATCTAAAAATTTGTGTTTTTTTCATTTGTACTGGTGCAAGTAATATTCAATCACTCAAAAATTCACAACAAGAGGGGCATGAGCACATCTGAAGGCAATTAATTTTTTTAAACTAGAGTGAATAATTAAGGGGAAATCATTTTTTTGCAGTACTTGCTCAGATTTAGTCAACAATAACTTCCAGTTTTACCAAAGCATCTAAAAAACCCATCAGTTAGCACTGACAAGTAGAAGCTGTTCAAATTTTGTTTTAATCTTCAGAATGACTGGTAGCTGAAAATACTTCTAATCTCTTCAAGCTGTCACCACCCACCTCTGGAACCTGGGGGTGGGAAGGAGGAGGAAAGAGAACGCTGATGATGGAGCTTGCTTGGTTATTTATTCATTGTTAGTAATAAAAATAAAACTTCCAGTATGTTTGAGACGATCTGTAAGTTTCTGTCTATTTGAGGACCAGTTGATTTCTGTTAATTGTTGAATAATGCAAAGAGATGCTGCAAATATAGTACTCTTGGAAGACCAAGGAATATACATTCTATGGGTCTTGCACATGTAAATTCTCAGGTGTGTTTGAAAATCTCCCCCCACCTTTCTGTCAGTAAGACAGTACACTGGTGGGTTATATGAGTATTGCCAACTCTCATAATTTTACTGCAAGTTTCATAATATTTGGTGTTTTTCTTAAAGTCACAGCTTCTGGAATCAAGTGAATACATGACAGTTTCAGTTCCCACTTAAAAAATAAGTAAATTTCTTGCACTCATAATTGCAGAGGACATCTGGAAAATGTGACTCAGGTGCATTCTAAAGAGCCAAAAACCAGAAGTCATAAAACCCCTCATTTAAATAAAAAATCTCATGATTTGGGGATGCTTTGAGTCATGATTTTTGAATGGTTGGGGTGTGGCAATATTGTCTACCTCTAATCTGGTCCCCAACGTATTGGTCTCCAATCTAAAAGTTTATCAGAGAAGACTGAACGTTCTGCTCTTTAGAAAAGTACAATATGCACATTTTAAAAATCTTTCCTAGCTGCAATTACAAATTACCATCAGACTGAAGTAATACGAAACCTTCAATTAAAAATATTCTAAGGCAAAACATTAAAGTCCATTCTTAATTGAATTAACTCTTTCCCTCCCACCTCCATAAAATTAAAACATTCCACTGGCAATGTTAGAAGTGCCAAAATAAAACCAAGCCCTTAATATTTAAATCTGTGAAATTTTAAACACAGTCAAGATTCAGCTCCCTAACTGTCGTAGCAGCTTGCTATAATTACCCCTAAAGGCCATTTGATTTGATAATACATTCACCACTACATAACATTTACATAATGTTTTTCATTTACCTCTTAATATGCAAATATTAGGCTAAAGCTGGGAAATGCAACTCCAGTGCTCCTAAAAACTATCAGATGCTATTTAAGCATAGAAAAAATTACTTTAACACAACATTATGATGGCACAGTTAAAAGAGAGAGTCTGGAAATGCAAAATGTTGAAAGTATCTACAGCCACACTGTAAATCACGTATTTTTGTATGTATATTTAAAAATTAAATATTCTATTTTCAAACACAAGAAAAATTTATTTTTTAAAAATCCTAAAGAAACTAGGCCATCAAACTCTTCAGAACTGAAGAGTCAGAATCTGACTGTGACATGGAAAACTTGCAGCAGTACTCATTTCTGAATGGCACTTCTCTGACGTATTCCTCCCAGACAATCCTCTGAGATTTTTGAATAATGCTGATAAGAGCACAGCAAATGAAATATCAACATGGCCTCTCCAGACCATGTGTTTCCCATATCACTGACTAATATATGAAAATTAAACGGTGTTTCCAGCCCTGCAAGTAGATTGGGCCTCACTGCAACAATTCATGCACAATCAGTCATTGCCTACCCTCTTTGCTACTTATGAACGCAGCTGAATTCTATCAGCATTTTCAGCTGGCAACTGCAGGAGACGTATTCATATAATCAGCTTATACCATGTATCTTAGTGAATGATGGTGATTGAGTGAGATGAGACATAGGGCTAAATTGTATTTAAATTTAATCTCTCTTTTTAAGTGTATATTAATTATTCCTCACAAACAAGAACAGTTACTTTGCTCTACCAGCTGAGCGCACATAGCCATGCTTTTTTCCACAATAGTGATATTGTCATCTCTTTGAGTATCCAAGCATGACCAGCTTCTATATTTATGAACAAGAAATACATAGCCAACTTGCTTTTTAAGCCCTTACTAGGATTGGTTGAAAAAATTTCATCAAAATGTTGATTTGATAGAAAATTGAGTTTGAATGTACAAAAATTCTGGCAGAAAGTGTCTGCTTTTCTCAGAAATTTTAATCTTTTTATTGGAAAACCAAAAACCTGAAAGTCAAAGTTTTTTAAGCAAAACCAGTTTTCTGCTGAAATTTTTTGGTTTTCAAATGAAAAAATATTAAAATTTGCAATGGAAAGACACACATTTTACAACCAGCTGTAGCCTTTAGTACTGCCCCAAATCACAGGGGGCCTTTTCCTTTCAAAAATGTTATCTAGCTTGTGAAAAATCCCTTCATTAGCCCAACTCTCCTAATAGCAACTCTCCCATGCTATGATCCAGCCTCTTGGTTAGATTTTTTTTTTTTAAGGCAAAACTTCCTTTCTAGGGAAGGCTAATGGAATACCTCCTATTTCCTGAAAGTTCTAATTCCGCCTGAACTGAAAAGTTATGCCTTCCTCCCATGTGGGATTTACACTATCAAACATGACTCCCTTTTCCCCACCCTAAACTACAGCTGAACAAAGTTTAGCCACTAGTGTGGATGAGGACAAAGTGTATTCCACACTGGATATAGAAAGCTTGCAGACGGCTCAACTGATGAAAGTTGGAGCATACTTTTTGCATTAAAAAATGAACATATGCATCTTATAATGGTTACAAGTCAATTAATCTTTTTTATAAATGAGATAATTGAGTACCAGGTGATTAATCAAGCCACAAGCGGGTTCAGCTTGTCAGCTGAGGATGGTTAAAGAGAGACAGTAGGAGAAGGGCAAAGGATCTCAAAGATGCCAGATCTCTCCCTGCTTTATCCTGCTCTCTACCTTGGTGGCAGGTAAGGGCTTGGGGGAAAGCCTCATGCTGTAGGGAACAAACACTTGAAAACATATTTCTAACAACTTTCTAAATGACAGTTCTATTTTCTTCTCATATCCCAAAGCTCGCATGGGAGCCAGAATTGCATCTCACAGCCTGTCTTGGGACAGAAAGCCGGCATGTATGTGTGTTTGCATGTGCACATTAACCAATATACTCAACTGCCTATTCTGAGAGGCTGCTGCAGTAGGTAGAAGATAATTATATTCCTCAAATAGCTTATCAGCATAGCGAGTCATACATCTAATATTTATCTAGGGTACAGGTGTGTTTTGTTCTCAGGCCCAACTGCTTGCAAGAAAGAATTATAGCTCCCCTCGGTTTGACAGCCTGTCCCTAGTGTGCGCGCACACCAATTAATTTATTTGGAGCTGCTTAATCTTAGTCTGTGAAAAACAAAGACTGAAGGGGAGTACGAAGAAAAGAAAACAAGTTTATAATAAACTGGAAAACTATACAAGTTTTGTGATCTTACTCCCATTCTCAAAAAGATGGAGTGAAATCCTGAATCCACTGAAGTCAATGGCAAAACTCCCATTGATTTCAGCCAGGACAGGATTTCACCTAAATATCTCAGTTTTGACACACATAATGTCATATTTATATTTTCTAATTGCACATGTGACTACTTAAAGAAACAGACTTTTTGATCTGTGGCAGTAAAATTAACATTTTTTCTTTTTTTCAGTAGCAATATTGAAGGCACATGTTAAAAAGATCACATTACAAGTATTTATTGAATTTGAATGCATGATATCATAGGACCTTTTTATGATCCAACTTCAGCGCAAGGGGATAAAAGTGTCCAACACTAGGATAGATTTCTTGCCACACATACAGTGAGTGTTCTTAAAAATGCACATTTAAGCATTTCAACAGTTACAGCAACATTTGTGATAATTCTCACCTATGCACAAAGAATGCCATATATCAGTGGTGGGCTACCTTCCTGCAGCTCCCATTGGCCAGGAACGGCGAACTGTGGCCACTGGGAACTGAGGGGGGCCATGCCTATGAATGGTCAATGTCAGCAAAATGTCTCAAGGCCCACAATCAGATTATCCTGATGGCCTGCATGCGGGCCGCACATTGCCCACCACTGCCATATACACTGCAAACAATACAAGTTATAAATGGCCACTTTTTATGGATGCCCACTGCATTCTCTCCTTTGATACTGTTCATTATGAACCAAAGCAAAATAAAAAGCCACATGGCCCTGCTTTTATTTTACTGATCCAGCAACATTGAAACTTAAGATGAACATGAACATCTTTAAGATGTAGAAAAGCCTAAGGGTCTGTAGCTTTCTCTTGTCATGGCTAAAGCTAATCTATTGATCCTTAAGAAGGGCAAGTGAAGTTTAATTGTTAGAAGCTAATTTTTCTTATGCTTTTCATTAGCAAGAATATCTGAACAGAAATTAAAGTGATGAATGATACTTCAAAATGTACTGCAGCATCAATATCCCAGAGTTTAAGTATCTGTCCTAATTGTTGTACCAGTTTCAGAGTATAGCTCCAGATTTCCAGATTACTCATTTATATTAGTTTTACTTGCTAATACAAAAAGATTTATTGCCAAAGAATTATAACAGTATTTGTACAGTTAAGTTACATACTTCAGAACTAAATGTTGCCATAAAAGAAAAGATAATTCAAGGAAAACAAATTAAGATTTTGTTAAAAACCTTTAGAGGCTTATACTTCAGTACTGTTGACACTTGTGTTGCATTAGCTTTCTGGGAATTATGACTGATCACTTTTTCCCAGTAAAAGTGTTCACACACAGCAAATTTCAAAAGATGCATCCATTATTATTTAATGGATTACAGTAACACCTGGACACTAACTGATATCTAGGTCACATTCTTTCAGGCACTATACAACGGCAGAGAAAAAGATACCCTTTATCACCCACCCACCCCAAAACCTAAATAGACAAAACAGGCAATGAGTGTGAGAAAAGGCAGATTATGAACTCCCTTGTACTGGTGGGGGACACAGAAATTAAGGGTCAAAATCCAGTGCCCACTGAAATCAATGAGTCATTCCACCAGTGTCAATGGGTGTTAGATCAGGCTACAAGTAACTTGCACAAGGTCACACAGGGAGTCTGTGGCAGGAATTGAATATACTAGTATTGGCTCAAAGTGTGTGTGTGCACGCACACGTGTATACATATACACACACACATATGTGAGCATGCACACTCACAAAAATATCGATGCAGAAGCGTTCTCACAGTCATCAGCTCCAGTAACAAACAATACCATGTGACTCCTATGATCAATCACAAATAAGCACAATAGTTTGAATTTTAAATATTCATAACAGACCCAAGGGACCATCTACGTGCTTCATAAGATACACAAACATGGGAACCCATCATCTCTGGCCCATGGCATTCTTACTGAAATAATAGCAGGACTCCTCAAACAACTCACCACACAAAGGGACAGTTTCTTCCAGGACATCACCAACATCCTTCAAATGTTGTGCAACATTAACAATCTCCCTCAGCAGACTCTCCTTGCCACCATGGATGTCACCTCCTGGTACACCAACATCCCTCACAATGATGTCATTGCTGCCTGCCTCAAATATCTTCCAGACAACACTCCAATATCCACCCAAACACATTGGCAAATTCATTCATTTCATACTCACTTGTAACCATTTTACATTAAACAACAAACACTTTGTCCAAACCATGGGAACAGCCATAGATCCTAGGACGGCTCCCCACTATGTCAACATTTTCATGGGCCACCTTGAAGAATTTCTGCACAAATGCACCAATGATACATCCGAAATATATGGATGATATTTACCATCTCCCTCACAGATATCTACCACAACTTCAACACCATCCATCCATCATATTCTCTATAGAACACTCCCACATCAACATTAACTTCCTCGACACCATGACCAGCTTAAACAATAGAATGCTACAGACAACTATATACAAGGAATTCCTGGATCATTACACTAACCTCCACACATCTAGTACACCCCCCCAAAACATCAAGAAATCTTATCTATAGCCAGGCACTTCGATACCATAGAAAATGCTCCAAGGAGCAAGTCCGGGATACACTCTCAAAACCTCCTTCACCAAATAAGGACATTCCACCAGAAAAGTAGATCACATCATAAAACAGGCCACTCAAATGCCCCAAGAGAACCTGCTTCAATAGAGGGGGAAAAAATTCTCTAGTTGTCACATACACCCCACATTGAAACCCATACAAGATATCATTAAACTATTATGGGGAACACATTGTGAAATGAATCATTTCTGAACCACCTCTTCTCACCCACATCATCAGACCCAAGGTCCAAACCTCCCAACCTCATCATCAGACCCAAGGTCCCCACAGTCCAGGAGACACCAACTCAAAGAGGCACCAGACTTTGCCATAACAATAGATGCCAAACTTGCAGATACATCTCCACTGCTAAAATGATCAATACACACCATAATATGCCTTTCAAGATGCATGAGTCCCGCACATGCTTGTCATAAAACATGGCATACCTCATCCAGTGAACTAACTATCCTATCAACAATTATGTGGATGAAATGAGACAATTACTATCCCTTCAAGTGAACTTGCACAGAAAAATGATAAAAAGACAAAAACTCCATGTCATCCACGATCACTTCATATCTGATCTCTCTTTCCCCATCCTCAAAGGAAGTCTGCACAATACCTTCAGAAGAGAAGCCTGAGAACTTAAATGTATAACTACATTAGAAAGCAAAAATAATGGACTTAATAAAGACACTGGGTTTATGGCTCATTACAACAATCTGTAACAACTAAACCTCCTTTGTTCTAGGTCTGTAGAGGTGTTAACTGCCCACTTTGCCTTAAATGATCTCTTGCAACATGTATTAACTTCTTATCTGTTCCACCTTGTTTCTCCCTGTGACACTCTGAAGGCTTGTCTACAGTTGCAAGTTTTTTCGATGAAACTAATGTCGCCAACGAAAAACCGAGAAAAGCAAAGTCGCCAAAACATATCTACATTTGCTCCCTTTGTTGGCAGATCGTGACCACATTTGTGGTACCTTTGTTGACAGCGAGAGCAATGGATTGTGGGTATGTATCCCACAGTACCTGGCGACATTATCCGTCGCTAGCTGTTGAGGGAATGCAGAAACTGAGCACAGCGCATCCTGGACTGTGAAAAATGTACCGTCATGAACTTCTGTGTGTCTCACCCCTCCAAAGGTCTCTGGCTTCCTTTTGTGCAGTTTTTCCAACACTCATTCTTTTGTAGTGCGCACCAGCAGTGAGAGAGAATGGATCCTACACCTTGCAGTGTGTACGCTATCGCTGTTTTGGCGGCAAAAGCCATTTTTTGGCGACAAAACTTGCAAGTTTAGGCAAGCCCTAAATCCCTTTTCCCAGAGTTCTGTGTAAGCTCAAAAGGTTCTCTCTTTCACCAATAGTAGTAGGTTCAGTAAAAGATATTACTTCACCCAGCCTGTGTCTTTAAAAAAAAAATCCAAAGATACTTGTTGAATAAATTCATACCATCACACTGAAGACTCTTATTAACACAATCTGGTCAGCCAAACCACCCCTGAGAGGGAATCTCTCTTTTAATGCACAGAATTATAACTGCATAAACATTAGAAGTGCAAGTTTTCCTGTAGCATCCTGCAGATGCGTCTGAAACTTGGCTTGTGAACTTTCATGTCCAGTGAGTCCTTCAGACTAATAATAAGGATGCCAGTTAGTCCCAATTGTGCTGCTGGTTTTTGTGATAGGGAAATCAAACCACAGGGAACAGAATATTATTTTCAGGGCTTGTGAATGCTGCAGAATTTGCTGTGGAATCCATCCCTCAGCCTCAGACCCATGCCCCAGAAGCCACATATTATTAATTATTACTGCTAATCATTTTAGCAGCAACACCCGCTGATGTGTTTAGCCCACAATCCCAAACTGTCTCCCATATCTCCACGGGTACCATAAGCCCCAAATGTCTTCCACCCAGCTGTAAAAAGAAAACTCTTACTCATTGTCAATAAAACTCTTACTCTAGCATATCAAAAACAGCATTACAATAAATTTAACGGAATCATTAAAACAACACAGGGCTATTGTACTGAGTGTGTTGTTCAGTATGACGTTTAATTCATTAACAAGCTATATTTATTTTAAATGAAGCTGCTGCAGACCTTCCAATCTGCCATGAAAAAGTCTTGTAAAATTCCAAGAATCTTACTGTAAATTTTAGGCTCAGCTTGTTGCAGAATACGTGGGGCCCTGACTATTTTTCTTAATGCTGTACTCAGAAATTAATCACATAAGTGAGGAAAGAAGGTCCACTATGAATTTCAAGACAATTTTGCTTTGAAGTCCAATTTGCACAGCATTAATCTTTCAGGCAGCAGTGAGCAATGGGCAAAACTTAAAATGTTCAAAGATTTGTTCAGTTAAACACCAAAAAGTTTGGCTGCATGCCTCAGCTATCTGAATCACTTTAATCTGCAGAACTGCAGTAGTCATTTCACAAGCCTAGATGCTACTCTAAGCTTCCTTGTTCTGGAAAGGCCAGAAATATTGTGAGAAGATATTTTCCTGCTGTACTTGCATTACCTCTTTTTTCTATCCCCACTGAAACCAAGAAGTGCAGAGGTGCACAAGAGAACTTTTTTTTATTTTAATTCATCTGATGCTCAGAAAAGGTTCAGTTTGCAAGATGGGTGACATTTGGGGATCTTATTCCAGTCAAACCTGTATCCATGGCAATAATCAGATTTTTTTCAGCTGAATCGTTCCATTTGTTGGACTGTGTTGACATTTATTTCATTATTTCTCTTGATCTATTTTTTTAAATAAAAGAGAAGAGAGGCCTAAACTACTGCTCCCAGCACTTGTGATAATATTTAAAAAATACAATTGTTACTATTTACCATGCCGTCAGTTTTGCCAATGGATTGGTAGAAAATAAACACTGAAACTCTTCCGTTCCAACATTCCTCACTGTTCTTCTTTCTCCAAAATCCAAGGAGAATAGATTCATAGGTGTTTAAGGCCAGAAAGGACCATCATTTAGTCTTATCTCTTGTATCCTACAGGCCTTAAAATTTCAGGCGGTTATCCCAGCATTGATCCCAATAAATTGTGCTTGACTAACCATATCTCCGAGAAATGCAGCTAATCTTGTTTTGAAGGTAATAAGACATGGAGAATCCACCCCTTCTTTTGGTAATTAGTTCCAGTGGTTAGTCACCTGCATGGTTAAAAATGTGTGCCTTTCTTCTAAATTGAATTTGTCTCGCTTTAACTTCCAGCAAATGGTTCTGTTGTGACTTTCACCACAAGATTAAAAAGAGCAATTTAGCACCCAGTGTTTACTCCCCAGTAGGGTACTTGTACCCTGTGAAGAAGTCACCTCTTGGTCATCATCTTCAATAAGCTAAACAGACTGAATACCTTAAGGTCCTCACTGTAAACCAAATTTTTCCAACCCTCAAATAATTTATGTGGCTCTTCTCTTCACGTGCTTCAATTTTTCCACGTCCTTTTAAAACACATGGACACCAGAACTGTGTGAAGTATTCCAGTATCCGCCTCACCAATGCCATTATACAGAGGTAAAATCACCTCCCTATTCGTCCCCGCTACTCCCCTCTATTTACACAGCCATGCATTGCAATAACCCTTTTGGCTACCACATCACAGGAGGGCTTTGGAGTGTCGCCTAAAGGTTAAGCGTTAGAACAAGGAGAGGAGCAAGTGCCAAAGTCAAGGGCCTCTTACAGATAAAGCCTCATGGCAGCTTGATCAACTCTACTGACCTCCTGGGAAGAGAGGGTTGTTTCCTTAAAAAAAAAAAAAAAAGATTTTGCCAAGATTCTGCTCAGATTTTACTGAATCAACTCTCAGCTTTACCTTAAAAAGGTATAAGCATATTTATTGTCTCTATAATCAACAGCTAATAATAAATGTGCAAAAGTCCCTTAAGAATCATGATCAACCTAGAGTGATTTGTCCCTTCTCCTGACCATTGTAATGGCAGGAAACATTTTGTTCGAATTCCTAAATTACTGTTGAATTGTTATTACTGGAAGGTGTTAGATATCATCAGTGATAGACTGATAGATGGATGGATCAGCAGGCACTGCAGAGTGCCAGTTAAAGTGAGGGGCAATAAATTGCCTCCCCCCCATATCACCTGACCATCCTTTTTCTCCCTCTCAGGGTCCCACCCCAGAAGTCTGACCCCACCCACATTCACCAGCCCAGGAGCTTCTACACCTGCTCACTCCAAATTTGAGTGAGTGGAACTTCGCACACAGGGTTGCAGCCCACTAAGGTTTGGTCTAGTCCAAAAGTCATCAGGCCATGGAACAAGTACCCCGCTGGGCTCCACAGCTTATGAAATGGATGAACAGAATGAATGTAATATAAAAAGCAAGAAGTAGGATGCTGAAGGATTTAGCTAATTTACTAGGTTAGAGTGACATAACTAACAAATCCAAGATGACAATGGCACTTGTTCTGTTTTCCCTCACTTTCCCTTATCTAGACAAGAAAATTGCCATCTTACTGTCAGATTTTTATTGGCTCACATACAAGTTTCACAGCCTTGTGAAAATGTAACTGAGGGAGGGAACGTGAGAACAGCTCCATCTTTTTCATCTCTCTCTGCAATATTTCTGGGGCTTTATGTTGTTCATGTTTGGAAGAAAAAAACATATAAAGTGGCAAGCAAAAAAAAGTTTAAAATTTAGCTATAAAATCGTTGAATTACAGCATTTTCTGTATCAGATCAGACCAAATGCCCATCAAGTCAATTATGCTGATTCCTTCAGTGGTCAATACTTTTTATATCAGAGAAAGACTCAGATTAAAAAAAAAAACATAATGCAAGTTGTTGATTGTGCATGAAGAAAAAATTGCTTCTTGACCCCTGAAGCAATCAGCTTACTCCCTGAAGCACGAGATTTGATTACATTCATCTCTGCAGGTATAACCATGTAGATTACTTGACATCTCCTAAATCCCCTACACATTTTATTTGACAAAATGACACTGGATCTCTAAGAATTTCTAAACTCTTTCAGTTCTGCAGCATGGAAATCTGTTAGATAGGTCAACAACTACAGAGAGAAAGCAAAAAGTCTGTGTACTAATGGTATCAATTCCACATCAAAAGGGTATTAAAATTTTGACAGCCTGTACCCCTTTTATAGGACTATGATAAATCTTGTACGAAGTATGCCCTGTGAGGTATAATTTGAAAACTCAATTTGCAGATCATTATTTCCCAGGTAAAATGTGTGTGGCAATGTGACATTGCGAGTAAAACTGTAGGATTCCTCTATATGGTATTACTAGACATATTCTGAGTCTGGGGGGGAGCAGCCACAAACCAATTCCCCAGGAACAAAGGCTACCCAACGCTTCAGCCAGGTGTTAGCAAAATCAAATGGAGCATCACCTGGTTAAGTGACCATTCTTTGACAGGAAAGAGGATGTGGGTGAAAATCTACATCTTGGCAAAGAAACAGTCGGGAGTTCCCGTCCACACAGACTTTCTGTCTCCTGAATTTCAATTTGAGATGACTCTCAAGGAAGAGAAAAGCTATAAAGACGGGAGAGGAGACACCCCCAGGATTCCTCCTCTCTCTTTACCCATGGCATCCACAACACCTGAAGAAGAAAGGCAACAGCTGTGAACTGGGGAAGAGATCCTAACTGAAAGATTCAGCCAGTGAGACTGCTAAAAAACATGTAATATGAGAGACCTTTGCTTTGAATTCACTCTAACTTGTTAAGATAGGCGTTATTTGCAATTTACTTCTATTTTCTTGTAACTAATTCTGACTTTTATGCCTCATTATTTGTAATCACTTAAAATCTACATTTTGTAGTTAACAAATTTGTTTATGGTTTTTATCTAGACAGTTTGTTTGAATTGAAGTGTTTGGGAAGCTCCATTTGTGATAACAAGATCTGTGCGTATCATTTTGCATTAATAAAATGACAGAGTTTATGGGAGCTTGTATTGTCTAGGGCAGTACAAGATGCACATTTCTGGGAGAAAGTCTGGGACTGGGAATTTGCTCCTTCAGTGTAAGTCATGGGTGCCTGGCTGTAGCACTGCTGCAGTATAGCTGGCAGTATGCTAGGATCTGTATGTGAGCTGACAGCAAAGCAGTGTAAAAAGCACTCCAGGATGGAGAACTCAGAGCACATAGCTGTTCATCAGTCCAGAACGTACTGGCACTTAAAAAAAGCGTCAAGAAAAAACAACCCTGTAAAATGATCAAGATTAACACTAGTGCATGACTGAACAGAATTCACTGCTATTAAAACCAAAACACATAAAAATCATACCAATGAAAAAATTGTATAATTAACACAAGCTCCAGGATAATCTACAGCAGAAGGAATATAAACCCAAGTGGTCTGTAGTAAAATTTAAGTGGAGATCTGTTGAACAGACCCTAACCGCCACCCATCAAAACAATCATATGGAAACATTGATTTCAACATCTGTCTCTTATTGCAAGATACTCAAAAACTACTCTAAGCCTGGCATGACTTACTACAGAGTAAGTCAGAAACAGAATGTAGGCTTATAAATGGCATTAGAATGTAAATCTGGTACCAATAATGAGAAAAGTCAGCACAAAAGCTGCCTTCATAATATATACCATTGCAATCTTTAGTTTTCATTTGTACAAAGACTCATCTAGGAATCTGGTGTCTTCTTGTCAGTTTCAACATGACAGTCTCAGTTGAAACTTGGTATTAAACACAGTTCAATGTGGAAAACCAGTAGCAAGCACTGAAAACAGCAAAGCAATTTTGTATAAAAATATATGCTAGTAATAATTAATAATACAAGAGAAGGGGCCATGGTCTAGTAGTCTGAGCACAGGATAGCAAACAAAGAATTGTTCAGTTTTCATCCCAACTCTGACATCAATTTCCTCTGTGGCAATAAGGAAGTCATTTAACCTGACTGCCTCAGTAAAGCTGGGCATACCACCAATCACCTGCTAAAATTGGGTTTGGTGATGAAAAAGTTATCAAATGTTTGTAAAGTGGATCAAAGCAGAGACATGCTGTACAAAATGCTTTACATAACATTCTTTTTACAGAATTTTGCAAATCCCATATCTCCATCAAATTTCACTACATCCAGATCTGTTCTTTTATCTGAAATGCCCAACAGTGTCCCTCGTGTATCTTCATTACTGAAGGCTAAGTTTTCTTCTGGACTCTCACTTAGCTCAACCTCAGTTTTACACATTTTTATAGTATTCCCCAAAACCTTCATAAAACAGGGTTTTAGCTATATACAGTTTATATAACGGAGGTTAGGTCCTTTAACAGACCTTAGAAGAAGCAGGTAACTAAAATCACAGGATCTCTACCACAGGAATCCGTGCAAGATTAGTGAGATGCCAATGACACTCATGCTTCCATTGTCACAGTAATTAGCAAGCATGCTTCGCCCAGGTCAGATTGACAGAGTCCTCTGCAGCATGGGGTCTGGGTCACTAGAATAAGTGATGGATTCTCAGTAATCTAAAGTCTTTAAATCATGATTTCAGGACTTCAGTAACTCATCCAGAAGGTAGGGATATATTACGGGAATGGGTGGGTGAAGTTCTGTGACCTGCAATGTGCAGAATGTGACTACATTGTCAGGATGATCCCTTCTGGCCTTACAGTGCATATGATATGCCCTGCAACACTTCTGGGTCTTCCATGTTATCCTGCGTATTGTCGTAGTACCCAAAAGGCTTACTTGGGAGTGGAACCCATTGTGCAAGGTGCTGAACTAACACAAAGCAGGACAGGTCTTGCAGAATTCCTGGCCTATGCTATGGCATTGGGAATCAGAATGCAGCAAAAGACATTTCAGGTTCAGTTCACATTTGGTCACATGTGACTTGTATCTAAGATGAAGAAAAAGAGGTGAGAGAGGGTGCCCCAAGATCCCACGGAACTGTAGGGAGGAAGTGGGGATTGCAGTGTTCTGTCTGCCCTTCTGGCCTTCTCAGTGACAATCTTGGTTAGATAAGACCTTCAATTGATTTGCTCACCTCATCTCTTTCCAGGGTATCTTGGTAAAACACACATAGTCCCATGAAACAGAGCTATCCCAAGGTACGAAACTCCACTGCTGAGGAAATCAAAGTTCCTGCAGGCCTTATCCAGTTCAGGTCTAACTGCAAAACCTCTCTCTTAACCCAAACTTTCCCACAACAACATCTGTAACATAAGACTAATAACTAACATGAAATATCTTCCTCTATCACAGCCCCAATCCCTTTTCGGGACCCATTGAGGCCAATGGTAACAGGGACAGACAGACACCAATCTCGTTCTCTTAACATTTCAGCTTCCCTGTTTTGGAGGACCTGATTTAGCAAGGCACTCAGCACGTGCAGAATTTAAAGTATGTTCTTATACTTCATTGATTTGGATTTAAGCATGTGCTTAAGTGCTTTACTGAGCTGGAACCTAATTCCCCAATTTGTCAATCACTTTGAGAATGAGACCAAATAAAAATTCACATCTATGAATTTGGAGAACTGCAAAAGCCAGACACAATGTACGCAGTTAGCCTTCTCCTCGAAACTTTGCTTGAAAGAGTGGGGTGCTTTAAATAAGTTCATGGGATATGCAGGATTTATCTTTTTATCATCTTATGGTATTTAATACAACAGAGCAAACTGGAAATAATCACAGTCAAAAGCTGTTAGACTGTCCATTATTTATGAAGAATGATTTATCAACTTTGCACTGTGACAGAGTCAGACCAGAAGGGTATAGGAGAGTGCTGGAAGGCAGGTATATCAGCCTCAGGATGTGTAGGTCCCTGTTCCCTGGATAGCCAAACAAAGGCTACTCCAGGCCAATCAGGAAACTTCTAGAAAGGAGTAGAAGCAGCTATCCTGATTGGGACACCTGAAGCCAATCAGGCACTGGCTGAAACCAGATAAAAACCTCCCAGTTAGTCAGGTGGGCTGTGGGCATCAGGAGCTGTGGAAGGAAGTTATGCTGTTGGTGAGACTGAGTGGTGGACGACATATCATCCAGAAGGAAGGAGGCCCTGAGGTAAGGGTGAAGTGGAGTTTGAAGAAGCGGAGACTGCTGTAGGGAAGTAGCCCAGGGAATTGTATTGTGTTTTGTGCCTAAGAGGTCATCCATCTTAGCTGATACCTTTAGGGTCCCTGGGCTGGAGTTCGGAGTAGAGGGTGGGCCCGGGCTCCCCCATTTCTGTCTCCCCTAATTAGTTACTGAGAAAAGGAGGTCACTCTGGGGCCTGGATGAGTTTCTGAGGCCCTAAATCTGCCAGGAAGCGCAGGACCCACAAATACAGACTTGCAACTTTGTCACAGCACTTTAAAGAAAGTTTCTACCATTTAATATTTCAGGAGCAGGAAGTAATTCCTTGTGCCTTTTAAATTTTATACTTTAGAAACTGTAATAAAAATATCCTGCAGTTCCAATACAATAATGGCTAGCTATGAATTTCTAAAGAAGAAACAGTTGAAGCCTGAATGCACATTTTGAAACACAAAACACTAACTGTGAGACAATCCTTGCCCTAGACGGTAACTGCTGATTTTAAGACTACAGATCAGCTACACAGCCTTTATTTTCAATTGAAAAGGAAAGTTTCCGTACATGTTCTCCTAAATGTCAGTTCTAGTTTGTACTTCTCAAAATAATAAGCCAAAAGTGGTACTTGGCTATTAACCACAGAGGATCTGACATATACAACTGCATATGTTGTTTTAGAGGAGTGTTGGGTTTGGTTTTTTTGTTTTTTGGTTTTTTGTTTTGTTTTTTAGTAAATGTTATAAGACACTAGATTTCATTATGGCTTTGTAAATGACCTTATTATTGTAATTCCACATAAACAAGCATATTAAAAACACAAAGACTGCGCAGTTAGATACTCGAGTCAAGAACTGTCACAGCATGTTCAACCTTTACCCATGTGCATGCACAATGGGCCAGATCCACAGCTGGTGTGAATGAGTGTAGCTCCACTGAAGCGATACATCAGCCCAATGCTTTTTAATACTAAGCCTTGGCTACATAATGTACACACTTACAGAACAACCCAGTGCAAAATATACTCTTCATGTGCAGAATAGAGTTTAATAAATTTTAACTTGATCAAAGCAAAACCAAATTTCAGTAGGATACTAAAAAGCACTTCCCCGTCAGCAAGAGCTATTTCTAGGTAAACACACTTAAGCTGCACAGCTCCTCAAAAAAGGTGATAGGATTTACTGTTTAACTGTTATTACTGGGAGGTGCTAGATATACTAATGGGACCAACAGGATAAACAGATAGATCAGCAGGCACTGCAGAGAGCCATTTAAAAATTTTCCGCCCCCATCATCTGACCACCCTTTTCCTCTCTCCTGCCCAATAGCCTGACCACACACCCCAACCCTAGGTAAACATTAGCTTTCTGTCTCTAGCAGTACAGCTCCTCCACAAAGGTGTTAGGATTTTTTTAAGATGCCAAAAATATATTTTCCCCTCCTTTATCTCCATGCTCAAATAGGACTGACAATAAACTTTAAAAAAAGCAAAACAAACCAAAAAAACCCTAAGAGCTTAATTCAGCCTTGCCCCGCAAAGACCAGACATTGAAAAATGTTGAACCTGAAAGGTGAAAGCCTTCGGAAGTTACAAGTCCCTGAAATGAACAGTACCATGCAAGATGATGCCCATTCTCATTAGCAGCCAACTCCCCACCCAGACTCTCTTAACCTTTGATTTTCTGCACCAAACATTCTACTTCTGATACCTCTTATTGCCCACTTTTTCCAGGTTTGGATCTCTTACTCTCTTTTCTTGCCTTCCCTGAATCCTTCCTCCAAAACTCTCTACCAAATATGTATTAGGGATTTTTAAAAACCCCACAGAATTAACACAAAATTCTTTATTTATTCATTTTTATTAAAAAAATACTTTTAAGTGACTGGAAACAAACACACCAACCTCATAATCTTTCTGTTGTAATGCATCTCCTCAGGTGCTAAAAAGATTGACATGGAATGGTGACATCACCGTTTGAAGAACCTATACTAGTACTAATGATTACTGATGTTATTGTGCACTGGCAAACAACTGAGTGGGGAGAAACCAGGATCCAAATAATGGAAAATCATCAAGATGTATTATTTCTCTCCTCCCACAAAAAATTACCAGCAGGGACTTCATATAAGCCAGCTGTTGCACATACGAAACTCTTCAGTCTTGTATCCTAGCCAGTGGCAGTAAGATGATTCGGAGGGAGATTCCCATGACAGCATATCCAACTACAATTGTCATGTCTCTTCAGTCCTATTACAGTAGTTACATAACAGTCTGTAGTCTGAAATATTAATTTACTGTTCCCTTTATATTGTTCAGTGGGGTTTTTTAATGCTGGAATTCAAAACCGATACCATGTTATTATCTTGGGTACATCACAGTCTGAGCAGCTATTTTGAAGGCTTTAAGTAATGGGCCAGCACAAAGCTATTCTCTGCATAGGGAAGAATTTTGCCTTTGGGGTACTGTTCTCTTAAAAGCACTAGATGAAGTATCAGACAAATCATACTTTTAAAATTGAACTTCTGATTTATGCTACAGAGCCTGTGGGAATAACAACCTAAGTAACACTTACAACCATTAGCTCTTGCTTTTCTGACTTCCTCAGTTTTGTTGCACACTGCTGCAGTGGGCTTGGGGGTAAGAGGAGAGGACAGACTTCATTAGCATAGAGAAGGTAGAAAAAGAATGTATGCGGCAGACATTAAATGGCAAAGTTGTGCTGCCAACTTGGGCTGTATGGAAATGAAAGTTGTGGCAATGTCTGTTGGCAAAGACAGGAACGATAATAATACTGATTTGTAACCAAAATGGTACATAATATACTGAGTCACACATTGCTACACTATACTAAGTAAGAAATGAAAATGATAAATGTATTCACAGAGAAAAATTATATAGGTATAGTATTGTAATTTTGTTATTCTACAGTTCACTATTAAGTATTGTAATGCATTGTGGGGAACCTGATCACCCCCAAAATGTATCTATCTCTGGATAAAAGCTGATAACAGTCCAGCAGCACATAGTTACCCTGCACAATTTACAACAGCATGTCAAGAATATAGTATTTGATTCGACTGAAGAGAAACTTTAAATAAGAAGAATGTAATTACCCAAGTTTGAGTTGCCCTAGAACACTGGAGTTACCACCATAATCCTGCAAAAGTCAGAGGATCTTTCAGGGACCACAAACAGCCAGGACTTTGATATTATCTCTCAACCAAAAGACAGTACCCTCCAGCAGCACAGTGTTCTGGAAGTATCTTGCTGGGGCACCAGTTCAGTATGGACTTTGAGGGAAATATGCCACCTACTGAATCATAACACCACCAGATAGCTAGTATAGTCATCCTAATGCACTAACAACAGCTTTGTTAAGTGTCTGAAAGGATTTACAGTCAGGATGCCCATTTCCTATATTATACCCACACTTGGTAATGCACACAATTTTCTCCAAAACACTGGAATTAATACAGCCAGTTGCAATTGGTACAGTACCCAAAGTATAAGCATATACAAAACACGATCACAATGGCATACGCTTCTGATGAATCGAACTTATATAGCATTCAATCCACTCTGAGACTACTGGGGACCCATGTATCACCACCAGAAAAATAGTTTTGGGACAACAATGAAAAGAATCACACAGATCTTCATCTTAAACTGAAATGGTTGGTTAAACAAACAGGTTAGACTTACGTAGTTCTCCAACTTTCAGGATTTCACACAGCATCTTTGTCAGCTCGATGCTACTGCGGCCAAAGGGACATTCGTGTTTGTCTTCTCGGCTGCTGTTTTCCAAGACAATCTAAAGTGGAAATCAAAATGGAAACTGATTTATTTGGACAATGTGTGTGTTGAAGAATTGTTCTCCATGCTCAGCATATACAGTGAACGTCTGATTGCCTCAGTAATTTAAATCACAAAGTCACCTTGTTCTCATAAATTCAGGATTTTCATCCTAAATATTAGAAAAACAAACATCATTAAGATTATTTTGGGGCAATCCATGGAAAGAAAGGAAGATATGCTCCGATCCATTTTACTGCTCCTGAGATAAACACAGCCAATGGTCCCCCATGTTCAAACATGCCCATTTCTGAAGCACTGTCATTCCAATAGAACATTGCTGCTCTGGTTCCAACTCTGCATGCAGAAATCGGAATGGAAACCAGCAACAAAGGAGCTGATCATTTTTACATTTAGTTTTGTATGTGCTGTGAAAGGAAATTAGATTTTTAAAAAATAAATAGAACTATTAAAAATAAAAATAACATGTACACATTGGTTCTGGGTCCATAAAGGCCTATGTACATAAAGCCTATTTAAAGCATATGAAAATAATAGGGTACGAAGATGTGCTTATTGTATCTTTAATGCAGATTTATGCATGAAAAAGATTTCAGTAAATTATTCAGGAATAGTTCACTATAAAGGCTACAAATGTAGCACAGCTAAGCTCTGCAAGTCTTTTGGCTATGTGCTACATGGCAGTGCAAAAGCAGTGGAAAACAGATTTTTTTAAAATAAATTCTGCACTTTGTGAAGTGATGTAACACTTATTTTGGACAGGGCCACCCCAACCATTACAGAAAAATATCATGTTACAGAGGGGAGAATATTATTTATGTGAATATTACAGATTTTGCATAAACTGGGAGCAACTCATTCCTCATTTTGACTGCAAGAAAAGCAGGACAAATAGGGCCTGAAAACAAAAGAAAACAAAAATGAATTCAAAACAGGTTTCCACTAAGAACTGGGCTTGTGATAACAAAGTCTTGTACCAGCTTTTAAAAAAGAAACAATGCACATGCTCTAAACAGCTACTGTATGGCCAAAAATTATACTCCAAAGCAGATGTTTCCTAAGTACCATAGTACCTCAGATGCTCTCTCAATTTACTTGAGAAACAGGTGTTCAGACACTGCTCTCTACTTGGTGGGATTTTTTTCTTTCGACTTGCTTCCTCACTGTACTCTTGCCTGGATAAACTTTTATTTTTAAATGGCATGTGAGAATTCAGAACAGCTTAATCACATGGCTGTGAGGCAAACCAAATCCATACTTTTAAAAAGACTGAAAAGCGGAAGCTTAGGACAAAACAACAAAGATAAACACAATCTTATTTTTCAGACATGGAATAAATGGGGATTTTGAGGTGGAGGACCAAGAACGGGGGCAGTACTGAGCACTGCTAAAACAGCTAATTAAGAATTAAATCTTAGAAACAATATTTATTTGTACATTTTTCAGAAAATCATTGTCAAGCAGTTAAGGTTGCCAGATACCTAACGGAATCACAAAAGCAAGAAATGAAAAGTTGAGCCACCTCACAGAACACAACTTCTATCAGTAGACACATACCTTACCACTATCACAAAAAAAAAATACACCACAGAGAATTCCACAAAGAATTAAATACAAAAGCAATCTCTTCACTTTTGAAACTTTTCACAGGAACAGAGGGAAAAATCCAAAGATCAGCAGACTCAGGCTTTGTCTGACAAGTGAAAGGAAACACATTCAACTCTCAAGGGATGAAATCTTGGCCCCATTAAAGTTGATGGTAAAAGTCCCATTGACCTAAATGGAACCAGGATTTCTGTTGCTATCTTAGGTATTTCTGAAGCACCTATCACCTTGCCTTTATTGCAAAGTCTTATAGAATGTAAGAGAAAATGTTTTATATGGTGATGAGTTAAAAACAAAACAAAAACACTCAAATGCTGTAGAATTTAATAGAGAATAAAAACCCCTACCATAGAATCTATATGATCACTTAAAACCAATCAACCCACACCCTACAGAAAAGATTTCATTCTATAGGTTCTTGCAATAATTCCTATAGAATCCTGAAGGCTTTACCCCTATTAAATCCTTCAGGACTCTTCCACAAAGGTGGTATTTAGTAGATGAGAATCACCAGTGAGTATGTCCTGCCACTTGCCTCCAGACATTTAGTCTCTTAGGTGATGTGCCCCAACGGATCTCGAACAGCATCAATGGTACGTGAGGAGAAAGGCAGTTAGTCTCTTGGCCTCTGAGTAGTTCAATGCTTTGCTAGAGGAGTTCTTTCTCCCGCTGGAAGTTTAGGATGAAACCATACCTAATTGTTCAGTGCAGTACCTGGATAACAGCTGTACCAAATCAAAGAAACACCTCTACAATTTTTGTTTTATGTTCCTGCAGCCACCCTTCAGGAACAAGTGACCATCTCTCCACTATGCATTCTGGATTAGTCATCCTCGTTTAGAGTCCTTCTCACAGGAAAAAGTGATCTGCTTCCAGACCCAAGTGCTCGAAATAGGATAGAATGATACAAGGAAAATGCAATGCTTCATCTCACACTATTGAAATCACTTGTTTTAATTTTCTCTCTCATAATAAAAAAGAAAATCTGTATACGGGAGTGAGGGGCTGTTTTGACACAGATTTAGATACTGCTAAGGAAAGTGGGTAATAAAATCAATGTGGAAAGAAAATGAGAGTGGAGGGGGAGGTGGGGAGAAGGCACCAGTCTTAGCAATATCACTGCTCCTGGCAAATGCATTTTGTTGAATTTCATATTAACCCAATGTGTTAACATTTCATGAGTGCATAAATATTTAATGGTAAAACTGTATCTTCATATAATGTTAAAGCAGAATTACTGCAAGCAATAAGAATGACTGAGAAATAGTTGAGGCACTGTGTACTACTATACACCAAATTAAATGACAATTTGAGTAATCAATATGTAAAGCAGCTTCAGAATGCTCTTCTTTCTCCTTCCATTCAAGCATCCATCTTTTTCACATTTTCTGTGCAGATGTGACACATAATAAGAATTTTTCATGCAAGGAAGATGGAAAAGGCACAGCTGCAGTTAAATATGTGGATGTAAATTCTACCATTACAGATACTGATCTTTAATAAGCTACATCTACTGTAAAAAACAGCTCTTATAAACAACCCAGGAGAAATAATTCCTAATCTTGGCAATAGATTTCAAATGTTCATTAGTATATCTGTAATACATTTTTCATAACTTAGGAATACCATATCCTGAGACAAAATTAAACGTTAATAAAATACTGCTGACAAAGGCAGTATCTTTGTTTCCCTGAAGCCCTCTGGTTGTGAAGGGGACAGGAATAGTCAGCAGGCAAAAAGGTTTGTTTAGCAAGTTGCTCAAAAACACTAGCAGGGAGAGAGAAACATCTAACCCTTCTACCAGGGTTGAAGACAGGGTTGCCAGATGTCTGGTTTTTGATCGGAATGCCCAGTCAAAAAGTGACCCCGGCAGCTCTGGTCAGCACCACTGACTGGGCAATTAAAAGTCTGGTTGGTGGCACATGCAGGCTCCCTTCCCGTCTCCACGCAGCTCCCGGGAAACTGCTGGCATGTTTGGCTCCTAAGTTTAGGGGCAGCCACGGGGGGTCTGCATGCTGACCTTACCCTGAGCATTGGCTCTGCAGCTCCCATTGGCCAGGAACTGTGGCCAACAGGAGCTGTGGGGATGACACCTACAGATGGGGTATCTACACATGCAGAGCTCCCTGGCTACCCCTCCGCCTAGGAGCTGGAGGTGCTGGCTGCTTCCCAGGAGCTGTCTGAGGTAAGTGCCACTCAGAGCCTGCCCCCTCTCCTGCACCCCAACCCCCTACTCCAGCCCTGAGCCCGAGTCTGCACCCCTTCCCAAAACCCTCCTGCCTCAGCACTCAGCCCCCTCCTGCACGCAAACTCCCTCCTGGAGCCTGCACCTCATAGCCCCTCCCACACCTGAACCCCCAGCCCAGAGCCCGAGCCCGCACTCCCACCCGAAATCCAACCTCCTGCCTCAGCCCCCTCCTGCATGCAAACTCCCTCCCGGAGCCTGCACCCCAAACGACCTCCCACACCCCAACCCAGAGCCCCCTCCTGCACCACAAACCCTTCATCCCCAGCTCCACCCCAGAGCTGACACCTCCAGCCAGAACCTTCACCCCCAGCACCCCAACCCCCTGCCTCAGCCCCCTCCCACATTCCAAGCCCCTGTACCCCATCACTGTGATACAGACACTAGAAATGTCCAAATCAGCGCTTCTCAAACTGCGGGTAAGGACCTCAAGGTGGGTCATGACCCCATTTTAATGGGGTTGCCAGGGCCAGCGTTAGACTCACTGGGGCCCAGAGCTGAAGTCAAAGCCTGAGCCCTGCTGCCCAGGCCAAAGCTGAAGCCTGAGGACTTCAGTCCAGAGTAGCAGGGTTCAGACTCTGCCTCTCCCCCACATTTTCCTGGGGCAACAGGGCTCCAACTCTGGCTCCACACACACCCCCTCCCCACACCTAGGGTCATGTCATTATTTTTGTTGTCAGAGGGGTGTCAAGGTGCAATGAAGTTTGAGAACTGCTGGTCTAAATCAGTGTTTCACACCTGTGGGGTGGGCTGCTAGATAGCACCAGACTAGTTCGGGGGAATAAGATGGTGCATGGGGCGGAGGAGAGGGTCAGAATGAGGGATAAAAGCTGCACAACCCCATATCCAACACATACACATGGCAAAGCTCTGCAGAAACGGTAGTAGATGGCTCCACAAAAGCCACCCATCTCCTTTCCACGCTCCCACTATGGCACCCCAAGGACCAAAGATCTGTGAGCTTTCGACCAGGACCCAATTTAGCTGGCAGCACCACAAGTACTGGGCCACAAGTTTAATCAGCAGCCCAAGACGTTCTCAGCTCCCACAGAACTCAACGCAATCCTGCAGACACAATGGCTGGTCTCAACCCTCGGAAATATGAAGCCTTCTGGTACTTGAGGAAACAAGGAGGGAAAACAGAGCTACTGAGGGGGAGGAGTGTAAGATGTGAAAAGAGTAAGAAAGGTGAAAAAAAACAGAAAAAAGAGTAAGACATAAAAAGGAACAGAAAATAAAATAAAGACAAGGGGCGGGGAGAGGGAGAACAGGCAAAAGAAAATGGAGAAAGAAAATAATAGGAGAGAAGGCAACGATAAAATAAAAAAGGGTGGGAACAAATGACCTGGACAATAGGCTGTGTATATTAGAAAAAAAAAAATGCAACAAAGCTCACTTTTCTTATCAGATTTAACAAAATGGAAATAAATTATATCCCTTTCCAATCATTTTGGGGGGGGGGGAAAGGATTACAGGAATCAAATTGAATTTTACTTCAAAAATGCTCAAATTATATGGTGGACAACGCATTCTGATCAGGATAGAATGAGTAGGCACAAGGAGACTTTTGTGAATTGGTGGAGGGATGTGTAGGAAGCCTCCTATACAACAAATGTATGGGTTATAAAATACAGTCTGACTGTGACTCAACCTATTAAAGTTATGAATGATCTTCACAGAATGCCAGCAATGTTCATCTGCATCTTTGTGGCTCAGAAAACGACATCTCCTTCTCCTCCTCCCCAAAAATTTGTGAAGGCTCATAGATGAAAAAAGAAAAGTAATAGCTGAAGAAACTGCCTGCCAGTAAAGTGTATACCTGTATACATACATAAGGTATAGCAGTATATTACTCCTTTGAATTACCAGACATAATCCTATTGACTAACAGTCAAAGGAACTAAAAATGGTTTGCGCTATTGCTCTCCCACAGAGTCAGTAGTTTTTAAACAATGGTAACTGGCTAGCAATTATTGGAGAGATGCTCATGTGGGCCCTATGAACTAATATATAAAACAGCAGTTCTCAACTAGAGGTCTGAGGCCCTCCCGAGGGGGCTGTGAGCGGATTTCAAGGGGTCCGCCAGGCAGGGCTGGCATTAGACTCACTGGGCCACCTCAAGCTGAAGCCAGAACAGTTTAGCTTCATGGGGGCCCCTGTGGTGTGGGGACTAGGGTTGCCAAGCATCCAATTTTTGACAGTAACACCCAGTCAAAAAGGGACCCTGGCAGCTCCAGTCGGCACTACGGACTGAGCCGTTAAAAGCCTTGTCAGCGGCATAGTGGGGACCCAGGGCTAAGGCAGGCTTCCTGCTTTCCCTGGCTCCCTACAGCCACTAGGCCCCGAGTACCACCCCGAATACCAGCTTGGCAATTCCCAGCGGCCAGGACCTGTGGCCAATGGGAGCCATGGGGGTGGCACCTGTAGGAGCAAATGCAGCACACACTGTGCAGAGCTGCCTGGCCACCCATGTGCCTAGAGGCCATAGGGACCTGGCAACTGCTTCCTCGGAGCCATAGTAAATGCTGCCAGGATCCCAAACCCCTCACCCAGCCCAAAGCCCCCTCCTACAACCCAATCTGGTCATCCTTGGCCTCACCTGCAGCCAGAGCCCTCAAACACATGCCCCCCACCCCCAGTTACCTGCCCCAGACCAGAACCCCCTCCTCCACCCAAACTCCTCATCCCGGGCTCCACCCCAGAGTCTGCACCCCCAGCCCAGAGTCTCTTCTGCACCTGCACCCCTACCACTGCCTGTGAAAGTGAGTGAGGGTGTGGAAGAGCAACAGAAGGAGGGAAGGATGGAGTGGGGGGCAGGGGCTTGGAGACGGGGCAGGGCACGGACAGAGTTCTGAGAAGGGGAAGAGCTGAGGGTGGGGGCCAGGGATATTCCGTTTTGTGTGATTAGAAAGTTAGCAATCCTAGTGGGGGCCCAGGCAATTGCCCTGCTTACCACCCCTAATGCTGGACCTGGCTTTTATATGCAGAAAAACAGTTTTAAGGCACAGGTTGACTATGGAGTTTTTATAGCACATTATGGCGTGCTCTGAAAAAAACAAAGTCTGAGAATCCCTATATAGAAAACTCTGAGGTTAATTCTAATGCAGAGGGGTAACTGAAATTAAAAAAAAAAAACTGAAGAATTTGGAGCATTTCAACTATTTCAAAATGAGGCATGTTCCTGTGCTCTTCTGCTGCTTTTTACTCGTGGCAGAGCAGTAAACAGGTCACAAATAAAGTGATAAAAATCACCAATTAGTCTTAGGTAGGAAGATGCACCTAGCAGCATTTTGATTATACACATGTGGTCAGACCCTCAGCTGCTGTGAATTAGCAGAGGTCCAGTGACTTCAATGGCAGCATGGCCATTTACCACAGCTGACAATCTGATCCTTCATCTATAAATGTATCCACGTGACAAATCTGAAAGAGTTGCCAATATGATATTTACAATATTTATTTTACTTTCAGACACAAACCATCATGAGAGTCTAAGAACAAGACAAATATTATTGAAAACAAGACAGAATAACATCACACCGTCTAAAAGGCACTAAATGGAATCCACTGTGATCTCAGTCTACTGCGAGTCTCTCTAGCCAGAGCTGCTAGTCAAATCAATACCACCTTGTGGTCAATGGCATTAAAAGGATGGCAAGAGATCTAAATGAATCAATGTGGACAGCTTTTGTTTATCCATCTCAAACTGGAGATCATCAGCTAAATTTGACCAGTGCAGTATTTATACAATACATAGGCTAAAAATCTCATTGATAAGAATCTGAGAGATTCAGTGATGCCGGAGTTACTTGGTATTTTGCCTTTACTTAAGGACACATTAATAATTTCATGCAATAATGGACTCAGTACCTCCCTATTTAATTTTACTAAACATGAGAAACATGGTTCCAACTCACAAATAGCCACACTAAGGTCCCACCATTAGCAAAACTAGTTGAAACTGAAGGTCAACGGAAATAGATTTGTCTCCAGCTGCCACAATCTGACTCCAGGGAAACAGCAAGACCCAGCAGAATCTGACTGAACGCAGCCAAGGAAAAATACAAAGAATGCACTGAGCTGTACATCGTCTAGAACAGAAGCACTAGATGAGAATCACAGAGATGAGAACCCTTCTTTGCCTGCATAGCAGACACAACATGTTGCATTTGACCTGGCTTGGGAGAACAATGACCAGCAATAATACTTTATCCTTCCTCCCACATTTGCCTCTGTTGCAGGTTATCAGTATACCAAGGTGATCTGTGAAGAAGATCTATGGGAAGGAGTAATTTAGAATCCAACATATGAGTGATAAACAACAACAATCTTCATATTCTGCTAGCTCACAAATACAGGAGACTACAATCCCCTGTAAACATCTAGAACCTTTCTGGTTCCATTAGTCTCCAGGGATAGACTAATGAAATGAACACTTCATTCGTTACATCAGTATAAGTATCCAAGCGTGCATATACACAAAAACAAAGTAGGTCGGATACAAAGCTGTATACTTCACTCCTAATTATATCGTCTAAAAAAAATAATCATTGTTTCATATGAAAAAGCCTTGCACTATAGATCCTATTGGCCGGTGCCAAATTATTATGAATTACTGTTACTGATGTGAACGAATGTGCTAAACATGAGTTTGGTATGACTTGGTACGTCAGACCTTGCCAGAGGGTTCTGGGAGAAGAATTCTCTTAGCATTATATGAATGATGTGAAAAATTACTGGAATTGCTGAAACTACATTTGCATGGTTAATAACTGCTCGAGCTGCGTGTATGTTTCAGCATCAAACTTTGGAATATCAGCCAACAGGGACCAGCTCACAAAGTACAGAAGACAAAATGATGCGATCAGTGGGCTTGGTGAGAGCTGACATGGGTCAAAATGACCCTTTCTGGATGACATCATGAAAAGAGCCTAAGTGAATGATTGATGAGAGAGTAAATGTTGACTAGGCTTTGGTCTAGGTCTGTTCTGCAGCCCCTCCTTACAAAATATTAATTAGAATATACCAGTAATAAACACCCACAGAGCATATTTTTGGAACATGAGACTCCTTTGAGAACAAAAGGTTATATATGCTAAGCACAGTAAATTAGCAAAGTTAGGGTTCCCCAATTAACATTTGAACAGGTTGGAGACTGTGAGACAGAAGTCGTCAGGGTAACCAAGACCCCGCCTCGAGGAACGTTTGTGGGACTTTAGAACCAGAGGTCATCAGGGTAAGAAATAGCCTGCTTCAGGGAACCATTGACAGATCAAGTACCTGAAAGGGGACAGAAGAGCAGAGAAAAAGTCTCCATCTAGAATTGATTTGTTTGCCAATCAGGATACTGTGTAGTATAAAGCCAACATAGTTATTGAGGGTTTATGCTTGTAGGAGCTGAGACTAATTGGGGTAAGATGTTTGCTATGTAATCTTAACTGCTTGTGTGATTCTTTTTCAAATAAATTACTGTGCATTAAGCATACTCTACCTGAATCTCTCACTGGTACTGGTAATATCCGCCCAGTTGTGGGCATAAAAGATCCATGTCAACAGATCCCAAACAAAGCAATGAGGAAGTAGAAGAGATTATAACCACACACACAGAAAAAGGCTTTTCCAGGGACTACTTTTTACACTAAGGAAAGTTTCAGCTCTATAGTACTGCAAGTTAGTTATAGGAAAATGTCATTCTAATGGAAAATCCCTGTGCTGCATAGTATATGTTTAAATGGTAACTTAACTTTATTTTAAAACATTATTAGAAATTGCTGCTGAGGTGGTTTGGGTAGAGTGGGGAGGAACTTGTCTGCTCCATAAGAACAAAAAAAGAAAAAAAAGATTATCTGTCACAAAGCTTTATTCCAATCATTTGCTTCACTGTTAACTTTAATTACACAGAATGAACTGTCCTGTAATTATGCAACTTGGGAAACTGCCAATTTTTCCTTTTGAATGTTAAAAGTTCTTTAATTTCTTTCAAAGATTCAGTATTACTTCCATCAGTGAATACCATATATTACAAGACTGCACCTTTTAAAAGCAGAATGTCTAAGAATTACAAAGGATTTTGTATGCAGAACATGAAAAACTTCTGTGTACTTTATTGAAGTCTCTGATATCACCAAAGCCATTAATTTTTTTTTTAAAAAAGGGGGGGAGGAGAGAGAGAGAGAGAGAGAGAAATGCTAATTCCGTGGCAAACTTTTTTTTTTTTTAAAAGAAATTCCAGAAGGTAGTAAGGAAACCATATAATTAGAGTGACAAAGAGTCCTGTGGCACCTTATAGACTAACAAACGTATTGGAGCATAATCTTTCATGGGCTAATACCCACTTCGTCAGATTCATGCAAGTGGGTATTAGCCCAAGAAAGCTTCTGCTTCAATACGTTTGTTAATCTATAAGGTGCCACAGGACTCCTTGTTGCTTTTGCAGATCCAGACTAACACAGCTACCTCTCTGATTCATATAATTAAAGACAACTGTGCTTTCTTTATACTCAACCTTTTTCTCAAGAGGCCCCCAATCATGTTAAATGGTAAACAGACAGTGAAATTCATTGACAATTAACGTAAATGTCCAAATGAAAAACCCACAACCAGTTGAAAAACTGACCTAGGGTAGAGGCGAAATAGAGTTGTGTAAACAAAAGAACATATTCTCTTTATTCTAGAGAGAAATGTTTTGCTGAAGTGTAGCCAGCAGAAAGAGAGAGGAAGGAGGAAAGGAATCAAAAGACAGGAAGGGAAAGTTGTTCAGCTTTACTTGTTTTTAATTATTTCTATTTCAGAATTTCCACAACACTGTTTTCTTTCTTCTTTCAAGATACAGAGTTCACCACCACCCTCCCCCATCTCCTTCTAACAGCCCTGTCACCAGGTCTTCTGCCATCTAAATGCCCTAAACTTTGAAGGCCCTTTTTAATTCGTTTCACTAGGCCTCCACCCTTTTATCTCCTTCAAGTATCTACACCAAAACTTTCTGCGGGACCCACAAATCTTAATTGTTCCCTCTTAGGCCATGTCTACACTACAAAATTAAGTCGATCTAATTTACATCCGCATACTGCAGACACGGTAGTTACATCACTTGCACATGTCTACACTTTGCACCTCATGTCAGCGGTGTGTGTCGTCACCAGGAGTGGTTCTATTGATTGTACTGTCTATGTGGGGCATGGTGGGATAGTTCCTGAAAAGCCCATATCAGTCAACATAAGCAATGCAGTGTGTACATGGACACTGTGTTGACCTAACTACACTGACTTTGACTCTATGCCGCTTGCGGAGGTGGAGTTATTAAGTAGACGTGATGGAGCAGTTCCTTAGACACTTACATAGTTAGATCAACATAAGTCTTAAGGGTATGAAGAAAGGCAGAAGGAAAGTAACTGGAAAAAGGAAATCCAGACTCACCCTCAAGATGTGTGTATCCACGTCTTCAGCAGTCACATTCTTATCAGTACAGCCCTGCCTCCCTTACCCATGGTCTTTGTCTATAGCTCTTGTACAGTTTGTCGCTACTAAGGGTATGTCTACACTGCAGATAGACACCCACAGCTGGCTCCTGCCACCTGACTCAGGCTGATGGGGCTCAGGCTTCAGGGCTGTTTAACTGTGGTGTAGCTGTTCCAGCTCGGGTTGCAGCCCAAGTTCTGGGACCCTCTCACCTCTCAGAGTCCTAGAGCCTGGGCTCCAGCACAGGCCCAGACATCTACACTGCAATTAAACAGCCCTGCAGCCCAAGCTCGCCCATAGGTTTTTAATTGCATTGTAGGAATACTCTAAGATTAGCGCCACAAGGTAGGGACGTTGTCTTATTTGTCAGCATTGTGGCACATGTTTGTAGTACAATACACTTGTTAGTTGTGGAATTTTCCTGCTTTAGCTGAAGGCAGGGAGAAGGCGAGGTGGCATCTTTGGGCAGGAAAAAGCTTGAACGTTCTGAGCACAGACGTTGGAGATTTTCAATAGAGAGGAGAAAGAACCATACAGTGATTATGTAAATCTCTGCACTCTGACAGGCTACCCTCCATTACTAACCAGAAGACAGATGTTTGTATGATGTGTGGTTAGCTATGGACTGAACAAATGTACAGTCATTATGCAAATCTCTCTGTTCTAACTGTCTACCGGCTGTAACATTCTCCTCTGACGCTCTCCTCACACACACATTCCACTTCTTCCATGCTATTTAATTTTAAACAGAATTGCTTCCCATGGGAAGGAAGGAATCAGGAATACAGGAGTGGGGCCAGATTATTAATGCTTGGACAAAGCAGCATGGAGCAGAGTGGAAACAACAGAACCTTAGAGGGAGAAATACTGGGAACCAGAGGACAGGAGGCAAGTGGAAGTAACAACAGGGTAAAGGTGGGCAGGTGGGGTGAGGAATGCAAAATGAGAAGGAAGCAGAGGCAGATGAAAGCCATGCAGGCAGATCCAATAGGGAGCTGGACAGGAGGAGTATGGCCTGCTAGGATATATTATAGTGCCTGTCAGCCATGGTGGCAGAGACGAGAGATGTGAAAGTGAGCTGTTTGCCTGTGACCAGAGTTGCAGCACTCCAGGAGCAATACAAACTTTTGATCTTAGATTTGTTCAGGTATGCTGCTTAAAATGGTGCTTTGGAACAAAGCAGTTCGGTGGGATAAGTACTCTACTGGAAGGATGATCTTGTGATTAAGGCACTGGACTGGAACTCAGAAGTTCTGGGTTCAATTCCTGGATCACTTTGATTGAACAGTCCAACAGCCCTTACAGAGAGGGCACCAACCACAACACGTGAGACATGTTGTTCTAGCCAGTCCTAGCTACCTGCTGGCCAGGCTGTCAGTAGCACCAGATACCCGACTGGCATCGTGCACAGCAGCCAAGAACTCCCAAGCGATCTGCCAACCGCAGCCTCTCAGGCAGCTGGGATTACAGGTACGCACCACTGCAATGGGTTCAATTCCTGGGTAAGTCACTTAATTGGTCTGTGCCTCAGTTCCCCATCTATAAGATGAGGATAGTAAGCAGTAGCTTTCTGGGTTGTTGTGTGAAGAAATTCAACAATATGCATAGGCACTCAGATACCCTAATAATAGGGACCACAGAAGAAGATAGATGGAAGGACAGACATCGCTCAGTGAACAGCAGTGACTAAACTTGGGACAATTTTAGCAAAAACTCTACATAGTAGAAACAAGCTGAACTAGCATGAAGGGGTTAAGTGGTATTTCAATAGAGGTTAATTCTGTGTAAAATGCTAAATCTCATTCTTAATACAGTACTTGCAAAATAAAGATGAATATAAGAAAAATAAATGAAATGTAGTAACTATATTTATGCAGTAGAAAATTTCCCCCCAATTTTAAAGTCTATTTAGGTTGCTTAAAAATGATGGCCTACTCTCTTAATTCGGATCATAGGCTGTCCATTGGAGTGCCCCAGTAAAGAGTATTCTACTCTAGGGCTGAGATTTTCAAACGTATCTATGAATTCCAGTGGGAGTCAGCTGCCTAATTCTCTCAAAAAAATAAAATAGATTTCAACATATAGTCTCTTAGCTGTGTTTCTTTTAAAACTGACTTTCTAATAAGTAATAACATTTCAACTTATTTTTTTATACAGAGTTTAATATTCATTGCACTCCATGTTACAGCTACTTTCTTTAATGGCCACATTAAATCTGAGCTGAGAGAGAGATGTCTCTAAAAGGGCAGCTCTTATTGTCTCCTATTATGGTGACATTCTGCTTATGGGTCATCCCTGGACTAGATGTCCGCATGCCCTTTGCAAACCTCTCAAGGCTTTGGCATTATTCTGTTTTATGCACAGCTGTAGGTTAATGAATATAATATAAAATTCACTTTTAAATGGAGCTTTCTACGTACCATATTTCATATTTCTCTTGGGAATTTTTTTTAAAAACTAATAATGATACATATGCCTATTGTATTTTTGCCTATGCCTTCTTGTATTTAGTCTTCTTTAAATAGGTCTCTTCTCTGCAATTGTGCCATTTAGCTGTGCCAACTATCTCAGTAATATTTAATGACTTTCTGGACCTCCACTGTACTGATTTTCTCATCCTCCACTCACTTATAGTAGGTAGGCTTATAGAAGGCAAAATATTCAGTTTCGGGAATATAAAGATCAGGATGTTCACATGCTGAGATTATTTTCTGTTCAACGCTTCTATACATAAGGAAACAACATATAACTCATTGCTATCAAACTGTCTTTAGAATAACTGATGTAGGAGGAGGAGTGGGCAGGAACGGGATGGGGGGGCTGGAGTGGGGTGTGCGGAGTGAATCATGCTTCAGGTCTCCCTGTTTCCAAATGAAATACATCATTTCCAATAGCTTCCTTGTGGGAGGATCTTAATCCCTAAAACCCTGTTGATAAGGTCAGTTGACAAGGTGTATTAAACAGACACTAGAGGAATCTTTACCTGGGGAGATAAGGTCAGGTTTTGGCAGGGTTAAGGAACAGAGCAGGACAGAGAATTCTGCTTCTTGAGGGGAAAAAAAAAAGAAAATCTGCACATTTTTTACAGAATCCTTCAGATTTTACTTCATATATAACACAGGGCATAAACTTATTTTCCCCCTTCCTTTGCAGGTCACGCTACAAAACGTAAAGGCCATTAACACGACTTGAATCAGACTTACAACCCTGGAGCATTCACGCAAAGCTTTCACCGAAAGCTGTGGTGTTCTATGCCCTGTGAATTACTCTTGTTAATTACTCTTTGAGATGTCAGGATCCCATCTGTTTTCCTGGAATTACGATTTAAAAATATGAAATAATCTGCGAGAACTGTGAAATAAAATGTGTGAAGTGGGAACGAACCCTTACCCGGATATATCCATCCTGCTGGTGTTTGGCAAAGTACAGCATGTTGTCAAGGGCTAGCATTCCTGGAGGGGTTTGTGTAAAATCCATTGCTGGGTTTACATGATTCTGTGAAAAAGATAAAAGGTTTACACTATAAATAACTGCACCAAAGCCATCAACCTCATCGTTAGTATTCATTTGCATTAGCATCCTGCCTAGAAGCCCCAGTGGTGGTCCAGCACCCCACTGTACTGAGCACTGCATAAACACAGACCAAGGAGCTGGTCCGTGCCCAGAAGAGTTCACAGTCTAAAGACGATTATCATCGCTGACATGTTAATCACTTAGTTCTGTAATTATACCAGGTTGACTTTTCACACGCAGAAATGACTTAGCAGCACTAATCCCACAGAAAGTCAATGGGACTTGTGCTCCTAAGTCATTTAGGTGCTTCTAAAAATCCCACCCATAACATTATTTATTACAGTTAATAAATGAATGTGGACATATACCGGCATGTCTAACAATACAGTACCTGATGACAGGGGTTCTCAACCTTTTTCTTTATGAGCCCCCCCCCCCCCCAACATGCTGGAAAAACTCTACGGCCCACCTGTGTCACAATAACAGGTTTTCTGCCTATAAAAGTGAGGGCCAGCATTAGCAATAGCAAGCATGGCCAATTGCCTGGGGGGCCTCTTGTCACACGAACCCCTGCAAAGCTACATAGCTCAGGCTTCGGCTTCAGTGTCAGGAGGCGAGGCTCAGGCTTCAACCCCATGCGGCAAGGCTTCGGCTTTTTGCCCTGTGCCCCAGTAAGTCTAATGCTGGCCCTGCTTGGAGGCCTTTCTGAAACATGCAGAACATATCCCTGTTCTGAAACTTCCCTGAAACCTCCAGAACATATCTTGGATATGTCTACACTGCAACACAACACCCATGGCTGGCCTGTGTCAGCAGTCTTGGGCTCAGGCTGTGGGACTATAAAATTGCAGTATAGATGTCCAGCCTGAGCCCAGATATCTATACTGCAGTTTTATAGCTCCACAGCCTGAGCTCAAGTCAGTGAACACTGGCCAGCCGTGAGCGTTTTGCTGCAGTGAAGACATATCCTAGATATGTTCTGGAGACTGATTCCAATGTTTAAATCTGATCTCTCTGTGACTTTACCACATTTTGTTTTGATTCAGATTTCTTGAATCTCAGGGCTCATTTACACACCTTTTTTTTAAAACCAATTAGTTGAAGTGGCATAACTCCCCTACAATGGGCACAGTAATACCAGTATAAAGGAGCTTATGGCACTATAGCTTATTGTGACGGAGTCAGACCAGAAGGATATAGGAGAGTGCTGGAAGGCAGGTATATTAGTCTCAGGATGTGCAGGTCCTTGTTCCCTGGATAGCCAAACAAAGGCTACTCCAGGCCAATCAAGACACCTGGGGCCAATTAAGAACCTTCTAGAAAGGAGTAGAAGCAGCTAGCCTAACTGGGACACCTGAAGCCAATCAGGGACTGGCTGAAACCAGATAAAAACCTCCCAGTTAGTCAGGTGGGTGTGGGTGTCAGGAGCTGTGGAAGGAAGTTATGCTGTTGGTGAGACTGAGTGTTGGACAACATATCATACTGAAGGAAGGAGGCCCTGAGGTAAGGGTGAAGTGGAGTTTGAAGAAGCAGGGACTGCTGTGGGGAAGTAGCCCAGGGAATTGTATTGTGTTTTGTGCCTACAAGGTCAGCCATCTTAGCTGATACTATTAGGGTCCCTGGGCTGGAGCCCGGAGTAGAGGGCGGGCCCGGGCTCCCCCCTTTTCCATCTTCCATACTGGCCTGTGATGAAGGTAACTCACTAGGTGGTGACTCTTGCCAATTCTACTGAGAAAGGGAGGTCACTCTGGGGCCTAGATGAGTTTCTGAGGCCCCTAAATCTACCAGGAAGCGCAGGACGCACAAGGACAGACTTGGAGCTTTGTCACATTATATACATTTATGGTAATAAGCTATACTGACATAAGCTCCCTTATACTGGTATAACTGGGGAGGGGCTGTGCCACTTTAACTATATCAGTGTGTAAATCAACAGAGTTAAAACCAGTACAAGAACTGCAAACAGACCTGCCCTGCTGTTTGGCAGTTTCACACAGACTGCAATGGGAAAGCGAAGCAGCCTTCCCCCTGTGAGACGAGGCAATGAAAGCAGAGTGCCTGGAGCCTACCATGCCTGGGATGTGCATTACAGAGTCCTCTCCCGGAAGGCATGTCCCCTGCAAGACTGGCTTGGGCAGACACCCAGGAAACACCTATGTACCCTGCACAATAACTAGGTGTAAGGGACAAAATAGAACAGTGAACATTTCAGCTGCACCTTCTCTACATTTACAACCCTCTACAAGTGGAGCAGAATAATGTGCAAGCCATAGGGAACACAATTTGACCTTCAGATCCCTGGCTGAGTTTGTAAAACTGATAGTTGGGGGATGGGGACATCTTTGCACTGATAAATTAAGGACATTTAATAGGAAAGGGAACGGCACAATGCCATTTTAACAATCAATCACTTTCCAAAGTATAACTGCATTTTAAGTTAGATGCTACACATAATTCTCTTGTCTTCAGCTCTAGGGCAGACAAAATGTACGTGGATAAAATACCCTTTCTTGGCAAGTATACAGTATCATTTTCTTTAGCTGTTAGCATTTCTTTTGTTGGTGTCTACAACATTAAAACCAACTAATAAAACAGTCAAATAAACATAAGTTAAATGCAAATAGCTTATATAGATCAAATTTCTAGCCTGGTTCTGTGATCTTAAGTGACACGGAGACCATAGCACAGAAATTATAAGCAAGAGAACTCTCACCATGGCTCATTCCTCTACATAGTGACTCTTGGCACTGCTTGTTCAGTCAGAAACCCAGACCTTCATCACTCATCATTTCTCTTTTGTCTGAGTCAAGCCCATATGCCTACCTAATTTTTAAGTTCTCTCCTCCTACAACACTAGGATCCTCAGCTGCTATAAATCACAGATCAGTGGAGCAATACCAACTGACAACAGCTGATGGAATGTATGGCATGAATGAAACAATACATTTTATTTTCAATTCTTCAGCAAATCAGGAAACAAAATAACTGACATTTTATTAAGACATAATGATCTCCTTCTCTGAACATGAGTTGAATGTTTATGGTTGAGAATATAAACCCCACAAAAAGAGCGTTTAAAATAAAGATACCAAACTAAACTATTGTAATATTGTCATGAATAATTTAAAAAGTATGCAAGCCCTCAATCTATGACATAATTTATTTAAAACATGAGACATAATGCCTAAGAGCAAATGAACTGCATCTGTTTAGTATAAAGTCTGGTGAATTTCACTCATCATAGAAAATCAAGAATGGGGAACACATAGGGAACTGATTTGCTTTGTAGCCTAAAGAAGTTTAGTTTGTTCGTAACTTTTTCATAACAAACTGAAGAACAGTTGCATATCTTTCCGTATCTGAGCAGTGTGTGCCAACTATAACTACTGTACTCTGTATGCTAAAATATCAGAATTATTGAGAATTTGCTACACAACCACAGATTTGGGCACAATGCTGTCTGGATATGCCATCTTTTGGAGGGGATGTAAATCCAAAATAGAAATGTGGGTCTGGAAAAGACCTTGAGGGGTCATCTAGTCTAGCCACCAGCACTGAGGCAGGATCAAGTAATCTCTAGACTATCCCTAACAAATGTTTGCCTAATCGGTTCTTAAAAAACTTGTGTGACAGGGATTCTATAACCTCTCTCAGAAGTCTATTCCAGAACTTAACTGCCCTTATTAGAAAGTTTTTCCTAATATCTAAACTAAATCTCCCTTTCTGCATATTAAAGCCGTTTGCTTCTTCAGTGGAGAACAACCAATCCCTATTCTCTTTAGAAAGGCCCTTAACATATTTGAAGACTGATCAGATACCCCTTCCATCTTCTTAACCTTTCCTCATAGGTCTAGTATTTCTAAATATTTCTTCATTTTTGTTGCATTCCTCTAGACTGTCTCAGAATTTGTCCACATCTTTCCTAAAATGGGGCACCAAGAACTGGAGACAGTACTCCAGCAGTGCTAAGTAAAGCAGGACATTTACTTCCCCTATCTTACATGCAACACTCCTGTTAATATATCAAAGAATGATATTAGCCTTTTGTGCAACTACATTGCTTCGTTGACTAACATTCATTTGAGATCCATTATGACCTCGCGATCCTTTCCAGCTGTACTACCACCCAGCCAGTTATCCTCCCTTTTGTTCTTGTGCATTTGATTTTTCCTTTCTAAGTTAAGTACTTTGCACTTTTCTTTACTGAATTTTATCTTGTTGATTCAGACCTATTCTACAGCTTCTGAAGGTTGTTTTGAATCATCCCTGGTGTGAACACATGGCTCCTTTTCCCATACAGAAGTCATGGGCAAAGGTCAACAGTTGACATTTCTGTGGCCTCTCACATCATAAAATAGCAATGGCCTCCCTTTCACTAAAATGTTCAAGAACATACCTTAGCAAACAATCCTGCGCTGGGTGGGGGCAAGATAGCCTCGATAAACTAATGGGAAATTTCCACATTAATTCCTATTATTCTAAAAAGACAGAGGAGATGATGGGAGAGAGGAAGCCTGATCGTGTATATGAAATTCCTAATTTATCCTTTTTCCTGTGGTGGTCACCAAACTCTTAGGATTCAAGGACGGAGGGCCCAGAGTACTGGCTTTGGATTCAAAAAATGTGGTGTCTATTTCCTCCTCTATCTCAGGCTCCCTGAATGACCTCAGGCAAGTCACTTGGGGGAAGATCTTCCCCTGGTTTCTTGTGGCCATTAAATACCCCACAGCATGTTTCATGAGATCAGAGTTATTCTGGATAAACTCCAATTTGAGTAATTATTCAACCTACCTAAGGTTTTCCTGTAATTCTATCTGGATAAAGCATTATTCATTTTCCTTCCTAAACTGTTGTATTGTGCTACAGATTGCTTTTCAAAAGCAGTCACCTTCCACCCAAAGGATGGCTATATTTCAGTGTCTGGAGTATCCTCAGACATGGCATAATAGCGTATATGGTACAGTGCAATAATGGTGTACTGTCTATTGGCAATTGTTGACTTTTGAATGGCGACCACTATTTCCTTATTTTACTCCTAATCACCTTATTTTACAATTCTTCACACTTAAGTGTATACGCAATGTTAAATTTAAATATGGGTGGGGGGAGCTGGAGCCTTGCAAATTGGCAGTGAGAGGTGCCTGACCCCGTTACTGCTATTCTCCATATGAAGACCAAACTTGAGTTTTTCCCAGCTCAAAGAAGAGAAGTTATTTGGTGGGAACCCAGAAAGAGATGGAAGAGCCCAGCTCCTCTCTAAAACCAATCTGGCTGGCCACTAAATCAATCCAAACTCTAAACTGGTAACTATAACATCAACTGGCAAAACTGTATGCATAGTGTATGTCAGAGGTAGGCAACCTATGGCATGCGTGCCAAAGGCGGCACGCGAGCCGATTTTCAATGGCACTCACACTGCCCAGCTCCTGGCCACTGGTCTGGGGGACTCTGCATTTTAATTTAATTTTAAATGAAGCTTCTTAAACATTTTAAAAACCTTATTTATTTTACATACGATAGTTTTGTTATATATTAAAAACATATGGAAGAGACCTTCTAAAAACATTAAAATGTATTACTGGCACACGAAACCTTAAATTGGAGTGAATAAATGAAGACTTGGCACACCACTTCTGAAAGGTTGCCAACCCCTGGTGTATGTGTATATGTAACTAAGAAGCATATGCTAACTCTTGTATTCTCAATAAATGCAGCAAGCTGCCCTCTCCCCTATAAAAATCATGTGTGCTTTGTATAGCATAACATCTGCTTCTCAAAGTCCAGCAATAGGGTTGTGCCCAGGAAAGAACTTGGAGCCCCTTGGGAAAGTCATTATATAATCAGAATCTCACAAAGTTTGAATAGCTTTTATGTAAGAGTCCAGTCTGGTGGGTGTTTACCTGAATGAAACCACTAAACCTTTACAACTGAACGTTACTAGTTATGCCTGGGAATGGCTGAAAGTTTTTCTAGAAAAATGAAACTGAGAAATATCAAGGAGAACATTCTCTTTATTATCTCTCAAAATGTGTATTTTGATATTACCAAGCTTTCTCTGATTTTTCCATTCTCCCACAGAAACATTGTAGACAAAGGGAAAATTTACTTGGAGGACTGTTGAATAAAAATACAGCATATCTTGAGTCAGATGTCTCAAACTCAAAATTCAAAAGGATTGTTTACCAATTAAAATTATAAATATGTATAATCATTTAAATACTTTTAACATGAGTCATTATATGATACACACACACAATCTAATGAACTCCCCTATGTTTCTATTAGCTAAAATTTTAATATAGACTTTCCAAATTGTTTGTTCACTTGTACAAGGTTTTCAGGGGGGATGGAGAATTGGCAGTGGTTTGCTAGCAAGTACAACATTGTTCGTTTTTCCAGTATCATCATGCAGGTAAAGGGTGTACCTGGGCTGGTAAATTTTTATGACAGATTTGAAAGGCTTATTAATAAGCACATATGCTATCATCTAAAAATAAAACTTACTTGAATAGATCTAATGCATGTAACTGTCTTTCTTGACAGGTTTGGACTCATCAACTCAACAGACCTGTCAATCTGCAAAGAATTTATGACCTCCCCTAGCATCACCTCCCTCTCAAAACAAACACTCCCCTTCCACACCCAAAATAAAACAAAAGTATTGTTTGAAATCTGACCCCCTAAACCTCCAAACTCATTGGGCCAGATTCCCAGCTGATACAAATCAGCATTGCTCCACTGAAGTCAATGGAGAATCTCTCCCTTTATGTTATTTTTTTACGAAAAGAGGCAAGTTTATGATCAACATTTCAAAAATGTGAATGTTAAGCTTGTGTGACTTAAATAGAGCACTAGAGCCATCAGATGAATCATGCCAGTGCAATTCAAAGTGCAGTATTGCATGGGTTTCTGAGTTTAGCTAATTACATTTTATCAGCATGTTCTAAAGCTCCCATGGGGCTCCAGTTCAGCTGTACAGGCATGTTGCGTCTTGTGCGAGGGTTCCGTTCCGCGGTTACCGCGGAAAGTGGAAATCGTGTATAGCCAGAACCCATTCACTTCATTGGGAGGCGAAATTGCACCCCCTGCAGCAAGTTTAAAAAAAAATTCCACCTTTTTTTTTGCGGACCGCATAAAGCTGAAATCGCGTATGTTAAATACGCCTAAGACGCAACATGCCTGTACATACAATTTATATGATAGTTTTACTGTTCCATTGAGATAGCTCTCTGGATATGATGCTCTGTACCTAAAAGTAGCACCCTGGAACCACAATATTCAACATTGTGATATGATTATAATGTATTATGATTACAAAATATGTTTTGTGAAGTGCCATTTTTAAGTATTGATTTGCTGAACAAAATATTCTGTTGGATTGTACGTACTATCACTGTATGTGAAGTTATAAGGTATCTATCTATCTATATCTATATTGATAGATAGATAGATATGTATGTTGCTGAAATATGTTGTGAGATGGGAACACCCACAATCAGCCTTTCATTTAAAAAGAAAAGATTTGTTAAAGGCCCACCAACACCCAATGCGCTATTTCTAAACCTATTTGCTATAACAGAACTTTTAAAAAGAAAAGAAACAGAAAATGGACTTTGTGCCATTGTGCTGCCATGTCTTCTCATTTATAATACAACTCCTAATCACCTCTTTGGCTTTCCCTTAGAAAGCAGTTGGCTGACTTTTAAAATCTGACAGGCACTAAGCACGCCATCTGAACTGGTGGCTTTTTGATATTTAGAACAGAACAGGTTTCAATACAAGTGAGATTAACATTTAAGAAGTGTTTACAGCTTATGTAGTCTCATGATGTTGAAAACTAATCAAGGGCTCATCTCTATTACAATTACTTTTCCTCTCTTTGGCTTCAAGAAGCATCATTCAACATCTCAGACTCCACCAGACTCAGCAGAGCAGGTAGAACCTGGTCTACACGCAGTTTTTGTCCATGTATAACTACTCTGGTTAGGCGAATGAGGGACAGTGCCTAGTTAATGTCTGAATGGAACTCCATCCTAGAGATGGAATTCCTTGAAGCGAAGCTACCTAAGTAGCCTGAGCTCTAGCTGACAGCCCGTGGAGAAGAGGATCCCATAATTTCATAACAGCGTATGCAGGTCGAAATCCATGTAAACATTCTTTGGGAAGAGATTGCTTCCCCTTTAATTCTTTCAGTGATGGTAATGAATAATTTTGGAGACATCCAAAAAGGCTTTGTCCTGAACAGATAAAAGTCTAGAGTCCCTGCATGCTCTAGGGAGTGGAGCCTCCTGTCCTCTCCATTATTGTGAGGCTTTGGTTAGAAGTTGGGCAGATGAATGGTCTGATCCAGGTGAAATCTGGAAGGGACCTCAGTGTTCATCTTTGTAATTAAAATGTATTGATTAGAATACCTTTTATGAGAACACTGGTGTTTTCCTTTAAAGAGGAGGAAGAAAAACATTAAATGAATATATGAGTAACTACCGTAACAAAATGAACATAAAATAATAATAATTAGAATTTGCTTGTGGATATGATTCTATCAGGAACTCACAAGGGAAATATACAGGATATTGCTGCACTTCATCACTCAGACGATTCTGGGTACAATTTTGAATCAATTAATCCTCTCTCTCCCTCCATTTAGATTGTGGTAGCATCAAGGAGCCCAAGTGATGGACTAAGGCCCTACTGTACTAGGCACTGTACAAACAGAACATAAAGACAGAAGCCATTAATGCAGTGAGTTATTCTTTTCATAAAACTGAATGGACTCTGATGATTGCGATGAGAGCGGGTAGAAAAGTAGGGATGCTTATGCAGATGTTCTAAGCTACTAGAGACCAATGAGATTTGTGAAACACATCCAACACCAGTTAATTAAAAAATTGGCAGAAATCTTATTCCCAGTTCCCTTCAGAGAGCTCTGCAAAATAAATGATACTTTTTTCTTTGGCTTTTCTTTCTCAGCAAGCTGACACCACAGCTGTGTGCAAAAGGAATGGGTCACATTGTATTTAGTTCAAATGAAAGTTCAGAGATGTGTCAGCCTTGTGCTTGGAAATACTCCACTACAAAATGAATCAGCCAAGTGAATTTACCAGGTGCCTACGAGACACACACAGTAGCTGTCAAAACTTAGCATCAGGCCACAAAGTTAAAATGTCATTCATGGCTAGACATATAGACCCAAGATTCCAAGGGTAACAAAATGTTTTGGCACCACAGAACTGTGATTTACACAGTGCCATTTGTTTTATTATCTGTGACCGGGTCAAGCTTCCAATAACCAAGAAAGACAGACTGAAAAACTATTCTACAACAAAGTAACTGTCAACAACTCTGATATCCAGTCTGTGGTCTTAAGTCACTATATGAAGTTAATAGCTCTACAGTCAAATCCTTGTCTCCTACCTAAATTCAAGCAGCCAAGCTTAGCACAATAAGGGGTTGCATGTGGGCTGGAGGAAAGAATACAGCCCCTACTCCAAAACCTTGGAGCAGCCACTACTACAGTCCTGAGGCGGTAATAGCATATGCCCATCCTGCACACTAGGGTGACCAAATGTACCAATTTTGTTTTTCTTATATAGGCACCTATTACCCCCTCACCACATCCGGATTTTTTACACTTGCTGTCTGGTCACCTTATCACACACACACACACAGGGGGTAAAGGCTGGTGAATCCATTTATTACTGGATTCAGCTAGCCTTTCCTCCAGTTCTCTCCTGGCCCACTATACGAGAATGCAGAAAGCCCCCTGAGCAGAGCTTGGCTCTGCAATCAACCTTTCACATGGGTCACAGGCTAGCTGGCCCCATGGCCTAGCAGTTACCCATCAGTTCTGCCCCTTGATTTAGACTTGTAGATTCAATAATTGATTCCAGCTCGTTGTAATGAAGTTAGAGTGACTGACCTCATATGCAGGTGATTACTTAAACAGAGTGGAGCTCAGCTGAGGGGAGAAGACCTAGGAGAAAGGAGTTAGGGAGCTGCTCCTCTTTCTGGGACGGGTCAGGGTAGACACACTGAGAAAGGCCACAGGGACAGAACTGACCCTTGTGGTAGGCACTGGAAAGGAGACAAGACTCAGGGAGAGATTGCAGAGGAGGCAGGACTCTCCTTCAGAGAAACTCACAGGGGGGCAAGTTAGGGCCCACAACAGGTGGAAGAGACCCACGAGGAGCAGAGCAGGCTCTGTGGGAGGGAGCCCTGGGACAGGATTTGTAACTGGAAGGAGAAGACATCAGTAGTGCAAGGGGGCAGAAGAATTATTCAGATTTGTTTTGGTTTTCATCTGGATCTTCCACTTACCCCAAAAAGAGACTGAACTTTGAATGACTTGGCTAACGTGATGAGCCCCAGGAGACCCAGTGAGAGGTAAACCGTCTGCAGAAACTGCTGGAGCCAAGGACACCAGCAACACTACACATGGATACAAGAAGACACTCCACGGGCGAGCATGCCCCCTATACGTGGACTTCTGCTTTGGGAAATGGGAACCACACCATTTTTCCTATACCTGCAGCCATCTCCAGACATGAAGAAGGCAAGATTTGTTCTTAAATTTAGGATGCTAACAGACAGTGGGTGAAAAACCCTTCAGAAGAGTACATTTCATCATGTGACCTGGAAGATATTTAATGAAGCACATTCTAAAACTACAGCATTCGGAACCTGGCTCTGATGTCATTCTTCTCTTTGTGACAGGCTGTTTCAGCACTTAACGGTCCTCTCTCTCTTCCCATTCTATTAACTATTGTACAACCTATAAGGTGTTGAAAGTTTGTGGAACAGATTCTGTGGGAGGCCACTCTCTTATCTTGTCTGGAACTCCCCAAAGTAAACATGGTCCAAACTATACATGGTTGAGTTCTTCACGTTCCTCTAATTTTCAGGGGGATGGAGGAGGTGTGTGCATTAAATCATGAGTGTGCATGTGTGCGCACACACACACACAGAATTACATAGGCCTAGAGAAGATTTGGATAGTTGCAATATTTCAATATAAGTTACATATGCACTCATTACAGGAATCAAATATTTAGTAACTATTAAGCTGCATTACAGTTTAGTGTGGAAACGGTTATGAAAAGTAAGTCTTGCAAGACAAACAAGGTTGACACTCCAATTAAACAAAAGAGATGAAATTAGGTGTAACTGGCTTTTGGGGACCAGTTTCATCCTCTTATCTGTTCCTTCTGCCATTTCTGGAGGATGCAGCGTATCATCTCTGGAAAGATTTCCAAGATACATGCTTAACCCTCATAAAGAGACTATTTTTAACCCTGATCAAGAGACTTTTTCCTTCCATTAAAAAACCCACTATAATTTTGACTTAATTTTACATACTTTTTCCCTGTAATATTCATAAACAGCCCTAAAATGATCTAATAAAATATTTAAAAGAATTCAAAGAGCTGAAAGATTGGATTAATCAGATCTAGTTCAATTTCATAACAACACAACCATAAATACTTCACTCTGATTATTTTAAACTTAATCTTTCAAATACAGTCACAGAAGATTGGCAGCACATCCAAGTTTCATACTATTTTTTTTTTTTTTAACAGTGTTTCTTCTCAACCGAAAGGACATTAAACTGATGATAAAATGAAATAGTCCATCCCTCTATGGAGGGCTCAGTTAGCAAAGATTCATCAACATTTGCTGAAAGACTGATTCATATTAATTTATATTGCAAATTGTTAGTTGTTCATTTCCATCTAACAAACAAGTCTGGTAAATTGCACACAGCTGTGTGGTAAACAAGAACAATGGTTTTAACATATGGATTTGATGACCATGATTACTGGTCACAGAGATAATATTATTGGAGCCATAATGCTCTCTTTAAATAATTATTGGCTCAAAAACACCACGACAAAGCTTTATTGTTGCAAAGTCATACAGAAGACAATGATCATTTACCAGAAGATTGTCAGATTACTTTTCTATAAAACCTGTTTGTGAATTTTTTTCTAAGAGCCTTTCTTCTAAACTACCAAAGAGCACCAGTTCCCATGTGTCCCTTTACCGCTGGTTAGGTTTGTGTTCACAGGAAGACACACTGTTTGCATGGATTTACTAGTCCGCTAATGATTTTATGACAAGTCTCACAATATTTGGTGTTTTATATGTCTATATTAGATTGTTAAATCAAATAGACAAAACCAAACCAAAATAATTAAAAAATAAAAAAAGACACCCAACAAATGCAAAGTTAAATCCAAAACCCACAACACAATTCTTTTAAAAGGCATCACAACAAGCAGATTCTGGAGACCATTTACTAACAGCCATGATTGCGTGAACATGCAGGATCATGAACTTTAGGATCCGATAAATCGCATATACTGAATTGCATGTGCCATATTGGATTCATTCTTGAGAAATATTAAAAGAAAAAAAAACTTGTACAAGGCTTTGCTTTCAAGGGAAAACACATATTTAAGTATCCTCTGTGCTCAGCTGATTCTTCAACTTCACTGGTCCCGATTCTGTACTAGCTCCCCAATTAATCAAAATAATATTACAGTTCCCTTAGTGCTACGCAGCAGTTAGAGAAAAGTCAGTTTACAGTAAAAGAACCTTGCACCTATATGAGAAGGATGCAAAAGTGTTTCACAAGAAAAAAAATTCATCGATAGGACTAAAAGAAATTGTAGCAGGCTACTTTACTTTCTAACAAGCTGTAGTTAGCAAACAGGAGAATTTTTCTATCATTCACTTTATTTTTAAAAACATATCATTTTGATAAGACAACTGGCAACATGATTTCTGTTAGTGTTCAACCGAGAAGTGGCAATTTATAGCAAATAACAATGGTTCTTATTTCTTCTATGCTTGAAATGATTCAGTATAGCAAATGGTAAGTGAATTGTCCAATGGTGACCATGCAAAGCACAAATCTGTTATGGAGTTACTGCCCTCTAGTGCTAGCTACCAAAAATAGGTTTAATACTTGCTTTTGAAATAGGATTCTGCAATTTTGCTAGTAATGTGTACAACACAAATACAGTGCTATCAATCATTTATATTAGAAACTATATTGAAGCTGAAATTCTAAGGCACTAATGGAAAACAATCCCAAAATATTCTCTACACCATTACTTCCTGTAATGTAATATTATCAGCAGTAAAATCAGTAGTATTCAACTTCCCATAACACTGTGATGAAGGGAATGTGATACACAATAGGATGGAATTGCACACCATATTTCCCATCTGGAAAAAAATAGCTCAGTGATGCTAAAATACTTGTCTTTGTTTTGCATATTATAAAATAGACACACATTTTTAATTAGGAAACAAAAGGCCCTTTAAGATCTAGTTGCAATATGGATCTAGAATGTGAGATTACAGAATCCAGTACTGAGGTTACCAAATCCAGTACAGATCATGCACCTGGTCAGGACACAGTTCAGTAGGCCTGGAATGAATCTTAATTAGTGATGTCATCCTTGGTATCATCTTGTCAATATTTTCTTTTCTTTCCACCCCCTCCCCCATTCCATCTTTCATTTTCTCACTTGTTATTGATTTTTGTGACCATTGATTCTGGTTGCCCAATTGGAGACGCAATAAAAAAAACAACTATTCTGAAGGCAGCTCTCGTAATGGTTTCAGAAAATTAGTCCCCTTTAAAGTGACTCAGATTGAAGACTCATAAAATGAGGCACCCAAAAACACTGGCTACTTTTGAAAACCTTGGCCATTGAGTAAACCTACCTCCAAAAATATGTTACTACAGTAAATGGGGTAAAACAATGAACAGCGCTCTCCTCAATAGGTTCTCCACACCCAAAAGAGAGAACACCAATTTGTATTGAATAAACGTGTGTGCACTTAGCCAAACTTATTCAGCAGTCGGATACTCTGATGTAATCACAGTGTAACACATGCATGATTTGGCTGCAACTGGCCGAGGGCTTTACAAATGCACCCTGAGTCCCTTCTTCTTCCTGCTGCAGAAATTTATTTCTGCTGCCACTGGGTCTGAGCACAGAGTAGAGAGTGACTCAGAGGCAGGGATAGGAGAAGGGAAACAGCTTGACCTAAGGCAGCATCACCACCAATTCTCCTTAATATTCTCCAAATAAGCAGCGCTCTGGGGGAATCTACCTGCTGGAGGGGATGTGAGGGAAAGGAATGCTAAGTGGGAAACGCTTAATTTGGGGGGGGGGGGGCAAGGAGGGGAAGCAGCTCTTCACCCTCCCACAACACCAAATGAACAGCACAAAATTAGCATGTTTCATCACTTCATGCAGAGATGTGAACTAGCTGCTGAAAGCAAAAGAAAACCAGGGAAAATGTATAATTATGGGTGGAACTAGGAGCGCTGCCTATAGCATAGATCACCCAACACCTTCCCTCATTAGGCACTGTTCAGGGGTCTCCCATAATCTAAATTTTGAGGACAGTGTCAGCTAAAACTATTCGGCCATTGCAGAGAGAAAGATCACAGAACAATGTTATTTTGTTCATATTCAAAGAATTCTTACAACTGTTTTATGAAGAAGCTCCATGGCCAGCATACTTGGGAGTAGAGACTTCAAAACTGGTAAGGGGTCATCAGAGGTCAGGGGGCACCTTTGGATATTCCCATGTAAATTTAGCCAAATTTGGCCAAGTTATAAGCGTTTGGATAATTTTTCAGTTTATATTTATTTTGTAGAGAAGTGGTGGGCAACCGCGACCTGCATGTGGACCATCAGGGTAATCTGATTGCAGGCCACGAGACATTTTGCTGATATTGACCTTCTGCAGGCATGTAACTGTACACCCATGCAGCACTGAGACTGACTGGGCATTACTCTTCGCAACTCATGTTTGTCTGAATCATTAAAAAAGAACAGGTATTTTTGGGTCACCCTTTTCTGCTAGGAGCAATTGTTTCAAAATCTGTTTCCAATAAAGCCCAGAGCTGAGCCTTTGGCTGCTGCTTCTGTAACCCAGGGACCAGCAAGTTGTGGACATGATAAACGAAAATCTTTCCAGCTGCTTTGTGATGAACTTTTTAAATTCCTGGCTGCAAGAGATTTGAAAGGCTGAACTGGTGACACAACATCCCTGTCTAGCTCTAGCCATGCAACATGAAGGCTCTGTAATTAAAGTCACAATGGGATATCCAACCTCGCTCACTAGTAGCAAAAGTGGGAAAGTAAATCAGATCTCTGTCGTTATTAGCTCCAGAATGGGCTGGGTTAGATGCTGACTTTTTCTTTCTACTTCTCAGTTTGCTTTTGATAATAGCAATACTGTAGCCAGGGCACTTCTATGGATTAACACACTTCTCTCCAGAGTGACTGAAACCACTTGGTCTTTGGCATTAGGCCTCACAAAGCACCCAACACATGATTTAATCCTCCAGAAATGCACTACTTTCCCTGCCTGATTGCGTAACATGAACAAACAGCTCCTTACACAGACCAGTGTAAACAGAAACTCACTGATTGCCAGTGGTAACAGAAGCCGGAAAGTTTTTTGGCAATTTATCCTATGCCACTGACAAACTCCCAAACAGCAGGCTCCAGACCAGACCCTAATCTCAGTTACCCTAGTGTAAATCCAGAGTAAAATCCATTGATTTCAATGGAGTTACCATGGATTAAGAGCAGGGTAACCAAGGTCAAAATCAGACAACCTACATCTATAATGTTTGTGCCTAGAAAATGTCTACTCGGAAGAGCTTCAAACAACCAAGCACAATGATGTTGCACGTCAGAGCCAGTGGTGGCACACCAATGTTTTGTGCTGGTGAGAGCCTGGGATTCTGGATGTTTATTAGCCTTCTTGGTTGGGTGGCTGGAAGGGGAAGTACAGCAGCAATAAGTCTTTCACGGAACATAAGAGGAAAATTCACTCATAAGGTTGGGAGGAGCGAGGGCTGGAGGTGCTACTGCTAGTTTAGATATATTAAAACTCTTTGTGACAAACTAATTTGCTATCGAGCTGTAGTTAACAGAAAAAAACACAGAAAGTGTGAAGATGGCAAATTTTACAGATTACTGATTGTTCAGCATTTTCATGCAAGTCCTTGGAAATGCAAGTCTCTTCTACTCCCAGTTAGCTCAAATGGTTTAATTTCACCTACTCTCATAATTAAATTAGGTCAGTTAATCAAGTTCTCCTGACAACAGCTAACCAATAGGTAGCAGTTTGGCTAGGTTTTTTCCCTGCAATCATAGAAGTATTCAAAAAACAGCCACAATTAAGACTGGAAATTAACAAACAAACAAATAAATCAGCACCGGAGAGTGTATATTAATTACCATACAGTGTATTCCTTCATTCTCCTCCCACTAAATTCTTATGGGCTTCACTGAGAGTAAGATTGGGTCTAATTTGATGTCATCCACCCTTTCTCTCCCATTGCCTAACCCAAGAAAGGGATTTAAATAAAGCATCTCTTCTCTTATAATATGATATGTGTAAGTGTTCCCAGGGAATAAGTAATGTAACACTCCCCAGCATGGCAGGATGTTATTAACAGAAAGAAATTTTACAGGACCATAAACAAGACAGCCAGAAAAGACCACTGAAACCATCTAGTCTCATGTCCATAAATCTGATTTTACACCAGCTCCAGATTTCACTCCCAAAACCACAAATCCTCAAACTTGTTCTCAGCTTCCCCAGTACTATAGCCCATAATAATACTGTGATACTTCAAGTGCCAAGTCTCTCATGTCTGGCAAAAAAATGAATGGTCATCTTTTGCTACCCAGCAATAACTACCATTAAGCCACCACCAAGTTCTTTCTCCTTGCCCTTGCTGTTTTCTTACTCCCATTGGCCGGAAAGGCACCACATTTTGTTTAACACCTGCCATTAACTACTCCAAATACCCAGTAAGGGTGATGCAATCTGATTGACATAATTAACTTGAGACAGCTGTAGGATTTGGAATTCAGCTTCATGTTAAATACTCCCACAAAGCATGGCATCTGCCCCCAAAGTCTTGCTCAAAATTTTTTCTCTCTTGAACCCTTCCCCAATTTACTGCTTAATTGACTGCAGCTAATCTGCTCCATACAAATTGTCCAGTTTTCTGCATTGTCCTTTAACTAAATATTTTCCTTGAGAAAAATATTTTCTTTTCTTCATATAAAATTAATTAGCAATGGCTAACAACTATGACATAGGGATCCTGAATTGCTCAACTAGAGCAACATTACATTTTTAAATCAGAAGATATCAAAGAAGAATTTTATTTTACAAACAGTGCAACACTGAATATGTGGCCATATTTATTTCCATTAATTTTAGGTTGCGAAAAAACAAATAGTATTATCTTAGAAGCTGTTTAAACTGATAAAGCATACATAGCTATTTCTCAGTCCAAAATGGCAGCCTACAAGTAACAACACTGTCAAAGTAAGAGAAACGAATATAAATAGCTCTAGTTGAAGAATTCAAGTTCAATAAACAGTTGTTCAATCCTCATTCATTCATCTTATATAAAGAATCAGAAAACACTTAGCTAAGTGATTGTGTTTTTACAGGTGGGGCTAGTAGCACCACCCATTATTAATGTTACCTAACACTTCCTATTATAAGATCTTGTTTTCAGTGCTTTTAACTTGGCCAAACTTTAATCATTTGCTCAGAAATTTTCCATTCTGGGTATCTGCCTCAGGTTGGAGGTTTCTGGAAAATGTCAGCCAAAGCAGTTGAACTATTTCCGAGAGCAAGGCTAGATGGAAATAAGTTGCTTTTCCCCATGTTAAAAAATTCTGGCAACCTTTTCTTTAATAGTTCTAGCACTCCCACTCTAGCCTGGGCTCTTGGCCCCTTCTGGGTGGGAGGGTGCCAGAGTCTTGGCTCCAGCCCGAGTATCAACACTGCAATTTTATTGCCTTGTAGCCCAATCCCTGAGAGCCTGAGTTAGCTGAGCCGGGCCAATTTAAATGCCTCGGAAACTAGCTAGATCCAACTCTTTAAGCAAACAAGAGTATTACAATCTCTCGTGGATGGTCTTGAGGTTGGCCATGCTTTAGAAAGAGAGAGAGAGAGAGAGAGAGAGCGCGTATGAATGAGTTTGAAAGATGCCAGCTTTTTTAGCAGTATTTAGTGCCAGGTCTGGATTACAGGAACTAAATGGACTCAGATGCACGAAGGTGGAAATGCGGGTTTCGGATGTTAACATATAATAACCTCTTCAAGCTTGAGGAATCATGTCAATAGCTTGTGAAATTAGGATCTATTTTATCACTACCCATATGTGAGACTTGGGCTTTTATAATTATCTGAGACTTAACGGTATTGTTTCCCTCTTTTTATTCTGTAATATTGTTTTGAAACTGTGGAAAAATAATTACTGTTATTGAATGTTTTTCTGACAGAAGTAAACCTTGTTTGCAATTTTATTGCCATAAGCAGATAAGGAAGGACAGAAATAGAATTCAGACCATTGCTAAGTAAGTAACATGAAGGAGGTTAAGAGAACAAATCTCTAGGATGTGCTGCATCTTATATCTTTTGATTGGATCATGTTCTTTTGTTTTACCCTTCACTGTTCTGTTAAACTTAATCAAGCTTATATTATTTTAAATCTACCTTTACTAATAACAAGCCTCTCTTCAGACCAAAATGAACATCTGGAATGTGAGTTTCTGACTATAGAGTTTTACAAGAATGTTAGTGTAAACCTCTGAAGCCATGTTCGTGTTCTACCTTCTATTTGCACTGCCTTCACAATAACGTGGCAAAGCTTTTTGATGTGGCAGAGAGATGAAATGATAGACTGTCTGCAATCTAAATACAGAAAGGGAACGGGCTGTACAGGAGAGAGTCAGTGATGAGACAAGCTTTTGCTCTCCCCATCTGAAAGACTGTTTGGTCAGTCTGTGAGACAGAAGAAACCAGACCTTTCTTGGTACACAAAAGAATTCTCCCAGGACCTACACCAGGGGGCGAGGACAAAGCATCCTCAGTTAGAATCTCTGCCAACAATCTGCTCCCTTTGTGCCAGACAGGCAGTGCACAGACAGCGGAAACCTCCCACAACTCCCCTGTAGGCACAGAGCTGGTGGATCTTCCTACTGCACCTCCCTCCGCTAGCGCTTCAAAAAACAGAGAGGGCGATTTGGTGGTGGGGTGGGATGAAATGGAGGTGAAAGAAGCCAGACCATTATGCACTCCAGCAATCCCTAGCTGGCCTATATTCCCATGAAGATCATACACAACTACAACTCCCCAATGCAGCAAGTTCAGCTGTGGCCTCTGATAACTGTATGTAGCAGCAGAAGGCAGCATAGAAATTCCTCTGCCTGCAGCACCAGGCAGTCTGGGGGCCCTGAATTTCCTCTGAGTCAGGCTTTTCAAGCCCTCTGATATGCATCAAAATCAGTACAGGCCTACTGAGGCCTAGAATATTTCCTGAAATTTTGGAATTGATCTGATATGGTGTTCAAAAGCTAGACAGACAATCATCAGCAAATTGAGTATTAGACCTGACTTCGCTCAGCCAATTAGCAACCTTGAGTGTTCAGAATTACTGAGTTAGGCCCCAAAAATCATGGGATTTTCTTTAAAATCCTAAAAAAAATTAAAAACCACTTAAAGTACTTTTTATTTGCGTTCTGGATTTTGAATATTTAGGGCTCATGTTTTCAATCTTATCTCCACAACCATGAGAGCTAGACACAATTTAAAAAAAACAACCACCCTGAAAACTGAGATTATGGTGAATTCACTTGACTTCAAATTCTATGACTAAGAAAAATGCTCAACATCACAAAACTTAACCTCTCTCACACTGTTGATGCATTTTCAATGTGTGGTCCACTCTAACCCCAATCCCTTCCAGCAGTTTTACTGCCTAGCCAGCTATTCCCAGTTTTTTATTTGTGCAGTTGATTTTTCCTTCCTAAAGTGTGGTATTTTGTTTTGTCTTTATACAAACAAAGAGAGGAGTAATAACCCACCTACCTCTAGTGACCGACCAATTAAAATACCTGCAACCTGAAACAAATACTCACCAGCAACCGCACACCACACAACAAACACACTAACCCAGGTACCTATCTTTGTAACAAAGCCCGATGCCAACTCTGTCCTCATATCCATTCAACTGACACCATCATAGAACCTAATCACATCAGCCACACCATCAGAGGCTCATTCACCTGCACGTCGACCAATGTGATACATGCCATCATGTGCCAGCAATGCCCCTCTGCCATGTACATTGGCCAAACCGGCCAGTCTCTACGCAAAAGAATAAATGGACACAAATCTGACATCAGGAATCATAACATTCAAAAACCAGTAGGAGAACACTTCAGTCTTCCTGGCCATTCCATTAAAGACTTGATGGTGTCAGTTCTGAAACAGAAAAACTTTCAGAACAGACTCCAACGAGAAACTGAGGAACTGGAATTAATTTTCAAATTGAACACAATAAACCAAGGACTAAATAGGACTTGCGAATGGTTCGCTCATTACACTAATTGATTGCATTTCCCTAGTTAATTTACCTTCAATAGTTGTCTCTCTCCTGTCAGACACAGATATCCATTTCAAAAGGTATTTTTTTCTCCTGCTGATAATGGCCCATCCAAATCAAACAGCCTCTTAGAATTGGTATGCTAATGTAAAAACAACTTTTTTTTTTTTTTTTTGCTTTCTGTGTGTATAAATGCATCTTACTTCTGTTCCATTCAATGCAACCGACGAAGTGGGCTATAGCCCATGAAAGCTTATGCTGAAATAAACTGGTTAGTCTTTAAGGTGCTACAAAGTCTTCCTTGTCTTAACTACAATACTAACTCCAGCAGTCCTCTGTTTCTGGAATGAGGAATGGCATTACACATACATATACATTTATACAGCAACTGAATCAAATTGTAATCTGGCCTAATCCTGGTCCCATTGAGGTCCACAGCAAAACTCCTGAATCAGAGGGGTAGCCATGTTAGTCTGGAATTGCAGAAGTGACAAAGAGTCCTGTGGCACCTTAAAGACTAACTAAAGTATTAGAGCATAAGCTTTCGTGGGCTAATACTCACTTCGTCGGATGCATGCAGTGGAATTATCCAGGGCAGGTATAAATAGGTAGGCAAGAACCAGGTTAAAGATAACAGGGTGGGTCCAATGAGGCTGAACCAGCTGTTATCTCTAATCAGGGAGGGTGAGGTATTCCTCTAGCAGCTGAACTGGAGGTGTGAACAGTGAGAGAAGAGAAACTGCTCTTGTAGTTAGCTAGCCATTCAAAATCTCTATTCAGTCCCAAATTGATTGTGTCAAATTTGCAAATGAATTGCAACTCTGCAGTTTCTCTTTGCAGTCTGGTCTTAAAGCTTTTTGCTGCAAAATGCTGACCTTTAAGTCTTCCATCGTGTGTGCAGGGAGACTGAAGTGTTCTCCTACAGGTTTTTGTATGTTGCCAATCCTGATATCTGATTTGTGTCCATTTATCCTTTTTTGTAGGGACTGTCCAGTTTGGCCGATGTACATAGCAGAGGGACATTGCTGGCACATAATGGCATATATTACATTGGTAGATGTGCAGGTGAATGAACCGGTGATGGTATGGCTGATCTGGTTAGGTCCTGTGATGGTACTGCTGGTGTAGATATGTGGGCAGAGTTGGCATTGAGGTTTGTTGCATGGATTGGTTCCTGATTAGAGGAGTTATGGTGCAGTGTGCTGTTGCTGGTGAGAATATGCTTGAGGTTGGCGGGTTGTTCAGCCTCATTGGACCCACCCTGTTATCTTTAACCTGGTTCTTGCCTACCTATTTATACCTGCCCCTGGATACTTCCACTGCATGCATCTGACGAAGTGGGTATTAGCCCACGAAAGCTTATGCTCTAATACTTTAGTTAGTCTTTAAGGTGCCACAGGACTCTGTCACTTCAACAAAACTCCTATTGATTTGAATGCGTCAGATACGCTATACCCTTTTGCTGCATAAAATAAAATGTCCAAATGCTTTAAGAACCAAAACACTGGTGCCTATATTTAAATAAAACATTGTGCCCCATTTACCATGTTCATCATTTGATATAACTAGCAACTGAATATATGCATATTAAAGCATGCCATAGATCCCTTTAATAGTATCTATTTATTCAAAATACCATTATCATAACACTGATTTTGGAATTAATAGTCAACAGTACATTTTGTCTTGCTATAATTTTTATATTCATTGATTCACACTGGATTCACATCTGCTAAAGCAATAATACGGTTCAAAAATATTAACAGAATTTGCAGGGAACAAACAAACTAAGGCATGTTGTGTTGACTAACTTTCCATTTAAACTAAAGGGAAGGAAGAAGCAGAAATGTCAGGCTATGCTGGAGGTCCCTGATTTCAGACTGTGCCATAACAGATATACTGATCAGGATTCAACAGGTTAGAATAACACCTGGGTTTCAGCAAAAATACTCACAATAAATCCAAGTTTTTTATAGTCTCGGGTATACATAGATTTGCGTTTCTCAATACTGCCACTGGTGTTGTTGGGTTCAGACTCCGCATCAAAAGCAATTCTTCGGAGTTCAAATATAATATCCCTTTGAGCCTGAGGGGGTTCAAAAAGGCAAAGGTCAGGTTTAAAAAAAAAAAGACAGAAAAATGTCTCCTGTACAAAACAATATCTCAAAATGCTGTGTGCTCTCCAACCCCCAGTCTTACTTTATCGGAATATAATGTTAAGCATTTAGACAGATGGACACACACAGTGACTGTCTCTCCCTATATCCCCAAGTCCTCCTAGCTAAGGATTTACATGAAGTATTAGTGTCCTGACAGACACTTAACAACTCAATCTTGCAAGGTGTTGAGTACTCCAGCCTGCACTTACTATTACTCACGTGGGATAACTCCCGTGCTTCAAGTTTAACTTTGTGCTCAGTGTTTTGCTGGATTCAGGTCACAGCGTTCTCAGAACCTTGAAGGACTGAGCCCTAAGCATTCCTCTCCATAACAGGAGATTTTTGTTACTAAGGGGATGATGGTGTTGCAGTAGTTTCAAATCCTATCAGTGCTGTACATCTGCAGCTCATCAAGAATATCTTGAGCCAGTAATAACTGTTTTGCCGTTTACAGCTACAGTGCTACTTTGGTTGATGATGTAACGTGTGACGTGTACCAGGTAATTGTGTGTATCATTTTTCCTTCTGAGTGAAGAGTTGCAGAAACTATCCAGCTTCTAAACATTGAAAAACAAGAGAGTGCACAATGACTGCACTGATGTAACCATATATAATGCTGTCTCTTATCTGTGGAACATCCTACCTATCCCAATTTCCCAAACCATCATGCTGTCTTCATTCAAGTCCCTCTTAAGAACCCACTTCTATATAGACTGCATGAAGCTCCTTTAAAATTAAAGAAACAAGACCTGAAAATCTTTCCCATGGCATCCTGACTTCGAGTCTTTTTTTTTTTAAACTGAAAACTTTTGGGTGCAAGGGCTGTCTATTTTTGTTTACTGTACAGCACAAAACATATTGTTGGAGCTAAGTAATATTGAAAACAATTATTATTTAGCCACGAAACCCCCCCCCAAAAAATGAACTAGAGTTACAAGGTGACTTAACCATATTCCGTCTACGTCAGATACTTTTAATTTGAACATTTCCTCTAGTTCCACATGAATAAATCCAACCAAGTATGACTACATATTTCAGATGGTTCTGATAAACATTATAAGAAAAAAAGACTGACACTGATCTGGATGCTGTACAGATTTAATTCAGGATGATGCCAAATTCAATTGATGAACCTCAAGCTTAAGAGACAGGGGTTTTTAAATGTGGTAAACTTGACAGTTTGTTATCTCATTTTTGCATAACAGAAACCAGTTCGTTTTCATGCAGTTTGTTTTTCAAACAAAATATCTGGCCTTAATTTCAGACTCCCTGGAAAATGGGTTTTTATAAACACACATGGGATATCCGTGATTGCTAAGAAGTGGCACTTTTGATTAATCTGCCATTCTTAGCTCTAAAGGCTAAGCTTGGAACTACATCTGTCCCCTTACTGTTTGAACTGGACTGTGAGAAATGCTTACCTGATCCTGTGGATCCATTTTGGTCATCATTCTGTCCTCCAGAAGGTTAAAGGTGAGCACTTGCAGAACATAAAGCTGGTGCGCCATTTCATTATTGATGGCCCTCTGTGCCCTGATAACATGCTGTGAAAGGAAGATATTCAAGTGAATGTCACCTACTCTTTTCCTATCACTGATTCCCATCAAGTGGACTCAGGTATTTCCATTCCTGTACGTGTTTGACGAGCAGTGGTGTATGCATACTGTTGAAGGGGAAAAGGCAAGCCTGATACTAGTAAGGTGTCTAGGTACACAGGTGTTCCATGGGCTGTGATATTAAATCTTATTCCTTAATAAGGTTCCTGAAAGCAGTGCACAGAGTTCTCTCCTCCTACCCTCTAACTAGCATGTGCAGAGAACAGAAGTTAGCAGCCAGGTCATTCTTTTGAAAAGTACCCTCTTCAGAAAGGCACATGCAAAGAGTGCATTTAAAGAAAGAGTGAAGAGAACAAGGTTTCTAAGCATAAGAGTATTCATGCTGCTGATATAACTGTCATAGTAAGCCCATTGCTGCAAGGGAATCAATTACAAATGAACCACACTCCTACCTCTACCAGATGATTTCATTCTATATGAGGAAAATGGTTTAAAATTAATTAAAATTAAAATGAAATGCCCATAAACAATAGAGAAGTCACCAAAGTTACAATGTCAGTGCCAAAATGATGGATAATTTTAAAGTCACTGAGGTTCACAAGAATGCCAGGGAAGCTAACTAGATTGATACAATCTTCATCCCAAGGGTTTCTGTAGAGGGTGTAACCAGAGGTCACTAGCTCAGTAGCATGTAAGGACAGTGCTACTCAGTGACAGTGCTAAATGAGATGTTTGCTACCCTCTGCTACATGGCATTGAAACATTTATGCTAGAGCATGAGTATCTGGGAGTGCTACTCATGTCAATTTCACAGCAGAGGTCAAAATCTAGCCTGTTATATATAGCCATTTAGGAAGGAAAATATAGCCTTTGAAATTGAAACCATGTGCTTTTTCCACACTGATCATCTAAAGAAAAAGAGAAGGTGAGGGTCTCCAGACTACCTAATCTGTCTAATGCCCATATCTATGTCATGTCAGATACTACACTAGAACAGTTTAGAAGCGCCCTGATCTGGCTCTAACTATGGTCAGTGACAAAACTCCCCTAGTCCTCAATGGGAGAAGGAGAAGGCTCTTTATTATGTTTATTAAGTCCACTTTGAAACACGTCTTGTACATCTTCCATGAAATTATTTATTACCAGCAATAATCTAACTCTGGCAGACTGCGTCCCATTTAAGATCTCAAGATATGTGGAAACACAAGAGTTTTCATATTGTAAAATCATCCACACATGTGATGCATAAACAAGCGCTAAGGCTGATTTTGAGAGCCATGCAGCACTGTGTACATTGTTTGCTTGACAGAAAGTTCAAACCCTAAAGTCTGGGATGCATTAGTAATCAAGGCCAATGCAGATTTTTCAAATTCCTACTAGTCTGCAAGCTAATGCTCATTTTCTCCAGAGGAAGGGGGTCCCTTCCCCAAGTTATTCATTATTGTAACTTGGTAGAGAAATGACAGTTTATGCACTGGGGAAATAACCTCTTTTCCCTTTTGAATGGGAAAAGAAGTTATTCAGCAGTAGAACTACCTTATCTAGCAAGCCACAAAACATATGGAAATAGAAAAACAGCTAAAAGAGCATAAACATGAATAATATACAACATACACCCACAAAAATGGCAACGTGTTTTTCTCTGTGCTTGTAAATAAAATCCTTGGTATCTTTACACTAATACTTACTGTTAAGATGATAGCCCGAAGCTGCTTTTGTGCCAAAATGTTTGCCATCTCCTATTTTGGTAAAACACAAAGATTTAGCTAAAAACATGTATTTCAGTGCAGCAGTGAGAAGAACTCTACATTCATTCCCGGGTGCGTTTTAGTACTGAATATCAGCAGTATCTCTCATCAAGAAAAGAAATGAGGGGCCTCACAGTTACTGCCTCAGCTAATCTTTAATTTTTGTTTAAATTCAGACCACTCTAACAATGACAGAGACACAAAGAAAATGAAGGGACTGGAGGCCAAACAATTTATACCAAGAAACAGAATATTTTGGCTATCCAAAAATAGCTATAAAAGGATGGAACAGTGATTGAGAACCAATACATATAATACGAGGAAAGTATTTAACATACAGGTATTCTAGCAGAGAAAGACAGGAGGAAGTCACACGTTTCTACCTGCCAGCTGGGACTTTGAAAATAAGTTATAGTGAATCAAGATGTGCAAATGTATATTAGACTTTAAAACAGCTGAAAACTAACACTTTACCTTAAAGTCAACAATTAGCCTGAGTTACTGTATCATCACTGCAAATCAAACTTCTCCCCACTAAAAACTGTTCAGAGATGGTCGGAGTCTTAGACAAGGGACCTTCGTTAAAATCTACACTTGCATCCTTCTATTTTATGATTTAACTTAACTTCTATTTTTATCTTTAACCATTCAGTAACCACCAAACATACATCTTTGATTCAACATCCATTCTTCAGCATCCAATCTCAGTTATCTAGCTGCATATCATACTGTCAGACCTTGTATGTGCTGTAATTGTCTCAGTATTTATAAAGTTGCCATTGCAGAAGTATCTAGACAACAGAACTCAAACTCTTATTTTCCCTTTATTCTTGTTTGCTGTATATACATTTGCATCTGTTTGATCTTTACGTACACACACACACACAAATTTCGTTCAAAAATATACTATTAAATTACATGGGTAAAATCTTGTGCACAGCTACCTATACACTGGTATTAGCATTTGGACATTTTGGGTCACTGCTGTAAATTGTGTCTTTTGCTATCATTAGTTCATCTGACACTGTCTTACATAATATAGCACAACATCAGTTCTAATGTTTTATAGTTCAAAGATACTACTTTAATCATAATCCATTGTGATTCTGTGCCATTATAATTGATTCAAAATAGTGCTCATATTCAGAAAAACTAAAAAAGTTGTTGCAAATAGGTTTGCAAGAATAAATATTAATAAAAGCTAACCAAGTTGAGTATTTGTATTAAAAATCTATGCAAGAACATGGAAAACAGGAAAAATATGGCTGAAATAAAACATGAGAAGAAATGGATAACTGCATAAAGGATACGTAAGCAAGGCAGAAGCAGCATAAACAAAGGCTGGCTCTGGTACTATTAGAAGAGAACCTACTTGCTCTAACACAGAAAAAAAGTGTTGACTTACAGTCAAAGGACAATCAAGGATGTTAACAGTGTTCACTACACCAAGCTAATGGTATTGGGTCAGAGTGCAGAGGTGAGAAGGGGGGAAAAAGTGACTGAAGACCATAGAAGTTTTGTTACAGTTTAATTTTTATTTTCAAGCCTCCGCTGATAGAGCAGTGATAGATTGTTAGTAGAGTAAAGGTATGAATTATAACAATAATTGTTATTATGCTGTTATTCCTTTTGAAAATTCAGAACAGTACAGCAAGGAGAGTGCTACAAGCACAATATGCTTCACAGTGTGGCAAATGAACAGGAAAGAAAACCAGTATGCTCAGAAATAAATATCCAATTAAGAAGACTAAACAATTAATCTTTCCATGAGGAATATGTGGAAGAATCCCTTCTCCATCCAAAGGAAAAACCATTGAATGGTTTAAAAAAAAGTGGGATAGCAGCATATCCATTTTGCCCTTAGACTATTTTCGTTTCCCTCCTTTCAGGTCACTTGTCCCTCCTACAATGGGTTATGGTCCATTTACAAAAAGGATTGTTAATTAAGAAAATCACTCTCTGACTCTAGCGGAGCTGCACAGATTTACACTGAATGGCCTACCTTTTAGAAATAAATTCTTGAGGTCTTTCATTAATACAAGGTTAGACAAAGTTCTCCATTTAGTAATCTATAGCATCACTTCTTAATAAAATGCAATCAACAAACAATACAATTGTATAGTTCAAAAGAGTTTTTTTTAATGTGTTATTTTGTTCCTCAAACACTTTTGATTTTCTTCTGCTATTGCAACAAAGTTCTTTTAAAAAAAAAATAACAACCACCATGACCCAGCATTATCTTTGATAGGATTAACGTAACAAAGGAATTTTCCTTACAAAAACTTTGTGTCTTTACATTACAGAGCCAGACAAAATAAAAAATAGTCACAAGTCACTACTAGAAAGTTAGCTATATTTTTAAATTACAGTGTAGTCAACTAAACAGAGTTGGAGCCTCATACTGCAGCTTATAGGAGTTTGCCAAAGCCTCAGACATTATGCAGGATTTTTATATAAAACTATGGTCCTTTTGAGGAGTTTGCCAGAATTTGCACTGCAATCATAAGTTTTCCTCACTTTCCAGTTCACCTGCTGCGTTATTGATATAAAGCAATATGGCATCACATCATGAACCCAGGTGTAAATTCCAAGTCACATTCTTCACAACTGTTAGTGAAATTTCTTTACTATTATGCCCAGTGTGTCTGGTTCTGACAATATGATCTTTCAGTTCGCTACTTCACATAAATCAACTTTCAGCAATGGCAACTGGACCTGGAAATCCAAGTCCAAGCAGCAAAACAATTAAATGAACTATGATTGCATCACCTCATTATTTTGCCTCAGAAATACAGAATGCAATGTAGAATACTCAGTGCCTTTCAACTATGGCAGAGCTGATTTCAGAAGCATGCAGCAACTTTTGTTTTGATTTAACAGAAAAATTAAATTAAATTAAAAAATGAAGGAAACAAAAACTTTCCATGAAAGCTACACTGAAAAATCCACTTCTTGTAAAAAAAAAGAATTTTTGACTCGCTCTAGTATTTTGGCACTTAAATAATTTGGCCTGAGTTTCAACAGTGTTGGACAAGCAGCACCTTCACATCAGATACCAGCGATGTGTCTCCACTAGAGTTCCCTCCATTGCTACCACTGGGGGGAAATTATAAGAAAAGTATCTAGCAGGCTAATATCTTAATAAACATAATGCAACTGTACCCATATACCAGACATCATACTCCAGCCTCTTTTAACATGGACCAGCAGTCTTGAAATATTTCCACGGGAGACTTCTGAGGCTATGTCTACACTACCGCGGTAAGCTGACCTTCGCTATGCAACTCCAGCTACACGAATAATGTAGTTGGAGTCGATGTACCTTAGGTCAAGTTACCGCAGGGTCTACATCACGGGGGTCAACTGGAGAAAATCTCCGATCAATTTACCTTACCTATTTACCTTATCTATTTACCTCATCAGGGATAAAGTACACAGGTCGACTGAAGAGCAATCTGCAATTGATTTGGCAGGTCTTTACTAGACCTGCTAAATTGACAGCCAGTGGATTGACCTCAGAGTGTTGAGTCTTGCTGTAGTGTAGACCTGCCCTGAATTTTAGCACTAAGTTAGCTAAGTGGAACATTACTACAGTTAGGCAATTCACACATAGCAGGATATTTTGTTTTCGAGCTATGACATAAAAAAGGAACCCCCGTTTTAAACAATCTGAAAAAAACAGTTTACAACAAAAAGAGTATGCTGTTACAGAGTGTGCTGGCAAAAAATTCAATGCGCTAAATAACTCAGGCCAACCTCACAGCAGTAAATGCAGACACTAAAGACTGCATTTTCCAAACACAATCAACACAGTTTATCTGAAGCTATATTACATCAGAAAAACTCAGCAGGCCTGATTCACCTCTCACTTACACCTGCAAGGCAGAAATGACTCCATTAAACTGAATGGAGGTACACCAATGTACAATAAGCAGGACCCGTATCACCTCTAGTCAATGGGAACAAAAGGTGAAGGGAGACCACAGCAGAGATGTAGATAAGCTGCCAAAAGTAATCAGACTCTGCTATAGGTCTGTAGACGAACAAAAAAAAACAACAACTCACCTGCCTCTTGTCATCAGGTGCTTTAAGGAAAAGTGCATTTATTACTGCAATGGTGTAGGTTTGGATTTCTTGATCTGTCCTGTGTGGAACATGATTGTAATAATTATGGCAGATGGCACATGGCACATGGATACGAGCTTTAGAAATTATTTTTTCTTATTGTGTTATCTGAGAACAACAGAAAATTTAGCTGAAGACACAAAATATTCAATAAATAAGCCTGCTAATAAAGGATTAAAATATTTTTATGTAATACACATTTAAAATGAATAGAAAGCTCCTGAAATATGATCCAAGAAAACCTGCAATTTATCTAATACTCAGTGTTACTGCAGACAGCTTTTGCCCAACCATCCAACCATTATTTATCCAAAGCACACTCAATTTGAGAAATCTTTCCTTCCCAACCTCATCCTCAGCAAGGAATGTTGTTCTATCCTACTACTTTTCCAGACAATGGTACACAAATGGATCCATCTGCATCCTAACATTACTCACCATCTCACCATTAATGGTGTCTCAGCTCCATTTCCCCCCTTCCATTCAGCCATATAGAAGCTACTACACAAACAGTTTAGCCAGAACTGGTGATATACAATGGACAGTACCACAAAGTTCATTACAAGTTGTTCAGCCATTGTGAACTGAGGCTGAATTTAATCTACCTCAGAGACAATATGTAAAACCTGTTCTCTTTGCAATTCTAATTTTAAACACGATGCTTGTTCAAAAGTCATTATCTAGGATACTCACCCCTGAAGATGTGGGATTAACTGGCCAATTGTGATTTCCTGGGCTACCTTCTGATACAGTTCATGGCTATTGAGCACCATAGACTCCAGGATGGCTAATGACCGTTGCAAGATAGAGATGTCCGCGGCAAATTTGTTCACATAACTTGCTATCTATAAATGTAAACATTTCAGTCATTCATAGAGTGCTTTACATGCACGGGGAAAGGGATGGGGAAAAAGCAGGATTAAAGAGCAGAAGGGACAATTTGTGTAGATGGTAGTTGTTAGATGTGCATAAATGAATACTAGGAAGGTATCAACCAGTTGTGTTTATTAAAATCAGAATACAAATAATGAAGCCAGATTCTCAGCTGGTGTGAATTGGTATAGATTTGTTTTAATCAATGGAGCTATATCAATTTACACCAGCTAAATATGTGGCCAATGTTCAAACGTGTCACATCGTACGAAATCACCACTGAAAAATTTTTGCCGAATGATGTTTTGGAAAGAGTGGGGAGGAATATTTTATCCTCCATAACATAATAATCCATCCTGGGCATTTTTCTCAAATTGTCACTGTTAAAAACAAGGTGGGTGAGCTAATATCTATTATTGGACCACTTTCTGTTGGCGAGAGAGACAAGCTTTTGAGAAGTGACAGAGTCCTGTGGCACCTTAAAGGCTAACAAAAGTATCGAAGCATAAGCTTTTGTGGGCTAATACGCACTTCGTCGGATGCATGCCTTACATATTTTAAGCTTACACATAGCTCTCCTTCAGCTCACTGGTAAAGCAACAGCTGTGTAGAAGTGACTAAAGCAGCAGCAACCTTCCCAGTGAAAGCAGCCTTCCTCTAGCATAATCTACATGTGTTTTCCCTCTATGATCATGACTTCCAGTGCAAAAAAAAAATCAGCCTCACTCAAAACCTATCTCCATCTTACAGTTTTTAATTGAGCCAACATGGCTGGCTCTAGACGTGGTTTGCTTCCACATGCATGATGGTAAAAACTCGTAGTAACTCTGGTCAGCTAATAAGTGTTTCATCCCTACTGCAGGTGTAGGTCACACAGTTGTCTTCTTGTAACCAGCTCAGCACGCTGTTTTTGCAGAGTGGCTATCACACCCCTCCCCATACCTATGTAACCAGTTTAGCAGTGCAGCAGAACATGTTAGACTGCATTGTCCTGCATGCTGCCGATGCCACTCTGTGGACAGACGCTCCTCAACTTACACAAGCGTTCCCCTCTGGAACGCCTTGCATAAGTCGGAATTTGCGTAAGTCAGAGACGTATCTCCAACCATTATGCCAACTTGGATTTCCGTAAGTCGGGGAGCGTCTGTAAACGTCCTCTAGGAACTCTGCCTTCTGCTGAGGACCTATGGGAGAACAGCCCAGATTTTCCCAGAATGCACGGACATAAGCATGATTAAGCAGAATGGTGTGTAAAGATGCACAAAAGTTGTTTCGATGACCAAAAAGCTGCTCCATGGGAACAAACTGAACCTTACAACTAGTAACCGGTTAAGGTGACCCTGTCTCTAACCAGTTACAAAACCATGGTTAAAAGCTATACGGTTGATGCAGCTTTAAGTTTTGTGCTTGTGAAATTCTGAGTGGAAGCAGAAGGAGGAAAACAGCTATTTTTGTACACATTTACTGTGTGTATTGTAGGCATCAAAACAAAGAGAAGGAAAAAAAATCTATTATGCTGCTGCTCCTTCTGCTACAGTCTCCCACCCCCACCCTCTGCCCCATCACTCTCTGCATGAATTTCTGCTCCTACAGACGATACAGTGGGTGCTCCTCAATCAGTACTAAGTGGGGTGACCACTGCTCCAATGTCTGTTGTGAAGTTAAATATCCACAGTTCTCTTACTGAAAGGAAGGAAGCAGAATGCCCATATTTTTACCTATTCTGCATTAAAGCAAGAGGAACATGAGATGCATATGATGGAATTTAAGTCAGGCAGCCAGGACACACAGATCAACACCGCAAGGAAGTGAACACAGAGGAAAGTTGTGAAAGTATAATCAAATGACAGGAATAGGAGCAACAGAAGAGCTAGCCTTTGTCTATACTGAGATTTCAGCCATCAGTGCAGCTGTATCAGTGCAAACCCCTAGTGTAGACATGATTTATACTGGTATATTATGATTTTCACAGGTCCAGCTTATCATGCATAGTTTCAAACTTGGCAAAATATGCCAATGGAAATCATGCTTCACTGGCAGCAGGGAAAGACTTCAGCAGCTCCCCATTCCCAGAGCCTTTCACTGAAGCAAGCAAAAGGTCTGGCAGGGGACAGACAGCAGGGAAAGGTTGCTGGAGTCTTTCCCTGGAGCAGAGGAAGGGTTCCAGTGGCAGGGAGTCAGCAGGACACTAAAAAAGGCAGCGTACATAGAAAGGCACTGCTTGGGAGAACAGAGAACTCGAGTACATATGCACCCCCTTTATGCATATCTTTACTCAACTTGCTTAAGCCATGTTTTACCATCTACACTGCTATTTATACCCATGCCTGGTGCACAACATGCGTAGGTACACGACATGTCACCCAAAGAAGGGTGCAGTGTAAGACGCACCCTTACAGGCCAGTCATATGCTGCACTGGGGGACAGGCAGTTTACATAACTCTAGAGAGCCATTTGAGTTAGTGCTGGCCACAAATTACTCGGCTCCACTGTGCAATAATACTCTCCTTTTACCCTTTAAACAACACTCGCCCTGTTTCAAGGACTATGAGGGAAGTAAAATAAAAAAGAAACCCTCTCCTCAGATGCAGTTCTAAATGTACCACAAAAATCTGTCTAAAAATAGAGCTGCTTGAATATCAACAACTATATTCATCAAATGTTGCAATTGTCTGATGAATAATTAATATGACAAGCACTATGTAAGTAGCAAGGCCTCCTTTTCTGGGGCAGATATTCAAAAGGGGGAGGAAATCATGCTCGTTCATAAAAGTTTCATTTCAGCAAAATTTTTTGTACCGAGCAGTGAACATGCATAGAAACTCCACACACACAATTCAGCTGCTTTTCAATTTTCTAAAAAAGATTTTGCAGCACTGCCTTGCTCATGGGTGAATTAAGAGAAACTGAGGCATGGAGACTGAAGTCCCAGTTAATCAACGCACTTAAAAATGTGCATAACTTTAAGCATTTGAGAATCCCCAACGGGGTGCTGAAATGCCTTGTTGAATCAGGTCCTGAAGGTCTTGCTTAAGGGGACACAGGAAATCAGTGCTTTCATCTCATCACCAAATAGAGGGGAAAAAACAAATTGCAACTTTATTGCTACAGAATTGTGACAGAAGGCAAAAAGCATCAGGTCCTCTAAACAGCAATCTGTTCATTAATTACTGCCTGGAACATTTTGATGTCAGTATAGGTATTGAAGGAGCTGATATGGTGTGGTCCACATGCCCGTCCTTCTGCAGAATAAGTTTTTCACGTGATTATCTTATTTTCAAACAAAGGACTATTACTGCATTTGACTAGCGAACAACAAACTGGATATAGTAAAAAAGACAGCTATTTTTCCTAGTGCTATCCCCTTCCTGTGCCCCCTAGCTTAGCAGTAGATCTTCAGCCCCCATATCCGCACTGCAAGTGGTCACGTCAGCCCACCAGGAACTTCAAAAGATGTGTCACGACAGAGAAGGAAGGTCTTAGCCCTGATCCCTTGCATGCATTGAAGGTGATGGGGCTCCACATGGGTGCAGAGGTCCATATGCACACAATACACTGCATGGTCGTGGCGTAACTATGCATCTTTCCTGCCTCTCTCCTTCTTTTCTATTTTCTCCCCTCTGCCATTCTTCCTTATTCTTTCTACTAGTCTTGTCTCTGTTCACTCTTTTCTTCCTTCTCCTTGCCAAGATGGCTGAGTTAGGTGCCTCACTAGGAAGGAACTCATTTTTAATAGGTTGCCCAGGGGCATTTACCGATTAGGAGTGTTGGCCCCAGAACATATGGCAGACATACCAATATCAGGCAGTGCACTTCTAGCTTTTCCTGTAATTAGTTTACATCCTGCAGAGCAAAGGAAGGGGTTGGATAAGATATTAATTTTATTTGGTTGACAAGGAAGCATTTGTGGGCTTTGTACTCATTTGCTAGTGGGCTCTTCTGAACACACAGGATGTGCTGTACTGGATCATGTCTTATATAAGACTGTTACAAAAAACAGTTGCATTCTATTCTTCACAGTGGAAAAATGTAAAATAAAGCTACCAAACCTGTCAGATATTTTTAAAAACAGAAAAAGATATGCAGTAAGGCATATTCAATAACTGTTTTGATCAGTCTGGAAATCTGTCTGTAAATATCTACATCCCAGACATTTAAATAGGACTCTCCGCCTCTGCTCAAAAGTGACGCTATCAGGTGATGAGTGACAGAAATTCTGTTCTGGGTTAACCACATAACCCAACTGACTTTAATGAAGATACATGAGTGCAAAAGAGCAGATGCTGGAGCCCATATTTTTTAAAATCAAATGTCTGGACTGCTCACAAGTAAGAGCTTTGATTATGAAAATAGATTTTTTAAAAATCTAGTTCTTTTTTCACTGTTCTGCTTATTTCCTATTTTTGATTCTTTCAGCTTGGCCAATGGAACTAAACTTGCCAGTTTCACTTAAGCAATAGTCATTTTCTAATCAAATTTAGATTGCAGACACTGCAGGGAAATGTCTCTAAGAAAAGAAGAAAAGTTTCCATGAGAAATTTTAATATTATTGCAACAGTTGTTATTTTGTGAAAATATTACTATTCATTTTATTATTTTATATTACTAGTCTTTTTATAAGATTTTGGGTCAAGTTTTTCCCAATAATGTCTTTTTCATGAGACAATGTCATTTTAATAAAAACAGCTCTATTCTCTGATTTTTTAAAAATGTTAATATTTTAAGCAATGAATACTATAAATGAAGAAGATTAGAGGGAGAAAACATTCTTTGTTTTGGTTTGTTTAATCTGTGCATTTGGCACTACTTTTGTATAATCAGTGTCACTGTTTCTAGTACATCATCCGTCTTCCCGGCTCGTGTGAGGAAAGAAAAACCATTTTAAACATGAAGATTTTATTATGAAACAAGAGAAATTAGCAGGGTGACTCAGGAGCAGGTGTAGGTCCCAAAACTACTTTTAAATCACTGTAGAGAGTAAGGTGGGTGAGATACCTTTTATTGTATAAATGATATTGAGGAAAAAGCCAAGCTTTGCAGTTACAAAGGGTTCTTCAGAGTCCCTTCATTTCAGTGTACAAGACAACCAAACTAAAAAGGAAACATTCTGCAATTGCTCTTGGTTCAAGCCAAAGCAAGGCCATGCCTTAAGTTTAAACTTTAGCTTTAGTTTACAGTAAGTTGATATAAGGTATAATTAAGGCAAAGTGAGTGTCCACATAAAGGACCAATTTACCTAGTCAGTTTCTAAAACAATTTAATAAATAAGCCTTATATACATGACAAAATTATATTTAAGAAAGGTACCACGGATTTGATCCTGTTCCAGGGAAGTCAACAACAGTGAGATTTCAGTAGAAGTAGATTCAGGCTCCACAACAACAAAAACTTAGTCAGAAACTGTCCTTCTCCTTCAGCCCTCCTCCTACTTTTAGATACATATTTTGCTGAGTTAATTACTATCTACCTGAATAAGAACATTTCACTCCAAATGCTTAAAACCTAGAGACACAAACTGACATTAAAAACATACACTGTAGGATAGAAGTTTACCTTTTTAATGAACGCCACAGAGAATGTATCCCATGATACAATCCCATGATCCATCAGCTCAACAAATGCCGTCAGTGTAAAGGACAACATATCTCCAAAGCTGGAAGAGACAGGAGTCATAACAGTTACCAATAATGCAACAGGGCAACGATAAAGGGAACAGTGGCAGGAACCTCTTAGAGAGGCAAGACAACAAAGCCAGAGATGTGTTAAGAGGTAGAATCAGAGCAAAAGAGGCCGTGCAACAAAGATACTCCAACACACATTAGCAAGCACTGGCATCAAAGACTGTCTCCTGGAAGAGACCAACTCACATTTGAGAGAAAACTTCATGCAAAGTCCAAGAAAATCACCCAATGCACATTAAACCTCTCTTGTAGTTCACATTTTTAGAGCTGAGGTAGGAAATCAAGCGCTGAGTCCTCCGTTAGCAAATGAAGTGGACACTCCCATTAGAATGTCATCTTGTTTTTATACCAATGTGTCAGGTGTGTTCACAGAAAGTTAGTGAATGGTTAATTCCTTTTCTTCACGGGAGACAAATAGAGGAAGTATTTAGAGAAAGACTACCTGTGTTGTGCAACAACTTTTCCAATAATTAATGTTTAAAGTCTATTTACAGAAGGAAGTCATTATTTAGGTTGCTTATAGGCAAAATTCTACCACCCTTTCTCCTGCTGAATAACACCTCAAGAGTTGTCCACTACAAAGTTGCATCAATTTAACTGAAGATGCCATTTTAAACGGATTTAGTGAAATCAGAGCAAAAGGCTGTATGGAGATTTGCAAACTGAATTAATAGCAATCTAATTTATATCAATTCAGTGTAAGTCAATTAGGAACAGGGTTATACTTAACCCAAATATCACATTCAGACTAAAATAAGAGTGTCTACACAGGATTTTGTCCCATTTAACTTTCTATTTAAATGATTTAAACTAAGCCAGTTATCTTGTGTGCAGTCAAGGCCTTGGTCTATCAGCAGCCCTACTGGTTTAGAGGGGCCATTCATAGAGTAAGGGACTATTCAGTATGGTAGTGGCAGAATTAAGCCCCAAATGAGGTGACACGATCCTTCAAGGTACTGAGCACTCTGCCACTGATCCAGGAACATACTGAAGCATGTGATTAACTTAAAGCACAAGAGCATTCCCATTGATTTCAGTAGTGACTTCTCAAGCACTAAAAATTAAGCACATGCCTAAGTGCTTTGCTGAATCCGGCCAACATTCAGAAACGAGCCCAATGTCCTGCTGGCAGTTAAGGGAACTTTGATTCATAATCCTTACTGGTATATTTGTTTTGTTTTACAAATCCTGCACCAACTAGGACAAATTGGTTATCATCTGCGCAAAAGGGAGGATTAACCTGACACAGAGGAATTAGACAAAGTAGGAAGGTTCACTGTTGCAGCTAGCACTCGTCGTTTAGTGAAAAAATTGGAGACTTCCTTGTTAATCTAGCATTAAGTGGTATTTTAACTTATCCAAAAATATAAAACTTCTATCTTTATTCCAGCCTTAGGCTGAAATATCTGAAGGACATTAGTTTTTAGGTCCATCATGCATCTCTTACATGCGCTTGCTTTGGAAAACTTTGTCCTTTTAAACATTAAGTGCTTTTTCAGAGCTGGGGAACTTCACCTACACAATTAGAGGGAGAGAGACAACATAGCTCCATTGGTCTCAAAATAAGTGGCTCCATCCTATTCAGTGACACTGTAAAACTCAAAAGATACCTTATAACTTTTTAGTTTTGTGAACAAGCAACATTCTAAATACTAATTAAATGTGGAAACCAATGCAGAGTTCAGAGTTCTGTGAAGGGAAAGATTTTGGAATTCCTTACATTCCCATGGCCCGGTCTAGACTTCAAATTTAGGTTGACATAGTTGAGTCAGTCAGCAGTATCCAGTGCAACTATGCTAATGTAACACCCAGTGTAGATGCATTTTTCCATCAACCTAGCTACTGCTGCTCAGGTAGGTAGTATTCTTACACTGATGGAAAACCCTTTCCATCAGCATAGGCTGTGTATTACACTATAGGATTATTCTGGCATTGTTACAGCAATCTATAATAATTATAAGTAAATCTAGGCTACATTAAATGTAAAGACCTTTGCCATAAGAAAATATAAAAGAAGATTGTATCCTTCTGGTGCTTCTTTATTTGTATAAATAAATTCTGGTAGATTTTTGACAAAGAAAAACAGAGGCAATTTTCTGCTTCCTTTTTATTGCAGAAATCCACGTCTTATCTACCCTGGAAGACTCCGTAGCAGTTAAAGAGCTAGTGAAATTTTAACATCACAAAAAGGTGGAAGATGAACAACTGAGAAGAGATTTTTAGGTCACCCTGTTTAAAGTTCTTTGGGGTTTCATTTTGTTTGCTTGCTTTTGGTAACACTTACTCAACGCCAATGCCTAAATGGCACTTAGGAAAAAAATACACCCTCCTCTGTAATTAACGGGTGAGCTCTTGTAACACACATCTCCAAGAGCTCCAAGAAGTCCTCTACTAAATCACAGATGATCAGATTTGACATTTCTGAATAAAAAAGGCAAGCAAAATCATATTAAGCATAAGGCTTCATTTATCTTAAAGCTAAACCAATTTAATAACACCCTAATTCCAAATGAGTGTCTGCACAGGGATTGAATACGATTTAACCAATCCACTTTAAATTCACACCATTAATAATTTGGATTAGCTTTCCTGCGTCCGAGCTCAGGTGGCTACCCCAAGCCACTGCCTGTACTGCAATGTCCATGTTGCTATTTTTAGCATGCTGGCTCAAGCTGAGCTAGTGCATGTCTGTCTACCTGAGCTGGGCAACATACCTCCCAGCTGCAGTATTCACATACCCTAAGAGGGAAATGCTCTAGCTTGAGTAGCCAAGCTCTGTGTACAGGAGAGACCCAGCTGGGGTTAGAGGAAAGAATTCAGCCTCACAGTTGCAATATCCCCAATGATAGGTGGAATCTATCAGCCCCTACCTCCAAAGAAACCTGTCTGCAAGATTGCAAGTACCCACCGAAGAGAGAAACCACTTCTGTGTGGCACAAATGGAGGGAGCATCCTTCCAACATAGGGTCTAAGAGTACTGCATGATCACCAAAATCATACTAGCTCTGCAGAATCCAGTGCCAGCCGCCCCTGTGTGGGCAGTGGAAGGGACAAGATTTAGCCCCCAAAATGAAAAACAAACAGTGCTTCGTGTAATAATGAGCGTGCATTCCTCTGAAACTTTGGACGTTAACACTAACACTTGTTAGCTACAAAATTCTCATCCTACCCCACCAGGTGTCACCATAGCACTTCAAATAATTAGTGGCAAGAGCAAAAAAGAGCTATCATGTTGGAACTAAACAAGCAGAAATTAAAAATAAAATCCATGTCCACATAAACAGACACCAGTAGGAGCATAATATTATCAAAGTATCAAACAGCCACTGTTAAGCTTAACAGAGGAGTAGCAGAAACAGTACAGCCAAGCAACCAAAGCAGTCCCAAGAATAATTAATTGGCAAGTTAAGATTTGAGCAGTGTGTTAAAGCCTGGATCATAGATTCATTTTATTTTTTCAGTATAGAAAAAATGGTTAACCTTTGTGGCAGGTGGAATGAACTTAAACTCCCAAGCAAAATATAAACTTAGTTTTGATACTTTATACTAATACATTCACCTAGACATACACACTCATACCATTAAGAGACGCAGATACTATAATGGCTGCAAGAAACTTCATGGAAATCCAGGTTTGTCCATAACAGTAATCCAAGAAAATAAATAGCGTATACCCTTTAATACAAAATCTCATCCCACCAGTGTTTCATTCATATTGAATCAGTAGGAAGAAGGCTCTCTCTCTATACACATTTGTACCAAGATCTTTCAGTACTATTTTATCTCATGAGGCACAACCAACCATAAACACCAGACCCTTTCAGCCTTTACAAAATGATTTAGCAATCTGGTCTTTATTCCTGGTGAAGCTGCTGTCAGCGTATGCCATTACAATAGGGATGACATAGGTTTTCTTTAATAATCAAAGACACAGGTAAATATAATCTCCTATCCTACTAAAACTGAGATTTTAATGAAGACTGAGATCAACAAAATTACACCACACTGCTGATGCAATACTGGATGCTATCCATTCTGAACACAGATCTTTGCACCTGTAGGTCCCTTACTGAGAAGTCAGTCACCCATCTCTTCAAAACTATATTATTTGAGACCTTTTCTGTGTGCATATCAGACCAAAATCTGTAAATTATTTTACTTTCCTGAAAATTTACTGCATTGTCATGCTTATGAAACTGATGAAACAATGCGAGATATTCAGTTTTCCCTGCTAAGAATATGAAAGGAATGTTTTTCCCTCCTTTTTCAACAAACATATTACCATTACGTCTGCAATAGAGAAACCACTTTGGGCAAAAACACTAGTTACAATACATCATTCTTCACACATGTATACATGATGTGCCTGAGGTTGTTAAAGCTGTCTAAGGAATTTTGATTTCCAATTAAAATAAATTAAAATTAATGGGAATCGGACTTCTAACCGCTCCCCTCACCCCCCCTCCCAAGCAGCTCTATATTCACATACATACACACTGGAACAACATATTCCATCAGGCATGATAATGCTGTGATGGAAAGCTACTGAGATCTTTTGATGACTCATTAAACTGAGGGGTTGCCTACAGTTCAAACACTACAGCATCACAGCTGCAGACACCTACGTCAACAGGAAGGATTCTCCCAATGGCATAAGTAATCCACCTCCCTGGGAGGTGGTAGCTAAATTGACGGAATTATTGTCTGGTCACAATAGTGCTGTCTACACTGGGGATTAGATTGGCTTAACTAATCACTTAGGGGTGTGAATTTTTTCACAACCCCAAGCAATGTAGATGGGTCCACCCAACTGTTTAGCGTAGACCAGGCCTTAGTGCAGGGATGGACAAACTTTTTGGCCTGAGGACTGTATTTGGGGATGGAAATTGTAGGGCGGGCCACGAATGCTCACAAAATTGAGATTAGGAGTGCAGGGCAGTGAGGGCTCTGGCTGGGGTGCAGGCTCTGGGATGGGGCTGGGGATGAGGGGTTATGGGTGCAGGAGGGTGCCCTGGGCTGGGACCGAAGGGTTCAGAGGGCAAGAAGAGGATATGGGCTGGGGCATGGGAGGGGGTCAGGGGTGCAAGCTCTGGGGGACACTTACCTCAAGCAGCTCCTACAGGCAGCGGTATGTACCCTCTATAGCTCCTACACGGAGACACAGCCAGGAGGCTCTGCAGGTTGCCCGTCGGCAGGCACCACCCCTGCAGCTCCCATTCCCAGCCATGGGAGCTGCAGGGGTGGTGCTTGGAGCGAGGATAGTGTGTAGAGCCTCCCAGCTGCCCGTATGTGTAGGAGCCGGAGGGGGGACATGCTGCTGCCTCCAGCAGCCACATAGAGCAGGGCAAGCCCCCAACCCTGCTTCGCGGCAAGAGCTTGAGGGCTAGATTAAAATGCTGGAGGACCAGATGTGGCCCCCGGGCGCAGTTTGCCCACCCCTGCCTTAGTGACTCACAGTGTTTTTGCTGTCCCGTGGACACAATGATAGCATTATAATGCCTGGGTGGGGATGTATCAAGTCATATGATAGGTGGTAAGAGCAAAAGATACATGGACAGGGTTGGACATTAACCGTTAATTGTCACTAGTAGCTAGGATACCAGCTCACCAAATTTAGTGGCTGGGGGAAATTCGCTTGCTCCTCAAGACAATTTTAGAAGGGGTGGATAGAAGCACAAAGGCAGCAGAAGAAAGGCAGTTGATCTACACTTGGGATGGAGGAAAGGCAGCAGGGACAATAATTGCTGTAACTCAAAAGGAGGCCAGGGAAGGGAATCAAATCCATCACTCAACAGCCGAGGGAAGAAAGGTGCTAAGTTCAAGCCCTGTGTAAAGTACTTGCGCTTACAGTGGAGTACTGAGCAGCTCAGGAAGTGTCAGTCTTATCTGCAAAGATCACGAGCCTGATTCTGTGCTGACTTGCACCTTGTGTAATCATTCTCAATGTGAATATAAACTGCTACCAAATGAGACTGATAGCCCTTCACACAGCCACACTGCGCGGGTGAGAACTACTAAACAAGGGGGGGAGGGAGTTGCCAAGCATTTTCTAGGTGACATAACAGGCGTTGCCAAACTGTGGCTCATGAGCTGCATGCGGCTCTTTTACAGTTAAAATGCAGCCCCCAGAGCCATCCATACACCCCCCGTTCTCCACCTACAAGACTGAAGCTCGGGGCTTTTGACCTGCGGTGGGGTGGTGGGACAAGGAGCTTTTGCCCTGCTGAGAGGGAGGGGTTTAATTACTTTAGCCCCACGGATAGGCATTAGGGTAGAAACCCCGCACCCTGGCAGGTCCATCACGTGAGGCAGGTTGTGCATGTCTAGCAGGAATTGAACTTCTGAAGTTTACTGTATGCGGCTTCGAGGGTCAGTATGTTTGGCCACTCCTGTAATATAACAATATAGCTGTACAATAGCAATGCTGCAGTTATCACAAATCAGATTATTGTGCCCACCAAGTACAGCGTAATAGTACTTTGGGTCCAACTTCTCAAGCTTTCAGTACAAAAGGTTAGCAATAACCCTGCCTGCATCTTCGAAAAAAGTATTACTTATTAACTCAGCTAAGTTTGCATCTTACCTCTCCACTATAGCCTGAGGGCTCATCTGTACTTGGCAGTTAATTTAAAATAAGGAAGAGTGTGAATGTAAAACACAAAAGCTATTCCTGAATAACTCAATGTGTAGACACCCTCATTCTGGAATAAGACCTTGTCTAGACTACAAATGTTCCACTGGCAAGGTACGTAGAGCACCTGAACTCTGCAGCTGAAGTGCTCCTGCCAATCCACCTCCACGAGAAGCATAGAGCATGCTGCACCCTGACTGAAAAATATGGACGACGTGTTGCATTACTGCGCTGTGATTGGCCTCCGGAAACATCCCATAATCCCTTGAAGTCAAGTGTCTGCTTTGATCATTGTTTTGAACTGGGCTGCAGGCATGCGGATATCCCCTTTCAGAGCTCCGTTTCTGACAGCCGGCCAGCATGCTTCTCTGCTCCAGGACACAAAGCAAACCATTACTGTGGAATGCTGCTGCTGCAGAGGCAGCCATTTGTGTGTGTGAGAGAGAGGCAGGGGATGGAGACTGATGTTGAGGTTTCCCCTTTCCCCCAGTCTACGCACACTGCCCCACAAAACACACTGTCTCTCCCCCTACATACACACAACATACTCCCTGTCACAGTCCTCCACCCCCACCCCACCTTTGAAAATCATGCTGCAGCCACTTGCATGCTGGGATAGCTACCACAATGCACGTCTCAGAGTTGCTAATGTGGCCACACCACTGCACTTGCAGCTAACAGTGTGAACACACGGTAGTGCTTTCCCTGCTGCTGTCTCTGAGGGCTGGTTTAACTCCAGGCCCTCTACATCTGCAAATGTAGCCATGGCCATAGACACAGCTTACACCAATCAAAGGAGCTGTACTATCTGCATAGCTAAACCACTTGTCCAAGTCATATTTAGTTATGTAGACAGAAGTCCTCCTCTGTCAGTATAGCTGGATCTCTGCTGGAGGTTTTGTCAGTGTAGCTATTGCTTAGGTGACATCCCTGATCAACATAGCAACATAGGACAACAAAACATTGTCATGTAGATCTAGCCTAAGAGTTCCTTCTTCTGGTTTAACATAATCTGATTTCTGGATGCGATTCAGGAGTTATTCAGGAACAGAAATAATTTTGTGTGTAGACAAGCCCTAATCTCATTGCTCTAGGACCAGTAATTTGATTGCAATCCAATATTTTACTCCGAAGTGTTGGTAAACAGGTTTTGAAAATAAAATAATGGCAGTCAATAGGACTAAAGGGACATAGATTTTCATTCAGAGCATAAAATTGTTATACAAACCTCGCAGGGCAACAGCTCAAGTTTTAATAGTGTCACCTTTCCTAAGATGGCATGTACAAGTTACTGTCAGTAACAAAATGAGACAGCAGCACTTTCAGAAATAGCAAGTCAACTTGTCAAACAAAAATGACTCACCCTTTTTTAATATTAGTTTTTTACTTCTCTGAAGTAACTAGTCACAGAGATAGGAAGGGGAGGCTGTGTGTGACACAAGGACCCTCATTCTTTTTGAAACTTTGGGCTCTAGGATTTTTAACTCCTGATCCACTGGACGTTTCCAAATCAGTCTGCTAGCTAAATGAAAACTGCAGCAGAGACTACTTTAGAGAACTACACAAATATTGACTCATTAAGATTAAACACATTGTACATTAAAAATGAAATAGGAAAACAAGTCCTAGAAATAGCTATTCCTCTAATAGTGAATGATTCTGATGCTTAAGAGCAGACATACAGAGACAAATCCTGTTCTTCATAGGAATTAGAAAAACGTACTCTAGGATAACTATCAATGTATTTTACACCGATGCAAGCTCATGTAGATACACTGTGCTAATATGAAGTGGGGCTTACACTGGCGAGACATATATGTAAATATATATGTAAATTATCCAAGTAGGGTGTAATATTTATTTTTAATTACAAATATTTGCATTGTAAAAACAAAAGAAATGGTATTTTTCAATTCACCTAATATAAGTACTGTAGTGCAATTTCTTTATCATTAAAGTTTAACTTATAAATGTTGAATTATGTACAAAAAATAAATGCATTCAACAATAAAATAATGTAAAACTTTAGAGCCTACAAATTCACTCACTCCTACTTCTTGTTCAGCCAATCACTCACACAAACAAGTTTGGTTACAATTTGCAGAAGATAATGTTGCCTGTTTCTTGTATACAATGTAGACAGCATCGCAAGATATTTACATGCCAGATGCACTAAGGATACCTTCATGCTTCCACCACCATTCCAGAGAACATATGTCCTTGCTGATGATGGGTTCTGACTGATAACGATCCAAAGTAGTGCAGACTGATGTATGTTCATTTTCATCTTATGAGTCAGATGTCACCAACAGAAGGTTGATTTTCTTTTTTGGTGGTTCAGGTTCTGTTGTTTCCGCATTGGACAGTTGTTCTTTTAAGATTCCTGAAAGCATGCTCCACACCTCGTTCCTCTCAGATTTTGGATAGCACTTGAGATTCTTAAACCTTAGATCGAGTGCCACAGCAATTTTTAGAAATCTCATATCGGTACCTTCTTTAGGTTTTGTCAAATCAGCAGTGAAAGAATTCTTAAAATGAACATATGCTGGCTCATCATCTAAGACTGCTATAACATGAACTGCAGGTACAAAAAACAGGAGACATACAATTCTCCCCCATTTTTTTAACAAGCATCGTCAGCATGGAAGCATGTCCTATGAAACGATGGCCAAAGTGTACGAATGTTTAGCATATCTGGCACATAAATATCTTGCAACACTTTCTACAAAAGTGCCATGCGAATGCCTGTTCTCACTTTCCAGTGACATTGGAAATAAGAAGCATGAAGTAGCATCTCCCCCACATGTAAACAAACTTGTTTGTCTTCGTGATTTGCTGAACAAGAAGTAGGACTGAGTGGACTTGTATGCACTAAAGTTGTACATTGTTTTGGTTTTGAGTGCAATTATACAACCAAAAATAATCTACATTTGTAAGTTACACTTTCACGATAAAGAGATTGCACTATGGTATTCGTATGAGATGAACTGAAAAATATTTCTTTTGCTTATTTTTACAGTGCAAATATTTGTAATAAATAATAATATAAAGTGATCACTGTACATTTTGTATTCTGTGTTGTAATAGAAAACAATATATTTGAAAATGCAGAAAAACATCCAAAATATTTAATAAATTTCAGTTGGTAGTCTATTTATAAAAGTGCGATTAACGGTGATAAATTTTTTTGTTTGTGATTTATTTATTTATTTAATCATGTGAGTTAACTACAATTAACTGATATCCCTACTTTAAACACAAACAGTCCCATCTGAAGTAATAGGACAACACATGCAATTGAGAAAAGCATTTAACCAGGGCATATATTATGTTGCAGTTCTCCTTTAAGCTGTTCTCAAAATCCCACTGGTTTTATCATTACTTGAGTCTACCAGAAATTCAAACTGGTATGATTATCAATCTTAATTTTATTCCACCAACATCAAAAAGCAAATGCATTCACTGATTATTAATAATGACACAAGCTACAGACTTAAAAAGAAAAAGGAAGTTGCTTGCTCAAATTAAAACAGCCTTGGTGTAGGAAACAGAGAGAGCCCCCACACCACAGTTTTAGTAGTTATAGAAAAGAAGCATCCATTGCATGAGCAAAGCAAAAAAAAAAAGAATCTTTGACAGGTAACATCAAAGAGCAGGAAACAGAGGTTGAAGAGCTGTTGAATCAATAAACGCAGATGTATTTAAATATAAAATTAGCAGGAAGGCCTGGAATCAATCATGCAAAAAGAAAAGGAAGTGTGCAAGACGATGATCCAATCAGGTTCTTACCAGGGCTTCATTATCTTCTGCAATTTCTGATAGCGTCTGTAAAATTTAAAAACTTCCACGTGAGGAGATACATTTTAATACAAAAAGTACAAGTTTAATAACATTCACATAGTATAAAGGGCAATAAATTACTGGTACTTCTTCAGAAAGGAAACAATTCAATATTTGGTGAAGGAAAGGGCTTTAGTTAATTCAGAAAACCTTTTAATTATCTGGCCTGAAAACTTATTTTAAGAAAGAAAGAAAGAAAGAAAGAGTTTCCAAAACAAAAATAAGTTGAGCATAGATCCTTTTGAACCTATTTATCTTTTCATTAGGAGTGGCCTGAGCAGCCTAAATTACTCTTTTTTATGCATACAAAAAGAGTTCATGATAATAAAAGTGTACACTTGAGACATCTTCTGTCTTAAAATTGCTATAACATGAAATCAGTTCTCAGAAACTCGTTTCTTTTCCTCCCTGTCTACATAACAAACAAAACTCAATCACAGGAGAAGACATGGCTAAACACTTTGCTGTAGATGGGAGGTAACTAGGTTGAAATCCTGAATAGCCCAGGACAAAATCCTGGCCCTGGTAAAGTAATTACCAAAACTCCCATAAACTTCAATGGGGCCAGGATTTCATCCTAGGTTTTTAAGCGTGGCTATAAGGACATGGTGAGGTCATGTCTACACAACAGCTTTAAGCCACATGGGAATCAGTTTCCCTGAGTTATAGCTATAGTATGCAGGCAGAGACTAAAGGTGGGTCTGTGCTTCAAACGTAGGTTTAAAGTCGACACACCTAAATTTATGGGTATCCAGATCCAGGGTGCTGGACTAACCCACTTGAGGAAAGGAGACTCCAGCTGCTAAAAATGTACATATGGGGTCAGATTCCAAAAGTCTGGCATCAGGGAGTTTCAGTTTTTGACAAGCTCTAATTCTAACCTTCATGATAACACCACCCCAATAACAGCTTCCAAAACACTCGGTGTCTATTTGTGGAGGGTGGTTTATGCACCACAGCCAAGAGGGTTTTGTTTAGACATTTCTTTTTTTTGGAGACATGCAATGCTGTGCAGGCATTAGTGAACCAGAAATTATGGCATCATATTACTATATTTAGGAAGCTGAAGCTGAATATTAAGTGGCAGGAAGAGGGAAAAGATAATAAGGAACATTTCAAAGTCATGGTTCACTAATCATGATTTGCAAATCATCATCCCAGTAATAACCAATTCCCGAAGTGCTGATTATGCCACTAAGCAAGCTAAGGTAAAGAAGCTATGAATGGTGAGATTGGCATCCAAAAAAAAAAAAATAGTCACTGAATCCAAAGAGCTAATTCGCCTTCTTCACCCCAGCTGTATTTCCAAGTCCTGTATGCCAACTGTTATAGAGAACTTTTGTATTTTGCAGATCTCACTACCCTGTCTTTTTAATCCTTTCTATCATTTCTTTGGGGGCCAACTTTGAGTTGGTATAACAATGTTCTCCAGCATTTATATATAGATAAACCATATCACAGGGTCTGAATTAGTCCAAGGTACTTGGTCACCCAGTTTTATTGTTCGTACAGTGCATTCACAACTTATTCTACAGTCATCCTCTAGGATAAGGAAGGCAATTTTCTATGATGAAATGAAGTAGTTATTCACATGGGGCCAAACTTGCACTCTGTAACCTATTTATTAAAAAAAATACAGTGACATCAAATTATGTTGCAAGAGGTGTTAGTGGGGTCAGGATTGGGATCATGGTTATCTGCTACTTTGCCACTTCTTCTGCTCAATGCTAACATCCTAACTGCTTTCAGCCAAACACTATCCAGTCCCATGTCTGCAGAAATATTTGGAACTTCAGTAAGGGGAGGTCTGATGATATTCGCAGCAATAATGCAGGATTACCTCTCCCTCTTCTTCACCCTAATTTTGAAGCGAATACTTCCTCTACATAAACAGCATGCTGTACATTCGACACATATTGCATCAGTGTGTTGATTGTCATTCATTTTTTATATTATATCTCACAAGTCCAACATGTGAAACATAACATTCAGTATAACTTTTCTTCTATGCAGTTTCATCGTTTCAGTCACTCATGGGCTTTCGGGGAAGAGTGACAATCTCGAGTGCCTTCTTGAGATAGGTCATGCTCTGCCCCAAGCTGGGCACTGCAGTAGAAATATTTTGAGACACTTCTATTAAAAAGTTATGTCCTAGCGCAGGGTTTCCCACACAGTTGGCCCTGCCCCACTGGTTGACCACCAGAAGGGTCCAGGTAGCTCATGTGTCCCAGCAGCACTCCCCCCTACCTGCACTCTTACTTTCCCTGGGCAGTCACCTACAGAGTGGATCCGGGTAGCAGCAGCGCAAAGGAAGTGCCTCCAGATCCCACTGTCACGTCCCTTGGGCAGCAGCAACCTGGAAAAGGCAGCTGGAGCCAGCAAATGGACGGTCAGCAGGGATTATGGCCTGAGTGCAGGGAGAGAGTGGCTGGCTGGGGCTGCAGGAGTGGGGAAGGTCCAGGGAAGCAAGAACCAGGGGTCTGGGGAGGTGGAAACAAGGGTGGGGAAGGGAGAGGGGGAATCAGGGGTAACAACTGGTCCCCAAAAAAGACAAAATGCAGTCGGTATGTCACCTTCGTAAAAAGTTTGGGAATTACTGATCTAGAGGAACCATGGCCTTGCGGCTAAGGCATTGCATTTAGATTCTGATATCAGCTTTACAGACTTCCTCTTTGACTTGTGGCAAGGGACAAATTTCCCTGAGCATCACTTCTCCATTTATAAGATCTCTCTAGGTACTCATAGGACTGTCATCAGTATCTGAGAACCTTCCAACTGCTTAAAAACAACAAGTTTCTCGATTTTCTTCCTTCTGGTCCCTCCTGAAATTTAGGGGCTTTGTGTGTTTGGGGGGGACAGGTGTTAAGACAAATGTGTTTTGCATTTAATTCTGAAAGTGGTGAGGGTTATTCTCATTTGTTAAGGGAGTGAGTGCCATCGTGGAGATGTTGATTCCATTAAAGTTCTCTCCCCAACATGATTCCACCGACTGCTCGCCAGTTTCATCATTCTAATGGAATGTATCTCAGGTGGCAGCTCATGGTTGTGGAGAACGGGGTGGCCTATTGTGGAGGAGTCAGAAAAAAGATTCTGGATTGTTGGATCAAAGGTGTCATCCATGCGGATGTTGGAAGTCTACCATAATAATTAGCTTTGTGAACTTCATCACCATGTCAGACAGCATCTCTATCAATTCCTCTGGGAAGGCTTTCATGTTTCAGCATTTGTAGAGAAGTCTGAATCTGGACTTCCTAACAATCTGTGGGTACACTGAGGAAGAATCCTTCTGTTGACCTCGTTGTCATTGCCACGGGAAGTGAGTTCCTGCTGTGATGCAAAACCCTTCTGTCAGCGTAGTAGGAAGCATCTACACAATGGCACTACTATGACATAGCTATGGCATCATAGTGTAGGATTCCTGTTTGAAAAGAAATCTTCCTGCTTTTCAGCCTGGAATGGAAGAGAATGGCTACTGCACTCAGAAGTTTGTCCTCCTTAGATATGGCCCTGTGGAGGACAGAGAATCCTGTAGAATTGCGATGAGCCTATACTGTTAGTCAGCAAGGTTTCTGGAGTGACTCACTTGACCTGATCTGCATCACTGATAATGTGACATATGGCAAAGATCTTATTGATCAGGAAGGGGATGATGTCCCAATATCTGTCTTTTCTGTCAATGTGCTGTTTGCACTGGAATAAATGGGAATAATACTGTCTTCATACCTCACAGGAGGGTTGTGAGGGTAAATTAATTAATGTTTGTGAAGAACTCATAGATTTTATCTGCTCATCAGTATACTATCTATCATGCCAGTTTCCATAAAGGAAAAAACTCAAAGTGAATGTCAACATAAAGTAAAAGAGTGAATAATGAAAGGTTACTGGTTTAGACATTCTGCTACCACAATATGTTCAGTGTTTGGCCTCGAAGGAACTTTGTGATACATTTCTGGCTGAATCCCAAAAAAACAGCAGTTCCATTTGGAATTCCCCAACCCACACAAATTTTATTCTTGCTGAAAGTGCATTGTAATATATGCCAAGAGCAGCTTCCAGCTGAGACAAACTTAGCACAGCTCCTACTGGGTCAACTGCCTTTTGGCTCACAAGGTAAGATTGCTGCCTATGAATCAAAAAAGAGTCCTAGTCTGAGGGCTTTTCTACACTTGAAACACCTGCAGCTGTGCCGCAGTAGTGCTTCAGTGTAGACACTACCTACACCAACGGGAGAGGTTCTCCTATAGGCTCTATCTACACAGTGGGTTAGGTCAGTTTAACTATGTCACTCAGGGGTGTGGATTTTTCACACCCCTGACCAACACAGCTGGATTGACATAACTCTTTAATGTAGACCAGGCCTCAGCCAAAGTAATCTACAAGACACACAAATGCTTCATCTACGCTAAGGAGTTTTTGTGAAAATTTCACACCGTGGGTAATGTCATTGCACTCTACTGGTGTTAGCAATATCAAGAGGGCTAAAACAGACATGTCTCCGATGGCTGACTGGTAGTGTGTACAAACCCTCTTATGTCGGTGCAATTTATGTCGCTCAGGGGTGTGAATAAGCCACCTTCCTGAGCGACGTAAATTACACCAACCTAAGCACCTGTGTGGACAGTGCCATGTCAACAGGAAAGCTTCTCCCACCAACACTGCTACCACCTCTCACAGAGGTAGTTTTACTGTGCCAACAGGGGACCTCTCCCATCGGCATAGAGCATCCTCACCAGACATGCTACAGCAGCACAGCTACTTCTAGTGTACACTGGCCCTCGGTGTTTTTAAACATCATGTATCAAAACATGTTCACCTCAGAGCAGGTTTAAACAACACTGAGTTAATCACACCAGGCAGGGGACACAGAACTAGGAGCTTCATCTACAGTATGACTAACTTTGTGAAAAGCGAATGTTTGGGAAAATGGAAATTTTTCACAAATGCTCCCTCATGCAGAATAATAGAGCAAGTTCAGCTACTGGACAGAGGAAGGATCTGCTAAACCAAATTAAGTCTTTAGCTGGATTTTCAGGCATAATATTAGAATATCTGCTTTTTGGACATCAGACACCGTTTAAAATCAAGGGGATAATTAACTGCATTTCAGAAATGTTTCTCGCTCTGCCAACTCTTCCATTTTTTTAAACATATAGTAAGATGTTTTTAGTGGTTACAACATTCCAGTTCCCGGAAAAAGCTTCCACCACATACAAAACAAACGATACTCAAGAAACCTATGAAATACTCATGAAATACTGTTGCCTAGCAGCCCCAAAACCAATGAAAAACATTTAAGTAAGTGGGGGGGAGTTGTTTGTACCAATTCCTGTTCAATCTCCTACTCAAATTTGATTACATTCTGATCAGTGGTCAAACTAAGTAATAAATTGATGTTGGAAAAAGAAAACAAAAACTAATACTATAGCAGCAGCAATTCCACTCTCATAAAAGCCAAACGTCTTCATGCATCATAGAAAGAAAGACAGATGCCAACGAGCCATGCCGCTAGAAAATTGAAAAACCTGTGATTTTAAACTGGTCTCATCATTTTCCTCAAATTTTAAGTTTTCATGCTAAGAACCAGCCTATTTTTCTGTTTTTCATTGTGAGGAGTGCAGTGTTCAAGAAATATAAAGCCACTGTTCACTCTGTTTTACAGAAATCTGTCTCTTGCCAAAAAAAAAAAAAAAAAAAGAGGCGAAGTACAAAGTGTCTACCTTCTCCCTACAATTCGCCTCATCGAGGCATGAATATCAACACTTAGCTAGGGCCATTTAAATGCTAATGTTTTTAAGTACCGTCAAGGTAAAAACACCACTGAAGTCTATCCTGGGATCCACATAGCTACAACTACATGGCACACAATTACACTGAAGTCAAGGCATTTCATAGAAAAGCACGATTTTCAATACTCTTCCACCCCTTTTTTTCAGCGTGTTCTCTTTGCTGACTCATTCTTTAAAGTGGACTTTTCCTGTTGTATACAATGCCTAGGTTAGAAAGACCAGGAAATAAAAAGGAAAAATTCCAAGCATGAAGTGACCTGGGAAGAAAAAAACAATCCAGATAAAAACACTTTTCTGGTTTGCAGCAACTGTAAATGGAAAATGGGCACCTGGTTCTTTTTATTTTTCTTTTCTTCCACTAGTATATCCTTATCAGCGGGAGAGAGTTAGGAGGATGCTGTGGTTTCCTTTGTGAGCATAATGGATCAGCAGTGTAATAAGCACCTTTTTTTCCAGTGTTGTCAAACAACATAATCAAATCATGAACCCATCTGGCAATTTAGATGGGGCTGAACTATGTGTTACCAAATCATGCTCTCACTTGGACTTTGCAGGGCTTTAAGGATTAAAACAAGGTTTGGTACCATTTATATTGCAAGGTGTGTTTTAACTGTGTTTGGAGATTCCTATGTTCTAAGTGTGTCACCTGATGGGTTTTATAAAGAATGTAAAACTTATTTGCTGCGTTGGCTCAAGTGTCTTTTGTGGCACATTGTGGATGATCATTCACAGAACACTAACTCTAATATGGTGGTGCTGTAAACTAGAGCTGGCTGATCCACCAGGGGATATAGTCTAAAGCTCAAGTTAGCATAATTCATCAGCTGCTAGCACAACTATGCTATAGTGTGAATGTAAGCGAGCTTTACTTGAGCAATCCCAGTCCTCCAATGCCTTTCCATAATTCCCCCAGACAAGGTCTCTCTCAGTTCACTGGGAAGTATTCCTAGAAGTCTTAGTGCCACATGCAGGTGAGTGCTGCACTACCATGGACATGGCACTTCACGTGTGATTTTGAAGTGAGGATGTTCTCACTCAAGCTAGGCTAACTCGAGAACATGTAACTCAAGTTAAATCTACAGTGAAAACTGATCATCAGACTCACAATGAAGATCAAGACAGTCTAGATGAAAGCAAAACAGGAGAGAGTAAGAGAGACCAGGAGAAAGAGTGCATGTGTGTGTTAGGTTCAGAATTTGCCCTTTCCATTTTCACCAAAACTCTAAATTAAGTTTTCTATCCTTGTGGCTATTAGGCATGAGCTTCCCGAGAAATTACTGTATAAAATGACACAGTCTAAAACTTGAACAAGATGCACTGTGCGGTACAGATGTCCTTGCTCCACAACTACTCTCACCAAACCAAACTTTAGAAACAAAATCAGACTGCAATCACTCCAGTCACCACTGCAAATTGCAGAGGCTCCGATGAGCTAAACAAAAAGGAAGAATGCAGTGAGTGAGCAGCTATAGATCATAACATGTGAATCCTTTGGAATGTCTTTGGTTCTGATTCTCTGCTCTGGCACACCAGTTTTAGGGTTTGCCTACCCTGGATATTATTGCACCAGTGTACCTGCATTGATATCGCTACCCTGTTGCAAACTTCTAGTGTAGAAAGAGTGGCTAGTGCAGCTTATCCCTGTTCGAAAGCCCTGTCAATGGAAGCCACTTTTTATATTGGTGTAGCAGATCTACACATGTGCCCAGCCTACACACAGAGACAAGTTTGGGTGAGGTAATCTCTTTAATTAGGCCAACTTCTGCTGGTGAGAGAGACAAGCTTTCGAGATTACCAAGAGCTCTGTGCAAGTTTGAAAGCTTGTCTCTCTTACCAATAGAACTTGGTCCAATCAAAGATACTACCTCACCCATCTTTTCTCTCTAATATCCTGGGACCAGCAGAGCTGCACTAACTCTGCATACAGCCTGCATATATACATACTTGAGCTTATTTAACTCAGCATATGTGAGGACACACTTAAACCAATTTAAACTTGTCTTATATTGATTTAGCTTAATTTGGTCACTAACCAACAAAAGCTGAAGCAATATTAGCCAATTTAACAAAAAATTATTGAAAAGTTATTTTAATTAAATCAGGACAGCTAGGGTTTTTTGTACTGCATATCCACCAGTGCATAAATCTCTAGTGTAGTCAAGTCCTTATGCAAGTGAAAAATTGTTGTGAGGAAGTGCCAAATCAAACCCGCTGTATCACTAGCTGGATTGCAGGCCGTAATCTAAAATATCCACATAGGTGCCCTTTACGGTATCTGTTACAGTGACAGCAAAGCACCATCTGTAAACAGCACCTTTTATGTAAGGATCTCAAAAGCCCATTGCAAACAGAAACTACTGAAGTACTAATTAGCAGTGTGTTGCACCAAGAGATGTGAGTCTATTTTGCAGAAACTTCCAGTAACTTCCTCAGTCTTATGCCCATTGAAGTGAACAACAGAACTCTCAGCTACTTTCATGGAACATGGTAAGGCTACTTCACACTGGTAAAAATGGCTGACGTTTTCCAAAAGAGCGTAAGGGAGTCAGGTGCCTAACTCCTATTTACTTGTAAAAATCTTTGAAAATCCTATCAAAAATGATAGTAAAATTAAAGACATAACTTTAAAGAAAACAAAAGGAAGTGGATTTTTTTACACTTGTATCAAAAAGTATACATTAAAAAACCAGTTATCAGTTGTCACTATTTAACAGGAACCTTGGGACCAAACATTTAACAAATGAAGTTTGTTGTTTCAGGGCAATGAAGACCATGTTGACTCCTGGGCTTTGTGGCACAGAAGTGACTTGTGACCTCCTAAGATTTCCTTTTCCCTCTGGGAAAACAACACATTTTTACAAGGTTTCATGTGATTGCACAGATATTGTTTAGTGGGACTGTTCAGATACTGCTTTTCATTTTCTTATGTTCATTTAGTTTTAGAAAGTGAGAACTGTTTACTAATATTTTAAGCTAAACTAATGTGTATGAGAGAGACACACAAAAGTGATGGAAACCAGTGTTACCGTTCAAGCAAAATACTTACTCTGTGCCACTTTCAACCATCTGTGTTAGGAGAGAGATACCATCTAGATTTATAAATTCCTGAGCAAACGTAACATCCCGGGAGTAACTGGCTAAGTCTTTCAGTGCTTCTAACTTGGCATCCATACTAGACGACTGGATCCTCTCGTGGAGCTGCTGTGCATTTTGAGCCTCACCAGAGACAAAAGAGGAAAAAAAAAACACATTAAAAATACCTCCTCAAATTCTTAGTTATAAATGTAATGTGTAAACGATGTACTGGAGCCCCAAATTTATCCAAACAGAACGGATTATTATTTGTATTGCGGTAGCACCCAAGAGCGCAGTATTCGACCTGTATCCCTTTGTGCTGGGCACTGTAAAAAAACAAACCCAGAACAAAAAAAAGATAAGCTTTTTGGGCCTATGTACTCTTAATATAAAGTGTGACCCAAACAATAAAACTATCCCCAAAAACAAGGTACATAATGTAGTTTTTTTATAATTAGGACAATGACAGTTTTTTTTCAATCTATATTTACTCCATTCAATGCACTATTCCATCACCCTTAAACAAAAATATATTATCCTACTCCAGATCCTATGCAGTGCACACATGGTACTAATTTCTGTTTCCTCTGCTCCTTTCCCTACCTTTTTGCTTTTTCTTTTTCTCTGTTTTATATCCACAGCATCTGTATTTCCAAAGAATATGGGAATGATTTCCTCCTAAAGTATGTGATGTTATCACACATACATCATCTTATTGACTCAATTGAATCACATATTAAAAATATCCTGCCCATCAATGTTTAGCTCTCTGATCAGATATAATGTGAAATCTGACAGGAACAGAAAAAGTAAAGAGCTAAAGGGATTTTTTAAAATTAAATTGTCCAGAAGCCATGTAAGTCTGTTTTGCATCGTTTAGCAAATACTTTAAAATACATTAATCTCACATTTTCAGTCAATGCTCCCAGAACAACAATTACCTGGATACAATGTCCAAAAGCTTCAGCTAACCAATCTTTCTATTATTGATAGAGCCTTCCCTTCTGTACTCAAATGCTTGTAAAATTCAATTTCCTACAACACACTTCTGTGCAATGACTGAAGCGTGAATCTGAAGCAGCAGACCATTAGGAAACTGAATTAGTGGTAAGGACAGGCACAGTCACATTCCGATATTATATTTGCACTAAGGAAAGCTGAATTTGTTCTGGCTGACAATTTATTTACTGTATAATTATTCTACACCTGCAAGGACCATGGCTTTTCAGTACGTGCTGTGAATATCCAGGATTGAATGTATAAGTGAATATTTTTGAACAGGAGAGATCGGAAGTAATAAAAAATAAATATGTACTTTATATATAACTTTCTATTCATCAATTTCAGAATGCTTGGTAAACATTAATAAATTAAGCCTCCCAACATCCCCTGCCCCCTAGTAGGTAAGGAAAGATCATTTCCCTCCATTTTACAGATGAGTAAATTAAGGCACACAGAGGTTAAATGATTTGCTCAAAGCCATGCATGAAGCCTATGCCAGAGACGAGTACAGACCCCAGATCTCCCAACTTCCACATTAGTCACAACACTATTTTTTTTACACACACGCATGCACGTGCACGCACACACACACACTCCTAAGCCATCTATGAAAAAAAATAAGTTTTGCCAATAGGAGTACAATTTTCTTTCTAAAGGGAGGACACACTATCCTACAGCATCTATTGAAAAGCCATTATTACTTCAAACAAAATGTCAACATCCGTCTCCTTCCTCCCCAAACAATCTTTCATTGAGATGTTCCTTCTCTCCCCAGGCTAGGTCTACACCTAAAACTGAGATCCACTTAGGGGATGTCTATACATCGGGTTTAACTCTACCTAAGTTACGCAACTACAGCTATATGAATAATGTAGCTGGAGTCAACATAGCTTAGATTGAGATATTACAGTGTCTACACCGCGCCAGGTCAATGGGACAAACTCTCCCTTCGACTTACTTTACAGTTCTTGTTCTGGTGGAATACCAGAGTTGATGGGAGAGCCATCTGCGGGTCATTTAGTGGGTCTTCACTAGACCTGCTATATCGACCCACTCAGTGGATCAATCACCACCGCGTTGATCCACAGTAAGTGTAGATATACCCTTAGATACAGTGCTCAGGGGTGTGCAAAACCTCCACACTTGGGTACTGCAGTTATGCCAAACTAAATCCCTGGCACAGACTGTCTAAGTCAGGGATCGGCAACTTTTCAGAAGTCATGTGCCAAATCATTTATTCACTCTAATTTAAGGTTTCGCGTGCTAGTAATACATGTTAAAGTTTTTAGGTCTCTTTCTAGAAGTATATAATATATAACTAAACTATTGTTGTATGTAAAGTAAATAAAGGGTTTTAAAATGTTTAAGAAGCTTCATTTAAAATTAAATTAAAATTCAGAGCCCCTGGACCAGTGGCCAGGACTTGGGCAGTATGAGTGCCACCAAAAATCAGCTCACACGCCATAGGTTGTCTACCCCTGGTCTAAGTTGACAGAAGCATTCTTTCATTGACCTAGCTATCGTTGCATGGGGAAGTGGGATGGAAATACCACTTGTATACAAATACAGTGATGGAAATACCCTTGCTGTTGCTGTAATATGCATATACACTGTGACTACAGAGTTACAGTGGCACGCTAATGGAACTGTGGCTTTGCCACAGTAACTCCCATAATGTATATAAGCCCTCTATCTCCATGACTGTCATATCTGGGAAGGATGGCTAGCTGCCAGCATGGAGGTTTTGCAAAACATTAATATTTCTCAGCTCAGCTGAACTCACTTTGAAAATGGTTTCAAAGACATCATTAAGCATGTTACTGAAACGAACCATCCTCAAAATCTATTTAGAAGACCTTCATTACTACTGCACCAAGAAAGTCACAAACTAAGATGTTAGGGTCTCATCTACATAGATATAACCAACAAATTTGACAATGATTGTTGAAGGCAGTTACAAGATAGGATGGTTGGTTGTGTGAATGGGGTTAGATGTTGTCGTAATTGTGCTTTAGTAAGAGGGGAGACCTAAGCTCATAGTCCATCAACACCACAAATCTACTATGTTGGGAGGTCACATGGTAACTTGATAATGTCCTGACCATGTTTTTTTATGGCAGTTTGGTCTTGCCAGTGTGGATAGGAACAAAAACAGTTATAGAAATTTTCTGCAACCTTGCAAGGCCAAGTGGGGCCAAGATTTCACCCAGGACTGTAACAGTTCTATAACATGATAGCAATACGGTTTAGTCCTTTCTACACAGGCTAGCCAAACCACAATGTAACCTAGCTATGATATAATAGTAGTTAAACTCAGTTTTTGGCTGTGTAGATGAGAACTTAGGGCTTGGCTACACTGACATTTCATAGCACTCTAACTTGCTGGCTCGGGGGTGTGAAAAATCACCTCCCTGAGCGCAGCAAGACTGAGTGTTTTAAAATGCTAGTGTAGATAGGCTCCGAATCACACACTCAGCGCTTGGAGCTAATTCCTTCGTCCACACAACCACACTTGCACTTCAAAGCACTGCCGCAGAAGCATTCCTGCAGCAGTGCTTTGAAGTTTCCAGACATACCCTTAGTCATGTCCTTGACGACATCTGTCTACACCACTGTTAATGCTGCACCAGCAGTAGCGCAACAGCAAAAGATTTCCTGAAAAATGAATGAGGACAAGGTTTAACAAGGCAAAGGTCAAAGTTTCTAAGCAGTGGTGCTCATGGTATGTAAAACAACCCCTTGGAAGTCTGTGCATTCAGAAACCTGCATTCTTTCTGCCATCAGAAGAGAGAAAAATCTGGTACTGGCAAATCAGATCTTGATTAGAGAATAAACAAATATTTTTCTTAGTAAAAATATGGGTAATTGTCTCATGTGGCATCTAGCCAAATGTAATGTTGGCTATTGACATTACGTGCCACATGGATGAAAATACTGCTGCACTGAACAACACGTACTCCTCAAAAATCGTCTAGTTCTTGTTGCCATAGTGCTCATATGTGCTCTTACAGAATGTACAGTCTTGCTGAACAATGCATTAAAATGACACCCAGATGATACATGCTGAGTGGTTACCACTGTGCTCTTTTAATGATTTATAATTCACGAGTGGATGGACAGTAGAGAACACCGCTCATTAAAGAATAGTAGAGCTGGCTGCCACATGTCTCTTATTAAAATATGATCCAGGTAGGAATAAGAAATAAAACCCTTTTGAGAAATATGATGAGGGGAATTAGCCAGAACACTGCTGTTCCAATAAAGTAAGGGTTGTATTAAAAAGCTCCCCAGTTTAGAAGAGGAGGAAGCAGAGGAGGAGAACAGGAAGCTTGTAAAACGCACTCTGTCAAAGCTGGAGTATTTCAAAAGGCCCTCAAGAAGCCTAAAATGTCTGTCTCGTCTTGTTGAAAGGACAGCCAGGATAGGCTGCACCGTCTGAACGGCAGTCCTTAAAAGCAGACACAGCTTGACAGGACTGTCAGCTTTAAAATAAAAAAGAAATGATCTAAGTCCATGATGGGAATTTGCATAGAAAACCCATCAAACCTTTGGAGGTTAGGAACTGCTACAAAGGGTTCCACTGACTGCTACAAATTAATCCACCACTGTACACTGCCTAAGTACTCCTTCTGGCATAGGAGAATACTTCACACCTTGTATCTTTAAACTTTGCAAACAATTAACACACAAACTTAGGGAAGAGGAAGAGCATCAGCATGGGAAGGAGGCTGCAGAAATTTTTGAATCCAGACATTCTCAAACATTGACGCACGCTGGGTGAAATCCTGATTCTACTGGCTTCAACAACAAAACTCTCAATGATTAAGCTCTTCAGGGAAGGGACTCTTTTTGTTCTGTACAGTGCCTAGCATAATGGGGTCATCGTCCATGACTGGGACTCCTAAGCACTAATAATAATGGCAAAACGCCCATTGACTTCAATAGGATCAGGATTTTACTCTTTGTCCTTTACGACATAACTTGAGAAACATATAATGAAATACAAGGTAGTGTACATATTTCAGCTTGCTATGTAGATAAATTAATCACATCATTCCCATTGATGTAAACAAAATCAGAATGTCTAATCCCCCTAGAATAACAATGTGTACAGACCATTAAGAGTTAATCTAGAGTATTTTACACCAATCAAAGCAAGGAAATTCAGTGTTTAGGCTGCAACTTCATCCATAACACAACCCATTATACTCCAGAAAGCTCCAACTAAGCAATGAAATTCAATTGAAGGCTGCATAGGCAAATGGTTACGATTTTTATAATGATACTTAGCAATTAGAACTTATATATGCAAAGCCCTGTTCAAACATAATCCACAAAAGAGCTCTCTGAAGTATGTTAGGATCAGTGATAGACATTTAAAGACAAATCTGTGACAACAGAAGATACTGGTCCAGTCTCCAAAGTGAGTCAGTGGTAAAAGAATTATAGATGTAGTGCATAGGCATGGAAAAAATAGTTTAAAAAGAAGTTTGGATACATTCAGTAGCTACTTACTAAAGTTTTAGAAAAGCACACAATCCAAGAGATGTCACTATTTATAACATCGCCTTGGAAACTTGAAAAATGAAACTTTTACTCTTACCTTAAAAATAGCTTATCCCTTCATTGCATGCAGACAGACATATCAAAGTAGCTCATTATTTACTATTATAGGGTTATACAGGATTGCTGGTTAGGTTTTTTAAAATATTTAATTCATAATTAAAAGATAACAATGATTACAAACTTGGGCCCTAATGAATAGCCCCCATAAAGTTAAGTTTAGTGTTTGTAAGATAAGGACCTCAGGGTTTGATCCCCAGTCCTTTACTCATTGAAAACATTGGGCCTATATGCATAAACAAGGACAAGAGATGGTCAAAAAAAGATCACCAATCTCTTTTGTGTGTGTACGATAATCTTGGTCCAGACACCTCAAGGGGAAAACAGGGAGTCTGAACTCCAAAGAACGTACATCTGGGTTACCTGGTTGTATACCATGTTATTGAGTATAAACATATATTATCAAGTAAGGTCTTTTATGAAAACTTGCTATGTTCTGACTTTGATGGTCACCAGGAGATGGATATACAGTTTATGCTTACAAACATATGCATATACATATGAGTAGAAAATTGTAATTATGGCACAATTGCAGCTCCACCTCACACAAGTTTGGGGAAGCAATCAGGCAGGGAGGGGCACCCCCCAGGCTAATTGTTCACATGAAAATAACTAAGTACCTAGCATTGTACAACCAAGGAAAAGGCAATGATGGACCATTAAAGTTATATGGAAAGACACAGAAACTGAAAAGAAAACCCCAGTCTTGAAAACTAAGGAAAGAGGCAGTTTCCACCCTTTCTGGGTAACCTCAGTCGCAGAAAAAGAAAAAAAGAATTACAAACCTTGTTAAAAGAGAAAGGGTTTATTATGTGAGAAGGATACTAAAAACAGAGGGCCAGCATCTCAGCGGGGTACTGTCCATGAACACTGGAAAACTATTAAGAGGAAATGGATAACATGTATTAGAGAAGGGAATTTAGCTCATAGAGAAGAGTGAAGACTGAGATTGCATCCTTACAGTTCTTGTCTGTGTAACTTATAAGTGTTTGCTTTTCCTTACTATTTCATCTTTGAATCTGTGATCTATTACAAAAACTTTTTGTTTATTTTTATTCCAAGCAGGTCTCTGTTGTGCAGTCTTGGTGGAGTGTGCAGTCCCAAGTGGACTGATAACTGGGGGCAAGTTTCACTCCTTTAGGGTGATGAACAAGAAGGAAAAAGTCAAATTCTTAACTATCAGACAGTCTTAAGGGAAAGATCTGGGAAGATTCAGGACCAGAAGGGCTATTGAGGTCATCTTGAAAGGAGTAACTGGTGGGTGGAAGCCATGGGGAGACACCTTTATGTCTGCAGGCTGGCATTAAGGCACCCAATGTTACAGGGCAGGTGATGGTCTGGGTGATCCCCAAAATATGACAATGTGATTTTTTGAGGATGTTCATGAAAAAAATGGTGTTTGCATTTGCAGAAATATTGTGAGTACTTGTTGACACATGTATTTGCACAATGATACTTGTGCAAATGTGCATTTGCACAAGTATTCATGCTGGAAATGTTAATGCAAGCATCCTGAAAGCTATTCGCTGATTCAGGAGTCATCCAGTCAGGTAGCCAAAAAGAAAAAACCTCATGTGACAAAGGTGGCTAATACTAGCATATTATTAAAAGCTAGTACACGAATCAATAATTATGGTACAGTTCACAAGAAACCCATGTTTGCATAAACCATTAGTTGAATAATTTTGAACATGATAATACACAGATGTCCAATGCTGTTTGTGACAGGGAATAGTCACTTAATTTGTGTGCTGCTAATATTTTACCTACCTCAAGTAAAGAACAGTTACTAGAATAAGGGTTTGCAGGACCTGGTGTATAAAATATACAAATGAATGTTCACAAACAGTAGCAGATGCCCTTCTGCTTACTGCATGGGAGGACAGACTACTGTCCTTTAGGAATATTTTCACACTATACAATGATTATAACTCACTTATCCATCTACACACCCATAACTAGAACAGAAAAATCCCAGAATGGGCAATCCCAGACAAACTGACGTTTCACTCTCATATAAGTCCACATAAAAAGATAAATGCTGGATAAGATCATAAGATAATTCCACAGAAACATAACTGGGCACGGGGGGAAATGTGTCTTGGAAAATGGCAAAAATACTATATACGGCATACCGAGATACTGAGGAAGATAATAGGAGAGTAAAGATAAATAGGAAAGATAGAAACATGAAAGCCAAGATAATATGAGAGAAATTCAATCTATACTCAAGTAACCTAGGAGACAGAGTGTGAGAGTGTTTTAAAGAGGCGGCAAGGCAAAGCATTGCTTAGGGAAAAAACAGTCCTCAGAGAATCATGAGCCATGAACTTTGCAAACAGATCTGAAGAAACAAAGAGACAGGTCAAATTCCCAACAGGTCTGACAATTGACATTCACAAAGTTCCAATTCAGTGAAATTTCAAACAGGCAAGTCAGAAATCTCTAAAGGAGACGGTTTAGAATGGATTTAGCAATGTGCCAGTAATTACTGCATTGCAAAAGCAATGCTATAATGATTTATAGAAAAGAAGCCAAAGTCTAAAAAAGACACTGGTAATCCAAATTTGTGATAATTAAAAGAAAAAACACTGTACTTATACTTAGGGTTTCAGATTTAATTTAAGGGAAAAACACCCTCACTGTCTCAGGCCATGGTTACACTGGCACTTTATAGCGCTATAAAGCCCCTACGAGCGCTATAACCTACTCTCCGTCCACACTGGCAAGGCACTAATAGCGCTATAACCGCGGAGTTATAGCGCTATTATAAATCCACCTCCTCATGGGGAATAAGGGCTGTAGCGCACCTGCTGTAGCGCTACAGGAAGAATGTGGACACCCACTGCGTATTAATTGGCCTCCAGCCTGTCCCATAATTCCCGTTCGAGCCACTCTGGTCATCACTTGCAAACTCTTTTGTCCTGTCCTCAGGTGACCACACGTCAGACCCGCCCTTTAAAGTTCCAGGGAAATTTGAAAATCCCCTTCCTGTTTGCTCCAGCCAAGCGTGGCGTGCTCTCAGGGAACCCTTGCAAGTGATCATTCTCATTGATCAGATTGATTGCGTGGCGTGGTCTCAGGGAATCCTTGCAGGTGATCATTCTCATTGATCTGATTGATTGCGTGGCGTGGTCTCAGGGAATCCTTGCAGGTGATCATTCAGATTGATCATCATGACTCCACGTGCCATGCCTCCTCGCAATAGGCGATCCCCAGCATGGAGCAATAGTGAGGTGCTGGACCTCATCAGCTGCTGGGGGGAAGAGACTGTTCAGTCTCAGCTGCGGTCTAGCCGCAGGAATTTTGACACCTATGGGCAGATATCACGGGCCTTGGCAGAAAGAGGCCATGAGCGGGACACTCTGCAGTGCCGTGTTAAGGTAAAGGAGCTTAGGAATGCGTATCGCAAAGCCCGCGAGGCAAACGGCCGCTCCGGGGCAGCCCCGGTGACTTGCAGATTTTATAAGGAGCTGCACGCGATACTTGGTGGTGATCCCACGGTCACTCCATCGACCACCAGGGACACTTCCCAGCCCACCAGTGAAGGGGGGGGTGAGGAGGAGGACGAAGAGCAGGAGGATGAAGAAGAGGAGGAGGAGGAGGACGAGGCAGCAGCGATCCAGGGCACGGAGGAGTCCCTGGACGCATGCAGCCAGGAGCTCTTCTCAACCCAGGAGGGCAGCCAGCCACAGCGTCCGGCGGTTGCAGGGGCCAGCTCAGCAGCGGATTGCGGAGGTAAAGCTGCTTTTCTATGGGGAAGGCTGGCAGCTTGGGGTGGAAAGGGATGAGGGGGGCATTCCACCTGGTGCTCTGTTCAAGCCAGGAGGAGGGCAGGGGGGCATGCAGCCAGGAGCTCTCCTCTAAAGCCAGGAGGAGGGCGGACAGCCACAGCGTCCGGCAGTTGCAGGGGCCAGCTCAGCAGTGCATTGCGGCGGTAAAGCTGCTTTTCTATGGGGAAGGCAGGCAGCTTGGGGTGGAAGGGGATGCTTGCATGCTTGCCTACATGTGGAATAGAGCATTGATGTAGTCTATCACCTCGCGGTAGTCATCATCAGTAATCTCTTCAAAGGTCTCAAAAAGAGCACTTGCAATGCGCCTGCGCAGGTTTCCCGGGAGAGCCAGCGTGGTCCCCGTCCCGGTCACGGTCACTAGTCCCTGCCACTGTGCCACAATGGGTGGGGGGAGCATTGCTGCACATAGGCACGCTGCATATGGCCCTGGGCGGAAGCCGCATCTTAATAAAATCCCTTCCCTTTGCTCCTCAGTGACTCGAAGCAACGAGATATCTTCCAGGACAAACACCTACGGAGAATGTTGGAACAGGGTTCAGAGTAGGGCTCCTGCCACTTCCCGGCACTCCACCCCCCCCCCCCCCGCCCCCCGCCACAGCTTTTCAGGGCAGGAAAGAAATCCTTCCCCCTGCCTGCTGCTCACACTGTGGCTCCTGCAACGTACCGGCACTCCCCACCCCCTCCCCCGCCACAGCTTCTCAGGGCAGGGAAAAAATCATTTCCCTTGCCTCTGGAGTCCACTCACCATGGCAGGGGCTCCGTTGCTGTATCTGTGCTGTCTGCGGGACAGGCAAACGGGGAATGCGGGGGAATGATAGGCATGTCTGCTCTTTACAAGGGAACCACTGTGAAATGTATCTTTTTATTTTAGAAGGGTCGTCCTTCACCCCTTCGCCATCGCTCTTATCAACAGCTGAGAGGCTCAGGCGACTGAGGAAGCGGCCACGAAGGAGCAAAGAGGATCTTGTACAGCAAGTAATGCAACAGGCTGTAACGGAGAATCGAGTTGCACAGAGGTGGAGGGAGAATGAGAGCAAGTTGAGGGAGAAGGCGCGGAAGGAGAATGCGATTCACCGCCGGAAAAGCACCGACAAGCTGCTCTCATTACTGCAGCTTCAATTGCAGACTATGCAGCGGCTTGTCACCCTTCAGGAGCAGAAGCTCCGCACCCACCACCCCAATTATCGTTTGCCCCAACTCCCTTCCCCTTCCTTGCCTCTGTACCCTCCAGGCCAGTATCATCAGCCAAATGGTTATCACCATCCACAGCTGCCTCCAACCCCTCTGTCTTCACCGGACAACCCCCAGACCCCAGACCATTATCCACTGCAGTCTACCCCTAATAACATGCCTTACTGGCCACCGCAAATGGGGTTCGGGGGACATGGCCAGTTTGAGGGCACTGGAGACTCAGAGACCCGGACATACTCCGATCTCTGACTGACCCCACGACACCCCCATTGCACCTCCCCTGCCTTCCCCCTCACATGCATCACAATATTTTCTTTCAGCAACCGAAGTACCTGTTCAATAAATGAATTGTCTTCTTAATAAATGGGTTTTTTTTATTAAGTGTACATACATTATTACAGGCTACAGAAAAGCAAATGCCTGTTCCTGTTAAAAGAATGCTCCCTCCCTCCCTCCCTCCCTCCATCTGCACCTCACTTCAGAACTGGCTTTCAGCCTCAAAATGCTCCCTCAAGGCTTCCCTGATCCTAACAGCCTCGCGCTGGTCCCCTCCATGAACCCTGCTCTCTGGCTGGGCATATGTGGCCTCCAGGCGTTGAACCTCAGAGGACCATGCCTGAGTGAAGCCTTCGCCCTTCCGCTCACAAAGATTATGTAGGGCACAGCATGCGGAAATAACCGCGGAGATGCTACCCTCGGCCAAATCTAGCCTCCCATAAAGACAACGCCAGCGCGCCTTCAGACGCCCAAAAGCACACTCCACAGTCATTCGACAACAGCTAAGCCTGTAGTTGAACCTTTCCTGACTGCTGTCCAGGCTCCCTGTGTACAGTTTCATGAGCCAGGGCATTAAAGGGTAAGCAGGGTCACCAAGAATCACTATGGGCATTTCCACTTCCCCCACGGGGATCCTCTGGTCTGGGAAAAAAGTCCCGGCTTGCAGCTTCATGAACAGGCCGGTGTTGCGGAAGATGCGTGCGTCATGCACCTTTCCAGACCAGCCAGCGTTAATGTCAGTAAAACGCCCACGGTGATCCACAAGCGCCTGGAGAACCATGGAGAAGTACCCCTTTCGGTTAACGTACTCCTCAGCTAGGTGGGCGGGCGCGAGAATGGGTATATGGGTCCCATCTATCGCCCCACCACAGTTAGGGAAACCCATTTCTTCAAAGCCAGCCACGATGTCATGCACGTTATCCAGAGTCACGATTTTTCGTAGCAGGATGCGATTGATGGCCCTGCACACTTGCATCAGCACAACTCCAACGGTCGACTTTCCAACCCCAAACTGGTTGGCCACCGATCGGTAGCTGTCTGGGGTAGCCAGCTTCCAGATCGCGATAGCCACCGCTTCTCCACCGGGAGGGCAGCTCTCAGTCTGGTGTCCTTGCGCCGCAGGGCAGGGGCGAGTTCAGCACACAGTCCCATGAAAGTGGCTTTTCTCATTCGAAAGTTTTGCAGCCACTGCTCGTCGTCCCAGACTTGCATGACGATGCGATCCCACCACTCTGTGCTCGTTTCCCGTGCCCAGAAGCGGCGTTCAACAGCCGTGAGCATGTCCGTTAATGAGACAAGCAGCTTTGTGTCGAATGCATTCACCGCTTCGATCTCATCTTCAGAATCATCACTGTCATCCTGCATGTCAAGGAATAACTCCACTGCACACAGAGATGTGCTGGCGACAGTCGTCAGCATGTCCCTCAGCAGTTCTGGATTCATTGCAGCACTCGACAATGGAAGACGGAGCGTGCCTTGCTGAAACCCTTGAAAGATGGCGCCGGAGGTGGAAGGAAACACAGGGATTGCTGGGATATGCCAAAAAGCATCATGGGTAGTTCAAACAGGATATAGAATGCCCCGCAAGTGACGCCCCCCCTCCCACAAGCCATTGCGCCAGATCAGGAAGAGGTGTACTGTGGGATACCTGCCCTATTGCGCTGCTCTTAATGCCGTATTAACTGCCGCAAATGTGGCCATGCTATAGCGCTGGAGCATCTCAGTGTGGACATACAATAGCGCTATTATTATTGCTGTATAAGGCGAGCGCTATAAGCAATAGCGCTATAATTTTGTAAGTGTAACCATACCCTCACTTTCAAGTGTTTCTGGCTGTGGGGGATAAAAACCAGAAACTCACACCTGGAAGTGAAAGCATTGTGTAAGAGAGGGCATTTGCCCATGGAAATGGAGGTTACTTACCTATAACTGGAGGTTCTTCGAGATGTGTGACCCGTAGCAGTGTTCCACACATGGATACACATGAGCCCCACATGTCTGAGTCCAGAATTTCTTTCAAGCAATGTCCATTGGTCTGCACACATGTCGTAGTTCTCCTCATCCTCCCAACTGAGGGCATAAAGGCTGGTGCTGGCCAACATCTCTCCAGTTTTCCATTCTTACTGTAGTGTACTCAATCCACAGCAGAGGGGACAGAGGGAGGGTAGTGGAATACAGGTAGGGACCACACATCTCAAAGAACTTCCAGTTACAGGTAAGTAACCTCCATTTTTTCTTTGCGTGATCATTGTGATGTGTAATCTGGATGTGAGAAATTAACAAGGAATAATCCAACTGGGGGGTGGGTGCAGGGAAACAGAAGTGGTAGCTGAAGGTAGCACTGCTGTCCCCACAGCTGTATCCACAGTTGAGACTCTACCATGGTATAATGTCTCATGAAGGTATGCAAAGAGCTCCACGTAGCTGCCCCACATATTCTAGACTGAGTATGTCCCTCAGAGATGCAGCTTGCCCCCCTGGCGGAAGGAGCCTTTATCCCTTTGGGGATGGTTGTGTGGATGCCAATTGGTAGGTAACAAAAAATGATGTAACCCAAGATCCATTTAGAAAATCTCTGCGTGGATATCTATTGACCTTCTGATCATTCCTCTATGGAAACAAATAATTTAGGTGTCTTCTAATTTCCTTTGTTCTTTGCAGATAAAAGGCCCTCTGAAAGTCCAGAGAAGGCAGTCTTCTCTCTTCTTCCAAGGCATGTGATTTAGGACAAAAATACAAGTAATTGAATCTCCTGACTCTCATGAAATACAAAAACTACCTGAGGTATGAATCTGGCGTGGAGGTGTAGCAAGACCTTTTCTTTATGGAAGGTGGGCAAACCATAAGTACTTCCAGTTCACTGACTCTTCTTGCTGATCTTATAGCTATCAGAAAGGCCACCTCCATGCACAGACATGTCATAGAGCATGTGGTCAGCAACTCAAAGGGAGTCTTAATGAAAGATGATAGGACAAAATTGAGATCCCACTGAGATACAAACTTCACCACTAGTAGAAAGGTTCTGAGAATCCCCTTCAAAAATATAGCTGTGACAGGGTGTGTCAAGATTGTACAGTTATCCACTGGAAGATGGAAAGTGCTGACTGCTGCTTAATGAACCTGCAGGGAACTGAACGCAAGATCCAAAGACTTACAGATAAGTAGACACTCTAAGACAGGAGGAGGCAACCTTTGGCATGGGTCGCAAAGGCAGCACACAAGCTGATTTTCAGTGGCACTCACACTGCCTGGGTCCTGGACACTGGTCTGGGGGGCTCCTCATTTTAATTTAGTTTTAAATGAAGCGCCTTAAACATTTTTAAAATCTTATTTACTTTACATACAACAATAGTTTAGTTCTATGTTATAGACTTATAGAAAGAGACCTTCTAAAACGTTACAATGTATTACTGGCACGTGAAACCTTAAATTGGAGTGAATAAATGAAGACTCGGCACACCACTTTTGAAAGGTTGCCGACCCCTGCTCTAAGATATCAGGGATTCCAGCGGAGTCCAGAGACAAATTGTGTTGATGAGCCCAAGTGGAGAAAAGCTTCCATTTAGCTGAGTAACAGCTTCTTGGCCAGTTCACAGAGCCTCAAGGTCAAACATATTTAATGAATGTTCTCTAAAATAGGGGCTTCTTAAATGTTTTAATGGAATGACCACAATCTAATTCAGTCTTGTGGACTTGCATCTCACCCTTACCATTCACTATTAAATGGCTGACTTCCTTTCCATTTACAATAGCATGCCATCCTGGTGACAACTAATAATTCCATAACACTAAAGCAAGTTTATGAAAGCGTTAGTATATTTTTAGCTGTATGTAGCATAAGGATTTTGTCCATTTTGCAGAATTACACAGCTTACATTTGCTCCACATGTTCTGTTGTTCTCAGCTGGAAACAAGGAGGAAGGACAGACCTACGGCCAGCCAGTTTCCCAGGGCAAACAATGAGGGTTCAGTGGGTCCCCAGCCCACATACTGGAAACCTCTGCTCTGTTTTCCTTAGGTACTTATATGTTGCCCATTATTATAGTACCTAGAGAACATAGTTTTTTTTCTGGCATGTGTACATGGAAAGCACCATTAATCTGTAAATTTTGAAGAGTACAAAAATGCCATTCACTAGCAACACTCCAACCATTTAAGAAGGTCCCCCAGACCAAAGCCACAGTTTAGTTTTGTTTTGTTTTTAAAAAGGTGAACATTTGAGAATAAAACACTGGAACTGGCTTAAAAAAAAAAAGTGAATGCTGGAAACTAGAAGGTACCATGGCTCCAACACGGAGTTGATGGCATGGGTTCTTTTTGAAGAATTATGCAGAGGGTTTGTGTGGTACTCTTTGCTGAAACATCAACACAGATTTTGCTTGGTTTTATGGGATTACAATTTTAGGCAACAGGGATATCAGGTCCCCCCTTTCAGTGGGATAGATATGGAGGTTGGGAGGTGTTGAGGAAGTCCCCACCTCACTTCTTCCTAAGGCATCCCAGGAAAGAGGGTTAGATTCAGAGGGAAGCTTGAACCATTCTATGTGGCCAGATAGCTTCTTAGGTATTAGGTTCTCCTGGGTTGCAGGTCATGATATAGCTTGGAAATAATCCAGGCTCTGACAGGGCCTTGCTCTTAAACTGCTGTTAAGCTTTGGGAATGTGATACTCTGGAACTGAGCACGAAAAAGACAAGGTATGTGTCAGAAAGAGTAACTATTTATTGTCTTCTCTCTTTTTACTGCTGCTGGACAGGTTACCTTGTGAGACATGTAAAGTTCCCTTCACTTGCCCAAAAATTCCAGATGTCTATCTGTGTCCTTACTGGGCCCTTCCATTCCCTATTTCTACTCCAACATATCTGCAACTTTGCTATTTGCATGCCCAGTGTCTAGTGACTGCAAACATCAAGTTGGGTGGGGTGGGTGTGAACAGAGAGGTCTACATGACTTGGCAAATTATCAATAAGATATGGAGCTTTTCATTTCTTTACTACAGGTTAGAATCCAGATTAGATTTCCCTTATCTGAAAGATACTACGCGGGGCATTGGCCTATGTGAAATGAATTAATGGTCTCGGTACAGGTCCTAATATACAGGTGCTCACATCATAAAGCTTCCTCTGTAACTGGCTTCCCTTTTGGCAGCCTCATCAAAAGCCAAGGATTGAATGGGCAGGACCTTTTTCATCCATATATTTGATCCTGCCAGAATAAAGTTGAATTGTTTAAAGGAGTTGCTTTGCCTGGGGACTGAAATTTCCAGAACACTGCATTGAATTTGCCCTGACTACCATGACCAGACAAACTCAGGTAAGCGGCTTTGGCAAGACAGTGCATCGGTGAGGCAGGATAGAGAGAGTTGTATTGCTGATATCCATGCTGCAGATAAACAGAGGCAGTATAGCTGAGAGCCCAGAAATGGGTCATGATGGGGATCTGGTGGGTCCCACCCACCAGCTGATACGAAGTGGGATAAAAAATGCAAAATCTCACAGTTACTAGGATCCTGGGGATGTGATAAGAAGGAATAGTTCACTCAGTCCTGCTCTCTCCTGCCATTCTGTCATCCGGACCCTACCACATGCCTTTAACCCAAACATATTAGAGCTCTTCCCATCCTCCCTACCAGTTCTGAACTCTGGAGCAGAGACAGTTTCTCTGATGGAGGCGTTGGTGCCATCCTAAAAGACTGGAAGCTGTGCCACCTTGGAGATGAGTGCAGTGCAAACGGGGGGTGAGAGGGGAGGAACAGAGGTTAGATAGAAGTACCCAGCAGCACCAACCCTAATCCATAATCCCCACACCCAGCAATACCGGCCCTCCTCCAAATGAGTGAAAACACTCCAAATCCCACAATTCTTTGCAGTTGGACTGTGGGATACAGTAGATCATGGGGCAACATTTTACATGATTTTGAGAGTCACAGACCCCCCAAAAATAGAGAACCACTAATTCTCAGTCCCTTCCCCGAGCTTCTAAATTCACAACAAGAAAAAAATTCATAGTAATCACCTCAACCAAACCATCATTATGGGAGACTGAAAAAGTTTAAGGAGAGCAAACAGAATGGTAACTTACTGGAGATGTTGTTAATCGAAGGATTGCTCCATTTTTAATTTCACTGCGATTCTGAAAGAGAAAATCCAAAAGGTTTTATTCCCTCTAATTACAATCAGCTCACGCAAAAGGTGCAACATGCACAGGACAGAATACAACATTAAACCAGCATCAATGCTTGTCTATGTAAGTGTGTGACTGCCTCCCCACTACATATGTATGCTAAGATACACAGTTGCCCCCCTTTTTATGCGAGCTATCCATTGTTCAAGCAAGAAATACAAAAATATAAATTGTTCATATGAATTTTAATAGATCTGAGCCATTTTAAGAATGACTTCATATATCGCAGAATTTATCTACCATTGGCAATTTCTAAATATTTCTTTGAAATATACTATAATAGACATAAATAACTGCCGGTAATGTCTGGCTCTAATCTTGTGCTGCATAGCTGAGGAGTTTGAGAGATTGCTGAAACCTATCATTAAACATCTGCAGCATTTAAATGTTATCCCACAGGCTCTTCATTTTCTAGAACAAGAACATGCTGACGAACCACTGGAACCAGACCCTGAGCTCTGTCACCACTATTTTGTACCCCGCCTCCCAAAAGATGCTGAAGGGTTAATAAGTCAAACTACATCACCAATATCTGCAAATTCATTTATACCACAAGTCGTTTTCTCACATAGTTGGCAGAAAGAGAAGGGGATAAGATATTTTCTTTTGGCTAAGATCATATAATATGTCAAAATTAAACTAAGATGCCTGCAGGAAGCTAAGAATCTTGTAACAGTTTTTGAAAGTGTATGGGATAAGCCATACTCCTGTCCAACAATCCTCTTAAAAAAAGAGATTCTAAAGCCCAAGGCTGCCTATGAAGTACTACCAAACATATAATAGCACTATTTGCCTATGTAGCACCTTGCCCAAAGCTAAATTAATATCAAACTCCCACTGGACTTCAGTGGCCTTTTGATGAGTCCCAATGTCTCAGTACTATCAGCATTTACCATTATATTTTGTAACAAGCTTTGGGATACCTCCAGGGTAAACCCAAATTCTGTTAGGACATTTATGTTTTTCTAAAAGATATGCTCTAGTTCAAACCAGAAACTTTTTTTTTTTGGTAAATTTTATGGCCTAAATGATCACAATGGTCACTTCTGACTTAAGAATCTGTTAATCTCTTACTTTGAGACACTGTTTTAACTTTTTAAAATGTTTTATTCGTTTTTTAAAAATCCAGCAATGTGTGATTAATCAATCTGAGGTAAGAGGTAAAACAGTGATCCTGAGTTAGTATAACTGAAAAATGCAACAGTTTGACTGAAAAGAATTATATTATCATTTTATCTATGTCTTTTATGAGAATACAGAGCACCAAAATGTAGGAGAGAGAACATTTCAAATGACTGCAATGTAGTGTGTTCCATAGGTTGATGTTTGGGGACAGAGGACCTTTTTCTAGAAAAAGCAATTTTCCCCAACTCTTCTCACCCCTATGCAGCTCAACAACAAAATAATATAAATAAGATGTATCTTGTTTGAAGCCAAGGTGAGTAAACTGGTGACTAAATAAGGTTCAGTACACGGTCTCTCTCCTGGTATTCAGAGTCATTCGTGAGACTGGCTCTAGCTACCTCAGAGAGATCACTTCTCCATCCACAACATGAATGCAAAACTAATTTCTTCCCCCTGCAGTAATATTTTCTCTCCAATTCCAAGCTAGGTACTTAAAAGCTACTCAGATATTATGGTATTGGGGGCCACTTAAACAGATAGATTAGGTAAATATTTGCCTAAATAAATGTCAGCCACATTATATAGAGAGTTATATAGGAAAAAAAATGCGTAAAAAGTGCTGGGAGAGATTTTGTTTTGACTTTCCTGCCATGTTCATTTATCTGGCTGAGTCTATATATTGTGACAAAGTTCCGAGTCTGTATTTGTGGGTCCTGCGCTTCCTGGCAGATTTAGAGGCCTCCCTTTCTCAATAACTAACTAGGGGAGGCAGAAAGTGGGGAACCCAGGCCCACCCTCTACTCCAGACTCCAGCCCAGGGACCCTAATAGTATCAGCTAAGATGGCTGACCTTTTAGCCACAAAACACAATACAATTCTCTGGGCTACTTCCCCACAGCAGTCACGGCTTCTTCAAACTCCACTTCACCCTTACCTCAGGGCCTCCTTCCTTCTGGATGATATGTTGTCCACCACTCAGTCTCACCAACAGCACAACTTCCTTCCACAGCTCTTGACATCCACACCCACCTGACTAACTGGGAGGGTTTTTAACTGGTTTCAGCCAGCCCCTGATTGGCTTCAGGTGTTCCAATCAGGCTAGCTATTTCTGCTGCTTTCTAGAAGCTTCTTAATTGGTTGCAGGTGTCTTGATTGGCCTGGAGTAGCCTTTGTCTGGCTATCCAGGGAACAGGGACCCGCCTTCCAGCACTCTCTTATACCCTTCTGGACTGACTCCGTCACAATATCAAGATTTTAAGAGCCCAAATTCTCAGTAGATGGTGGAAGTTGTAACACAGACAAGGCTCGGACATTTTTTATCACGAAACCATCACACCTTGTTCAGAGTAGAGTACAGTAACACTTTCCTACGCTACAGCTTCCATCAGTGCTATCACTGTGAGCTGCTCTCATTGAGAATTAGCAGTCTATAAAATCTTACTATAGACAAAGGTTTAAGGGGAAAAAATGTATTCCCTTTTATTTGGATGCATCCAAAGCATCAGTTTTCTAACACAACAGGCGAGCGACACTTAAAAGGGGTTAGCTTCTCCCCAATCAAAAATCCAATTTTGTTTATCTATTCTAAATAATGACTTAAGAGCCTGCAAGGAAGCAATCTGTAAGCACACAATTAGACCAAGAGGATTTTCTACATTAACTGCATGGTGCAGTATTCAGTATGCCAGTTAATTTCAACAACAATGTTTATACACAGCTAATCTGCTTAGTGGTAGAGAGACTGTATCTAGGGTTCTTATTCAGGATATCTGAATGTCATTTAAACACAACAGCTTGGATTCTGGCATTCATGTTCAGAATACAAGGGTCAATGTTATTTAAGGTAGGATATGCCATTATTATCTAGGATGTAAAAAGTGCATTTGTTTTCCAAGGTATTTGGAGACCTCTCCCACCAGTCTTTGTTTCACACAGACACAGCAGATTCATAATCAAGATGCCATCCTATGTTAGAACAATAGCTTGTTCCTGGACAGTGAGCAGCCTACTTCAAAAGAACATGGTAAAGCACTTCAGTATGCTACAGCAGCCAATCAGATTCTTTAAAACAGCCACCCGGACATTAGGCAGCAGTGCCACAACTGTAGTAACTTTTCTGCAGAATAATCATCTGGCAGGAGATGAATCTCTCAAGCTTCCATTTCACTTCCAAGTGTTATTTCCAATAGTGCCACCAAAGCATGTAAACCGTGACTCAGCCAGCAGAAGCAGAAGCAACCAAAGCATGGACTGCTGTAGGGAGGGGGTAAAATGAGGCCCAGCCAGGACCATCATTTCCCCCCAACACCTCTCTGGACCTGGAACTGTGCAGAGCCAACTCATTCTACTCGGAGGCATTAGGATCCAAGTGGTATCTCCCTCCCAGCCCACCTCCCACTGGGTCTTGGGGGTTAACTGCAGAAAAGAGCCAGTAGGAGCAACTGCATAAACAACCAGAGAAGGTACCTCTGGACAAACCCCAGAGAACTTTCTATGGTTTTGACTGGATTTTCTCGTCCATTGCCATAAAAACAAAATTTGAAAAGGAGCATTTGTGGTTAATTCATTATTTGTATTGTGGTAGCAACTAGGAGCCCCAGTCATGGGCCTGGACCTCATTGTGTGAGGCACTGTAAACAAAACAAAAACAAAAAACATGAAGACTTTGCTCTCTTGCCCTTCCTTTCCTCCTCTTGCATTAGCTGTGGGATTCCCTTTCCTCTCCATTCCCCTCCTCCCAAAAGTGCTTAGCACACCACCTTCAGCTGAAGTCCATGAGTTGTGGGTGCTCAGTGCCTTGCAGTATCGGATCCTTTATTCTGTTCCTTACTTTCTATATGTCTGTCTCCCTTCCCCTCCACCCCCACTTGTCTTCTCTTCAGTTCACCTTCTCTTCCCCACCAAAATTTTTTTTAAGGGCAAGCTGTGTGTCAGCTCCTTTCTGGCATCCTCTGATCCCCTTACCCTGCTCAGACTATTTGATGGTGATGCTCCTTACACCTGATGCTACCACTGGATTGTGCTCCATCTCAAAGCTTTGACTGTGTTTATCTTTCTACTTCCTACTCTGCCCAAAACACAGGCATCATGGGTACATCAGACTTCTAATGAAGAATAGCATTTAAAAAGTGGATCCAGGATCATTAAAAGAGTCCCCTAACCATGGATAGGGATGAAGGTACAGTATATTCATTTCAATTTCAAGATGCCATCAAAACAGCCAAGCCAGCTAAGCAGAGGTTTGCGGGAAGGGCACTCAAGAAAACCTACCAAGCAAGTCAATAGTTAAATTTGTCACGTAGTGGTCCCTCTCACTTTTATAAATATTATATCCACTGAAATGCATCATGACTTGGCTTGCTGCAATTGGTTGAAAGGGAATGTGCTTGGGGTGTGGTGGTTTATTTTTAAAAAACAAAACAAAAAACATATTTTGGGAAGGTCTGGGAGCTTTGGTCCTTTTCCTCAACATTTCATTTATTTTTAGATTCGTACAAATTGGACTAGGGTCTGTCTAAGAATGGCTTTTTCTTAAACAATAGTTAAGCAATCCAAAAATACTTTTAAACATACATTTACATCCAAAATAATTACTGCTTCTTCATTTTTGTAGTTTTTTAAAAACGTATTAAACCTCTTCTCTCCTTAAAAACTACAAAAGAGTTTTCATTTTTAGGATTATGAAATATATTTTAGTTCCCATCTCTGTAACATTTTCTTTGCCCAAGCTGAGATCATTGCAAGTAGTAAACAAATGTATACATTCAAAAATGTTAAGATTTAATTTTTTAAAATTCATTTTTAATAATCTATGATATTGTTTGGCTGAGTCACCAGGTGGTGAAGCTATACATAGTCTCAAGGGTTCTTTTTCTTGGCATCTGACTGCTGTTCAGCCTTTGAAGCAACGCTTGCATGGTTGTCTTAATTTTGTCATTAAGTTTCTTTTAGGTGCGGTGTGGGGAGCTGTTGCAAGCAGCAGGAGAATCTGCTTTCTGTATTAAACTGTCTAACTAGAGAGAAATTTTTGTTGCTCTCTGGAAATCAGACATTAACAGTTTGGCTGAGATTCCAGTGTTGCCAATTGATGATTTTATCATGAGTCTCACGATAATTATTGTTTTCCTTAAAACCACAACTCCTGGAATCAAGCGGTTATGTGATGATTTCATCCTTCATTCTTAAAGAAGAAATAAGTCTCTAGCACTTGTAGCTGCAGAGATAGCTTCAAAATGTGGCCTCAGTGAACCCTCAAGGTTCAAAACTCAGAAGGCAAATAAAAAGAACACCAAATCTATTGTTTTTACATAATCTCATGGTTTTTGGTGAGCCTGATTCGTGATTTCTGAACATTCAGAGTTGGCAATACTGGATGCCTGAAAGACGGGATTGTCTGTGTCCTGTTTAACCACCTCTGTTCAAAGGCTGGTGGATACACAGAGTAAGAAAATATTCAAAACTTCCCACCACTGGTTTATCCTTCAATAGGAAGGCCCTGACAATTGATGTTTCTCGCTCAGCAGCGGCGTTACAATATTAATAGTAATAGAAGTACATTTTAAACATTTTTTTTAAAGATACCAAAAGCAGTTATTTCTGACAGATCTCTAATATGAGGGCGAGTATGCTACAGCAGAATTGTTATATTTACAATTTCTGTAGTAGATATAGAGATAATAGTCTATTCTATTATTGGGAAAGTATTTTTATCATTTAAAAACACTGTCTTCTCTACTATCTTGTTAATTCAGAGATTCGATTCAGGTGAGCTCCATGGAGTTCAGATCATGTACAGTATCCACTTATTCTCCCAGGATAGGTCATTGTGGTATTACACACAGACACACACACACACAATACAATGTTCCATTTGTGAGAATGCTCAGCAGTATTTGCCAATAACTTAGTTCCACATCAGCTAGATAAGACTCTCCTAAAACGCTACAAGACTAGGGTGTCTAGGGGAAAACAATCATTCTAGCAGTCTGAATTTACAGACATTTAAATTTAGAGTATTACATTTAATACTTTGGCCAATGTTATTGAAATCCCTGCTGATCACTTGAACGGAGAGAGTCTCTAAATGTCTCTAGCCAGACTACACCTGCATTCAGTATTGGCCCAGAAAGTAACAGAAAAATGTAAACAAATTCAGAGAGGCAAAAATGATCAAGCAGCTGCAGAGAATGACTTATGAGAAATAATTTAAAATTAAAGAAGTTGACTCTGTACCTCAATAAAACCCTGGAGCCCTCATATTAACCATTGCCATATGATTATGATATGTTCAGTACAAAGTATGCCTTTTGAGATATCATCTGAGAAATCATGATCTGTTGAACATTACTATCTTGTTGAATTGTGTGTGCTACCATTTTATCTGAAGTTATGAAGTTTTGCTATCTATGTGTAACAAATATATTGTGGGGTTGGAAGACACCCACAACTAGTCTTCAGACATGCCAAACCCATGGAAAAAGCCACAGAAATTGGGCTTGTTTTTGGCTTATTTGCCTTGTGAGTTATTTGTTGCCTAGATTTTGGCTTGTTGCGTGTTTGGCTTGTAGCTTGTTGCTTTATTTTTTGATTGGCTCCCGGCACGCAGGGGTAAGGAGGGCAAGCAGAGGTAGGGGAAGGAGAGAGTCAGGGGTGCACAGCAGGCCCACAAACCTGTCCCAGACTGCACGCTGGGGGGATCTAGTCACATACAGTGTTGGGTTCTTAGGGACTGGCTTGTTTTGGTCTTGTTTGAAATGGGATTAGCCTGATTTTTTGGCTTATTGTGAAAGTCGAGGTGCTTATTTACCACATGAAAGGTTGGCAATTGTGCTAGCCTTCCACCTGAACAAATGAGCAACTAACATTGGCCAGACAGGTGCTGAAGGTCCATCAAGAGGAAACCACTCTCCCAAAGACTCCTCAGAGAAGCACTTATACAATGGGGGCTCTCTCACCCCCATGTCATGTCAAGGATCTCTTTGGCACCTGGAAAGAAAGTATAAATGAGGGTCGATGACATCACCACTTGGCCTCTCTCCTCCTCCATCTCAATACCTGGAAGATTATTTGGAAGACAAAAAGTTTGAACTGGGGGAGATTAATCCCAAACTGAGAAGGAAATTCCACCTGTGTGATAAGAACTGTAAACTGCCTGAAACATCCAGTGGGGTGAGAAATTGCTTGATTCAAATCTTGCTTAGTCTGTAGAATGTAGACAGATTTTATTTTTATTTCTTATGTAACCAATTTTGATCTCTGTGCCCACTATTTATGACCACTTAAAATCTCTCTTTCTGTAGTTAATAAGACTTTTGTATTTTACCTAAAACAGTGTGGTTTGGGTTGAAATACTTAGAGAATCTCAGCTCAGGAGAACAAAGGGTGTTGCGTGTCCACTACCCTTTGTTGGCATGGCAAACTAATTAATAAGCTTGCAATGTCCAAGGCCATTTTGAGCAGTGCTGGTGCCTCTTTCTGTATAATTCATGAGGGTTGAGAGAGGATTCATGGAATCTAGCTGGGGGTGAGTCTCCACAGGCTGATGGCCAAGTGACCACAGCGCTGGGAGGAGTTTGCTGCTTATCACTGGCATAACAGTGAGAGACACAACCCAGGCTGAAGAGTTAAGGGGGCACAGCCAGGGCTGGTGTAACCACTAGGCAAACTAGGCGGCTGCCTAGGGTGCGAAGATTTGGGGGTGCCAAAAAGCTCTCCGGCCGGGGAGCAGCGGCTGAGCCTCGTGTTCCACTTGGGGAGGCGGCAGCGCACAAGGACTCCGTGCCCATGGCCTGCTGGTGAGGGGGCATGAGGGCTCAGTGTCTTGCTGGGGGGAGGGCGCAAAGGCTCCATGCCCCTGGGGATGGGGTGGCTTCGGAGGACGCGGCTGAGCCCAGATCACCCCCTGACCCGGGGGGGAGAGGTAAAGGGGGTGCAAGGTGGAAGTTTCTCCTAGGGCGCAAAATATCCTTGCATTGGCCCTGGGCACAGCGATCCCACAGTTCCAGATTGTACCCCAGGGATCTTGTCACACACACACACACAGTGGATTCCGGTTAATTGGAACACATCGGGACCAGAACACTTTGGCCCGATTAAGCGGCTGCCCCAATTAACCGAATTAAATAAAAAGGGACGCCTTGCTTCCGTTCTTTGCGATGTGTCCCGATTAAGAGGCTGCCCCAATTAACGGGTGGCCCTATTAACTGCAATCCACTGTATATATATACACACACACACACACAGCTTGTAAAGCATCGTGCATAACATTAGCACCATAGAGAAGATGATGATAAACAACTAAGCAGAGAACAAAACTGTATCAAACATTTTAAAAGATGCAAACAACTAGGAGAATGGGTTGTTGTTTAGGGTGGTACAAGAAAGCATTATAAATAGGCATGAAGGAAATGATGCTTTTTATATTTATATATATATAAATAAAGGAACATTTAGAGTGAACAAAAAAAAAAATCTAAGAAGTGATCTCTCAGCCGGCAGAAGAGTCTGGCAAAGGAAGTAGTGGAAACCCCACTGCTTTGAGTCATAGACTGGACAAAGCAATAGACAGTATATGCCAGGGAGTATATTACAGGGAAGAATGCTGAAATGGCAGGGGAAAGAACTAGATAACCTACCAACTTACTTCTATCTCTAACTTCCATGCTGTCTCCCACTTTCATATGATCTACAGATGCTAAGGAAGTGCCAGGCTAAGCACTAAATCAGAAAGCCCTGCTATTCAGTATGTTTGCTTACAACCCAGAAGAAAGAGATTAATGCTGAAATGAAAGACTAAAAACTACAAAAGGTTCGTTTCTTGTTCTATCTTTTACATAACCTCCCACACACAGCACTTACAATGGCATGGTGGAATTTCATCAGAACATACAATTACAGGTTCTATTCAGAGAAAAATAGGTCAAGAGCAAAAGCACCTTTCAGACAGACAGAATACTGGTTACTTAACTATACTCTGGTTCACAAACAACAAGAACATTCCATCTGTAAATGGAGCCAGGGGCTGGGTGGGGGAGGATGAAAAGCTAGATGAGGACTGCACCACTTGCAAAACAATACAGAAGTAAAACAATACAGAAGGGATGGCTCAAAATAAATGGTGAGAAGCAATGCTTGTTCCATTTTCAAATGAAAATGAACTGTAGGAGGCATGAAAGAAAAAAAAAAGGTGGGGAGTCTTCATAAGTGTCAGACATAAAAGTTTAAAAGCAATGAAAGTATGACTGAGTAAGAATTGACTGTACTTAACATGAATGAATGAAAGTTCCCTGCATTTAAAGACAATATGAAAGTTATGTCACCTTCATCGATATGTGCTGAGTTGTAGTCACTAGCCAGAAGGGCATGCAGCACATTAATGACGGCAGATTAACCACTTTTTTCCTCCACTTTTATGATTGTCTACACACAAGTTTGCACCAATTGAGTTACACTGGTGCAAACGTGTATGTAGACAATCATAAAAAAAGCCATTTGAAGAATGACTTGTTTTGGTTTAGTTTATACCTGCTACTAAACAATTTAAATTAAAGCAAAATAAAGTAATCAAACTCAGAACGTATTTTCACACCCTTACTGCACAAGTTACTAAAGGCACATCTTCAGTGCAGCATTAGCCCAGGAATAGGCAACCAGGTCTGAGCACCGAAGATAACCTAGCTCGAATGTGAGCAGACACAATGCAAAGCCCTACTCAATCCACTGTGTTCTCATTGATGCTGTAGTGTACTCACCTGTGTATGTTGCTAGGCCTTTGGGAGCATATCCCATGGGTTTTTGTGCTGCAGTATGATGGGCCACTCTATGGATATGTTGGCCCTGCAACTGGTAGTATGCCACTAAGCCTGGACAGACAAATGCACTAGCTCTGCTCGACCTAACATGCTAAAAATAAAGAACAGAACTGCCACGCTGGGTCAGACCATTGGTCCATCTAGTCCAGTATCCTGTCTGAGACAGTGGCCAGGTAGCAGAGTTTCAGAGAAGCATACAGAACAGGGCAGTTGGAGTGATCCACGCCTGTCTTCCCCTCCTGGCTTCTGGCAGTCAGAGGTTTAGGGTCACCTGAGCAAAGGGTTATGTTCTTGATTATCTTGACTAGTAGCCATTGATGGACCTATCCTCCAGAAACTTACCTAGTTTTTTTTTTTAACCCAGTTATAATTTTGGCCTTCACAAAATCCCATGGCAATGAGTTACACAGATTAACTGTGAGTTGTGCAAAAAACTAAGTCCTACCTCTTGTTTGTATTTAACCTGATGTCTAATTTCATCAGGTGACCCATGGTTTTATTATTGTGGGAAAGGGTAAATAACACGTCTCTATTCACTTGTTCCACAACATTCATTATTTTATTACTCTGTGTCATACCCCCCCTTAGTTATCCTTAGTTCATCAAAATGAACAGCCTCATTTTTTAATCTCTCCTCATACTGATGCCATTCCATACCACTGATCACCTTTGTTGCCGTTCTCTGAACCTTTTCCAGTTCAACTATATCCTTTTTGAGATGGGATGACCAAAACTGCAGAAGAGAAGAATGAATGGGGATTTGATAGCAGCTTTCAACTACCTGAAAGGGGGTTCCAAAGAGGATGGATCCAGACTGTTCTCAGTGATAGCAGATGACAGAACAAGGAGTAATGGTCTCAAGTTGCAGAGGGAGAGGAGGTTTAGGCTGGATATTAAGAAAAACTTTTTCACTAGCAGGGTGTTGAGCACTGAATGGATTGCCTAGGGAGGTGGTGGAATCTCTTGCCTTAGAGGTTTTTAAGATCAGGTTTGACAAAGCCCTGGGTGGGATGATTTAGTTGGGGACTGGTCCTACTTTGAGCAGGGGCCTGGACTAGATGACCTCCTGAGCTCCCTTCCAATCCTGATCATCTATGATTCTATGAACTGAACACTGTATTCAGAATGTACCATGAATTTATATAGTGGTATTATGAAATTTTGTGTTCTAGTTTCTAACTCTTTCCTAATATAGTCTATCATTCTGTTAGCCTTTTTGACTACTAATGCGCATATAGCTGAAGTTTTCAGAGAAGTATCCACGCTGGCCCCCAACATCTTTCTTGTGTGGTAACAGCTAATGAAGAACCCATCATCATGTGTCAGTAACTGGAATTATTTTTTCCAACGTGCTTTACTCTGCTCTTATCAATGTTGAATTTCATCTTCCATTTTGTTATGCAGTCACCCTGCTTTGTGACATTCCCGTGCAAATCTTCGCAATCAGCTTTGGACTTAATTATTTTGATTATTTTTTTATCGTCTGCAAACTTTGCCACTTCACCCTTCACTCCCTTTTCCAGATCATTAATTAATAATACAAGTCCCAATACAGTAGCCGTGTAAACACTGTGGTACGGCAGGTGGAATGGGCTAGCTACTGGAGTACAAGCCCACCTGACCCTGTAGTTACATAGGGCTTGTCTTCACTAGCGTGGGGAGAGATCGATCTTATGGCGATCGATTTATCGCATCTTGTCAAGACGCGATAAATCGATCGCCAGCGGCGCCCCCATCGACTCCGTAACTCCAGCTCGCCAAAAGGTGCAAGCTGGAGTCGACGGGGGAGCGTGCCGCCACCTGCCGCTGCCGCCGTGAGGATGGCAGGTAAGTCGGCTGTAGATACGTCAATTTCAGCTACGTTATTAACATAGCTGAAATTGCGTATCTACAGTCGATCCCCTGCCCTAGTGAGGACCAGCCCATACAGAGGGGCTAACCCTTGCCGCCACCCATGTTGCAATATCTACACTGCTATTTTTAGCATGCTAGTCTGAGCAGAGCTAGCACACGTGTTTAGTTTACCCAGGCTAGGAGGTATGCTCACAGCTGCAGTGTAGATGTACTCTATGATTCATTCCCAGTGAATTGCGGGAAAACTTGTTTGTCCTGAGCACAGTGGGGGGAACTGTGGGAAGGCACTGGAGGACTATAAGAATGTGAGTGATTCAGTCTGTATCCCTTCTGCAAAGCAGGCAGGTACCAGCCCAAACAAAAGAGGACCCCAGCTCTAACCCACACTCTCAGCCTGCCAACAATACCATCATACACAGGAATACAACTGACTCATCATTATGAGCTTGATCGTCACAGCTCTTGCTCAGATATGTAGAGTAGTAAAGCAGAATATAGCATCCTTCTATAGTATATCCACCTCTCCGCCTTACTCTCCTGCTCCAGATTGTCTTCTTTTCCTTCCCCTGTGGCCAGAGTCACAAAGTGGCTACTTGACTGACATTCCCTATTTCAAGTAAGTGCATAGTGAGGGGGCAGCAAGTGAAAAAAGCTTTTTCCCCACCTTACCCTTCACCGCTTGCCAGCCAGAGTATCTGGCCAGGCACACTGTAAGAAGGAAGCTGCACCAGGATATAGGATCAGGAGAAATTCGTGACTGATCCTCGATAATATTCAACAACAGATCCACTGTTTTAACCCTCTCTCTTCCTTATGCAGAAGGGACAGTAAAGTTCCAACCTAGCCTTGTATCACTACATAGAACTGCACTTCGAAGAACCAGCATGGATAAACATTATGATTTTTTAAAATTTAAATCACATTCTTTTAAATTACATTTAACTTTAACTGATTTTTTTCAAAATAAACTTATTTAAAATTAAATTTGAAATTGACAACTATATTAAGACCTAAACTACATATAATCTATTAAAATCAAATGAATGAAATACCAAAAATAATGTTAATCAGTACACATTTGCTGCCAAGTTTTAAAGAAAGTCAAACATTTGAAGTCAATGCCTGAGCACCTGGAAGGCCAGTTGTTGAAGTGCTAAACAAGCTTTGGACAGCAACAGCCTCCTCTGCAGGTGCAGAAAGAATATTTTTTTATTTCAGTTTATACAACTAGGTCAGTTCAAGAACTAGTTCATTCAAAGTTAAAAACTAATTGGGAGTTGGAAAAGCAGGAAAGCTTGTTTTCCTCCTCCAATATATGAATAAAAACTAGTGGAGAAAGATCTACAGATTCCACAATCTTGAAGGTCATGGGGACCAGAAACAGGGTAGCCAACTATCTGATTTTAGAAAATCGAACACCCTTGCCCCACCCCCTGCCCAAGACTCCACCCTTGCCCCGCCCCTTATCCAAGGCCCTCATTCTCCCCTACCTCCATAGCTCGCTCTCCTCCACCCTCGCTCACTTTCACCAGGGTGTGGCAGGGGGTGAGAGCTCTGGTACGGGCTCTGGACTGGGGATGAGGAGTTTGGGGTACACCAGGGGGCTCCGAGCTGGGGCCGAGGGGTTCGGAGTGTAGGAGGCGGCTCTGGGCTGGGACAGGGTACTGGAGGGGATGGTGGTGCGGGCTCCAGGGTGGGGCCAGAAATGAGGGATTCAAGGTGCGGGGGAGGGCTGTGGGCTGGGAAAGGGGGTTGGAGCATGGAGGGGGTTCAGGGTGTGGGCCCCAGGAGGGAGTTTGGCTGCGGATGGAGGGCTCTGGGATGTGGCCAAAAGGTTTGGAGTGTGGGAGGGGGCTCAGAGTTGGGGGAAGGGATTGGAGCATGGGGAGGTGCAGGATGCAGGCTCCGGGAAGAGTTTGGGTGCGGGAGGGGGCTCTGTGTGTGGGCTCTGAGTGACACTTATCTCAGGCGGCTCCTGGAAAGGGCCAGCATGACCCTCCGGTCTCTAGGCGGAGGCATGGACAGGCAACTCCGTGCACTGGCCTCACCCACAGATGCCGCCTCCACAGGTTTCATTGGCTGTGGGTCTCAGCGAGGGTAACCAGATGTCCCATTTTTATAGAGACAGTCCCGATTTTTTAGTCTTTTTTTTATATAGGCTCCTATTACCCCCACCCACGTAACAATTTTTCACATTTGCTGTCTGGTCACCCTATTCCCAGCCAACGGGAGCTGTGGAGCCAGCGCTCAGTGTGGAGGTAGAGGAGCACGTGGAGCCTTCCTGTCCACCCCTGTGCCTAGGGGGCACAGGGACATGCCGTCCACTTTTGGAAACCATGCAGAGCCAGGTAGCCTGCCTTTGCCCCACTGCACCACTGACTAGACTTTTAACAGCATGGTCAGTGGTGCTGAACTGGAGACTCCAGGGTTCCTTTTTGACCAGGTTTTTTGGTAGAAAAATGAAAGCCTGGCAACCCTAACCAGAAACCATAAATTCAATTCACTAATTACAGAGAATACTTCCTTTGTTTAATAAATTAGTTTAAAACTAAATACAAAAGCATGTGATAAACTTTTTCTTTTATGTATTGAGCACATTTAAGGTAATTTTATTTAACTGATAAAAAATTAAAAGTCTGGTTTTATACATTTAACTGATTGTGAATTTCCATCCAAATAAGAAATTAACAAAAATTACAAAATAAAAATTAATCATCATATAGTATGCAACAAATGCATCATTCTTCATTTTCTAACAATCAAAAATGTAAAAATTAGTAATCTGAATAAAAGCTATATAATTGCTTAAACAGATGTGTATGGCTACAGTGTGTCCTCCTGCTTAGCAAAAAGAAGCACCATATTTAGGATAAAGGCTACATTTAATTGCAAATCAACGTGTTTTAATGGGCTACCAAACAATGACAATCAACCTTTCTTTAGGAAAATAATTAAAAAATTAGAACTACAAAAATGATTAATATCTATGATTGAAATCAAGGTTTCCTGCATGCTCACTTAAATCATGATTAACGCTGATTATTTTGATTAAATCAATCCACCCTAATAAGAACTACAGCCACCACTACCACCATAAGCTCTCCCAAAGTTTATAAGGGCCCTTTTTTTCCACAATGCCTAGCACTATAGGATCATGATCATGACTGGAGCTCTCAGTCAGTACTATAACACAAATAAATAACAAGTCTGAACTATTTTAAGAACCTCCCAGTTACAACAAACTTTTAAAAAGTTCAGTCAAAATAACTGAATAAAACTAATGAAGAGGTCCCTTAAAATACTGGTTATGTTTGTGGTTAAATTTTGGCACTATGGATAGGTAACTTACTTTCTTCGATAACTTCCTACATTTTAATAAAAACTGCTGTAACATGCTTTTTTTAAAAAAAATATATATATGTTTTTTTCCCAAAAAAATAAGAACAGAAAACAAAGCGAACAAACAAAATAGTAAAGGAATAGGCAGGGAGAGAAAGAAAAGGAAGCTATTATGCTTTTTTGTGGCACAGATAATATAGGCCACACCAAAACTTGGGACCTAAACACTTTTGGATATAGGACTCACCTATCTGGATCCTAAGCCTCTCTTTCTTCATTTGACCCATCTCTAGTAGGAACCCTGGCTGACCTGCTAAAACTTTGCCCTTACACTGACTGAGAAAGTTATTGTTAACCTTTTACACTGATTTCTCCAGTTGACTATTTCATTTTGTTATGCAGTTAGAAAAGCCATGTGAACAGAGAGCCGTGTGTTTTTAAGTGACATGAGGAAATAAAGAACAGTTTCAAAGCTAGGAGTTTCCCGGGGGACAACCAAGACACAGATGTGCTGTTCACCACATGAAAATGAAAATATAATTGTGGGCCATGTGTTAGCACAGGCCTGCACAACATGCAGCCCGGGGGCCACATGCAGCTCGCACGGGCTCACTGTGAGGCCCACGTGGGGTGAGGCAAGCCAAGCGGTGGGATGGGGGAAGCAAATGGGGGCGGAGCGAGGGCGGGGCTTTTCAGCCCGCAGCTGTTTTTTTTTGCAGTAATATGGCCCTCGCTGCTTTCCAAGTTGTGCAGGCCTATGTTAGCAGTTCCATGTTCACAGCATTTTCACATCAAAAAATTCCTATTAGTTTCATTTGGTTTCATTCATTTCTTACAAATAACTTTAGACATCAAAAGGTTTGTAACCGGTATCTAACTGAAAGGCAATAAGTTAACAAGTGACCAGCTCATCAAAGACATGACTTGCATGCAGACTTTTGAAAATCTATACAGGGACAGTTAATCTTTGCCAACAGGGCAAAACATTGAACTTGTGCTTTAGTGACAGCCTCTCATAAGAGGTCTGTGCACCACATAGCATGGCAGAGTTAAAGTGCTCACTACTGTTATCCATCTATTCATTAGTGAAATAGCTTCACAGAAGAACACACAGTTATCATGAGTTCTGGCATTCCCCTGCATTCACTTTGGAAGCAGCATCTTATTAAGTAAAAGATGGGGAGACCATTTTGAAGTGGCCTGTATAATCACCTCTTTATAGCGTGCATCCAGCAGGCAGTGGTAAACAGTGAACATTAATAAAAGTCACAGACATGTGAGTAATAGTGGTGGCATTTAATGCTCTTCTCACTTATTTACGTGACTCAGAGTTAGACACATTACATTTTTTCAGCATGGAATAAACAAACTCATCCAAATATTCCTTGCAGCACAATCCAAAACGTTCTAAATGACAGTCTCTTCCCATCCAAAGCACGAATTAAAAGCAATGACAAACTAGCAAACTTTCTTCTGAACCGATCAGAAAAAGCCAGGAGCAAATCTTCTCCAAGACAGAAACATGAAAACCCATCAAGGGTAGAGCTGAGTGGCCTGTGGAAATCTACCCCTGATTCTTTTCTTCAAACAGCCTGTGTATTTCTCAAACCTTGCTTTTTAGAAACCTTCTCTGCACATACAGTACTTATGTGTGAACAGTCAAGCTCAGTCTAGCCTCATTCTCTGGAAAACGTGTCACAATTAAATGTGACGGGCAAAGCATTCCCATTATATAATTCAGGAGGGGAGGGAAAATATCAACTATTTCCTAAATTAGTTCATTCAATAGTTTCCCCCCGGAAGCCTTTAAAGTGTCTATCAATCTGAATTTAAAAAAGAAAAAGAAACAAGAAGGAGGAGGGAGGTCCTGAAATGAACTGAGGCATGCACAGAAGGTTGTCTGGTATGACTTAAATGAAAAACAGTATACATGGTCTGCATCTATTTTTTAAAAAATTACGAGCAGTCCCTGGAGATTGCTAAATTTTGTCTTTCTAAACACTTTACTGTGTCATCAAAGTTCCCTTCAATTTTTTCAGTTTTTTACAGGGAGGGAAGAAGGGGGGTTTATTAAACAAAAGAAAAATAAGCTTAAGTTCCAACTGGAAATACACAAAACAACTCTATGACAACAGTAAAAAAGTGTCTTCCCAACTTAACAGAAGTCCATGTGACCTGGGATAAAACCAAATTGCTTTGTGCACGGCACAATGCCTTGTACACACTTGATCTCACAAACACAGCTCACCAGCATGGATAGCCTCATAAATAAATGCACATACTAGTAAGCACTGCACTCACAATTATTTACTATGAGGAAAATCCTTTGTGATTATATTAACATCTTCAGTTTGGCCATCACCATTGCCATGACACAGACACAGACACAGACACAGAGAATGGGGTTTCAAATTAAAATAAACACTAACACCAAGAAAGTCAGTCAACATGCACACAGTGGAAATCAAATTTCAAAAATATCCACATAAATCTCTTGCAGTATACCTATATCCCAGTCAGACATCTCTTTATTTATAAACATGGCATAAAACTAAAACTGGTCAGAAAATAGGTTCTATTTACTCGCTTAGAAAAATTTGACTTTTCAGAAAAAAATCCAAAACCTATGTATTTCAGCCAAAATCAAAAATATTTCAATTTGGAAATGCCACTGTGCTGCCTCATTTGAGTCATCATTCAGGTGCCTCGTGCTCCCATTCTCCTCTATCAGCCAGGTTCCCTGGTTAGACTACATCTTCCATGATGCACCATAGTCTTCCTAGGGAATAGGAAGTGCATCATGGGAGATGTAGTCTGACCAGGATGCTAAGCCCATAAAAGAGAGAGGGGACACAAAGCACCATGTCACATATCTGAATCAAAATATCCCAGAAACTTTTCTGGTTGACAAGTGTTCTGTTTCTCAATGAAAAATTGAAATTTTCTGTGGAAAGCAGATGCTTTCATTTGGTCACAACCACAATTTTTTACAAAAACAATTTTGACAGAAAATTTTAACTGCCCTACATAAAACCCAGCCAAATCATTTTCACAAAATAAAAATATGTTTTTTATAATGATCAATTTAACACTTTGACATTGATTAAGACAGTATGTAGAGATATTTATCACTTGGGAATTTAGTTACATTATTTTCCTGTGTGCAGCCCAGTTAGGGCCTATTCCAAAGCCCAGTGAAATTAAAATGGAGTCTTCCCACTGATTTCATAGATCAGGCCCTTACTGCACAGGTTAAGAGTACTGCCTTTGTAGCAACATACCAACTGCATTCTTTAGCCCAAATTCATCACTGTTGTCATTTCAGTGAGCTCAGCAGAATTACACTAGACAGGAATGCAAACCTTTGAATTGTTTAAATTAGTATATTAGTACGTGTAATTAGAGTGTAATTAGCGTGTTTCCCATTTTTACTATAGTTACAATTAATTACGATCTAAGCTCATGCCATTACATGTTTTTGGAAACTGCCCATTGCCATGGCATCTAGGCCCGAAAAAGACTAAAAACAACATCGCACATGCAAAGCTGGAGCAGAAGTACAGCACGTAACTGGGAGATGGCAAATATTACACAGTCCTTGCTAATTTCTACTAGATCAGATCAGCCACTTAGAAAAAAGGGAAGTGGTGTACTGAAGCTTTATTTAGCCTTCAGCAAATACTGTGCATCTCACGTGTTTTAATTTCCTCTATGCTGCTTCCCAGTGAATGTGTACATGCACAAACATCCGCAGCAGAGGGACTGAATGTCTGAAGACTAAATGAGCTTCATAAACCTCAAGACCATGGCACCATCAGAACTCTTATTTTACATTTGAAAGCCAATTAACGCCATAATTCTGAAAACAAAAAACAAATTTTAATGAAAAAGTCATCAATAAATGCTCGTTTCCCCCTAACTTTTATGTTAATAACTAGCTTATGCAGTCAGTTAATGTTTATATTTTGCGCCCCTGCTCTCCCTTTGAAACTTGGAATCTTCCATGTAGTCATGCAGTATACTGTCAGGTTCCATATATAACAGCACCTCTAGCTCCTGTCAATTCACCCTGACCATCTCTTCTCTTTCTCCTCTCCGCAAAAAAAAAAAAAGAACTCAACAATGAAATGTGTGTAAATAATTGAAAGGCTTGCACACAAACCAATATAAGACAACAAAATTCAGAGTTAAGACTAACTGTATCCTCAGCTGACTCCACAAAACACAAATAGATAAGATCAGTGTATGAGGTTGTGTACCACATGTGTTTATGATAATTTGCACCTGAACTGTGAATTCCTTGCCCCCCCTCCCCCCAAAAGTCATATTGTTGAGCAAATATTTTTTTTCTCCGTGGATTTTATATTGTCATGCGTTGGCCTACATCTCATTGAAACTGCTTTCAAAAACAAAGTTCTTCATTTAGGACAGTTATAAGAAGCCATTAAGCTCCTTTTTGGAATCAGATAGCAAAAACAAAAGGGACCTCCAATCAAAACACTGGCATATGTCATTACCCAAAACAAAGGCACTTGTGAGGCTGCTCGTGAATTTCAAGTATGTGAGCAGAGGGGCTTCTTGGAGTACTGTTTTGGCAGAAGGGTGGAGGAGGAGGAAAGCAGGAGAAAGACCAAAAGGAGAAGGTAGACATCAAGGAAGCACCAGACATGGAACCACTGGGAAAAAACTAAAATCCTGAAAGAGTCCAGCAACTGTGGGCAAAGTCAAAAAGAAACTGTCTACTATTTGAATTTTCCTGTGTCCTAGCAGCTAGAACTTTGTACATAAACAAGCAGGCTTGTATCAAAGATACAACTGGCTATCATCAATTGACTATCATCAATTTCACCTCCTAATGGAACCACCACGCAGGACCCTAAATAACCACTTAAGTCAAAAAGGGGTAACAATGCGTAATCATCAACACATATTGTGCTTAAGTCTAACAAGGGTTAGGTGGCACAATGGTAAAAATGCCACTTAAGTTACCATTGGTGCAACTGCACCACTGATGGTGAATAACAGGGCTGTACTTTGCCTTTAAATTTGATGCGCTACAATCTTTAGTGGCAGTGAAGTAGCTCTATATTTGAACAGAATTTGCTGCAATTAATCGTTCTCAGAAATATTATTTAATTAAAAAGAAATCAGTTCAGTACATTGACCATCCTTGCCTAATGGGACGCTTCACTAAAAAAAAGCACTCATATATTTCAATTACACTCTCGTACATAAAAATATGTCATGACAGTGTTTCCAGCTAGAGTTTAGATGACGCAAGCCTGGCCTATTACAACCTGGTTGGCTCAAGAACTTTAAAATGAAAATAAAAAATTAAAATTTTCCTCTAAATTAGCTTCAAAACCAGCTTGTTATTGCACTAACAGTTGAAACAGAATATGCAAAAAAGTCATGCCATGTGGTTTACCTACCTTTTCTGTGATATAGAAATTGGAACTATCAGCATGTTGCAGTGCATAATATTCATGGTCCACAAGAGACCACCTTAAAAATATGAAAATATATGAATAAGAAAGTGAAAGAGAAAAAAAAAAGGCTTCGTTATTGGTGTTTAACATGATCAACAATCTCTCTCAAGTACTGCCCTAGCTATAGATTTCAACATAAACACTCAACAATGAGGAAAATTAATCATACATCCAAGGAGAAAAGAGAAAAGTACAAAAACCCCACAACTCATTTAATGAAATATTGTTCCCTTTCTCCTCTCCTCTCACCTCCCCCCACAATTTGAAATGGAGAGAACCTCAGCTTGACCACTGAGTGACAGAAACAATGCAATAATATATTCCTACCTTCCATTACCTTAATATCAATATTCAATATAAAGCATTTTATGAACACAAAATTGCTTCATTACAGATAAATCCTAAATGGTAGTTACATCATAGTCAAAAACCAACCAAATAAAAATTCCAGAACAACCCCATCCTATCAATACTACTAAGTGTAGTTTCCACTATAATGAGTAGGATGCACTGAATTCATTTCAACAGATCTGAGCCTATAGCATCAGACCTTTATGCTGGAATACTCTCTGGGCAGGGAGCTTGTTTTGGTGACTCCTACAGCACCAGGCACACAGATGGTTCTTAATAAATAAAAAAAATAGTAATACAAAAATCTACATGCCTTTTACTATACTTTAGCTGTAGTTTAATGATTTGTAAATTACTTCTCTATCACTAGTTAAAAATTCATTAAAAGAGCATTTTTTGCAAACATTAAATATGCTGTTTAAATATGACAATATGACAGTTTCTTCTGATTGTTAAGCAATTATTATACCAAGTTATGTTTAACGTTTCATTCCCATGCTGCTTGTTCCACGGATTAGGTGTTGCATAACAGCCACCAGGCTTAGAAATACAGTTCACAGTTTCTTGACTTGTGAACTGAGAGAGATGCTCAGTGAAGAGGTTGCACTCTACAGTTAAAATTCATCTCTAAAATCTGCACATAAAGAGTGTGTAGGTTTTGTGATGGCTTTTTGCACAGAAAGGAGTTTTACTCCTTAATAAAAATAGAGGACAAAGTTAAAGCACTTTTAAATCTTCCCAGTACACAGTTTTCAAGCTGAATTTAGCCAGCCAGTGGATTTTACACATTCTAAGTCTGAAGATAAAACCTTTTTGAAAATCAGCTTCAGAATTTAGCAAAGTTATCCCTAGGGCTATTTTATTTATCTTGCAGAAAATCTGTATGTCTGTTATTTATTTTATGAAGTGTTGTAGCTGTGTCGATCCCAAGATATTAAAGACACAAAGCGGGTGATCTTTTATTGGACCAACTTCTATTGGTGAGATAGACAAGCTTTTGAGTTTACACAGAGCTCTTCTTCAGGTCTGGAAAACAAGGTTCCCCACAACTTGGTCTCTCACCAACAGAAGCTGGTTCACTAAAAGACATTACCTCACCCACCATTTCTCTCTCTCATTTATTTTAAGAATCAAAGGAAGTATAGCATCAGAACTTACCCATCACAAACTTCTTTTATTATTGCAGACAATGGTTTTTTCTGATTAAAAAAAGGAAAATTCACTGTTAGAACATCACATCACAGCAATTAAACAAACATATTAATTATTTCACCGGTTCAGTCCAATAATGCAAGTTAGTAGAACTCAGTTTTGCTCACTTTTTAATATTTAGTATCATAACATGAAGAATTTTTTGAGTATTCTGGGCAGCAAATTCACAAAAACATATTGCTACACATTAACATGACGATCTTTTTATCATAACTGTTTAGCATTAGCTGTCAAGTGATATTTTTGCCACCTTTACTCCTATAGCATCAACCAGGCTTGTGAGGGGCTGGGGAAAATGAAGAGGTCTTCTATGGACACTGCATCTCATAGCCCAGCAAAAAGAAGAAATTTCAGATTTCAGATGAGCATTTTTCAGGAATGATACATGAAGCAAGGAGTAAACAGTTTGATATTTTTTAAGCTGCATTTGTTGCTTCTAGTATCATCCATGTGTGATGACAAAACGACATTTTGATTAGGAAATTCAGAGAACAGAACATAATGCATTCTACAATGCTCCCTCCTAAATACGTATTGCTTTCCTCCAATAAACATGCGCTGAAAAGCAGTAAGATCACAGTTGTGTGAACTCTGCTTTGTTGTAAATATGCAACACAACCATTTTGTGTGTTGCAACATGGCTGACTACAGTGGGTTTTGTTCCTTCAAGTCCCAAAATAGAAGGAACACGGTCTAGTACGGAGATGTTGCAACATCCTGAACGCTGTTATAAACATAGCACATGTGTGTCCATTGAGGAAACAGCATTGTTTGGAAGAAAATAAGTCTTTGTCACTTGGAGAAAGGGGACATACACTTCTAGAACACTACCATTTAAGGTGACCAGATAGCAAGTGTGAAAAATCAGGACAGGAGATATGAGGTAATAGACACCTATATAAGACAAAACCCCAAATATCAGGGCTGTCCCTATAAAATCGGGACATCTGGTCACCCTACTACCATTCCTCAGCTCCTCATTTCTGGCTGGCTGCACAGAGTACAGCATCAGCTACTGCTTCTGGAAAAAAAGATTGTGGGTAAAATTTTCAAAAGCACCTGAGAGACTTAGCAATGTAAGTCCCATTTACTGTCAGTGACTTAAGGTTTGTCTGCAATACCAATTATTTTCCGACACGACTTACACCAGCATAAAGCCACTGCAGTTAGTATATTGCATGTGCGCGTGCACACTTCACTCCCTGCATCAGCAATGCACACACTCACCAGGATAGATGGTGCAGTGTAGCTCACCATCATCCAATGCACTCTCTTTTGGGAAGTTTTATGGTGGGGAGAAATGAGTTGTGCAAGGGTGACAGGGACTGCATGGCCCAGTTACCACCATGCAACTTTCTCCACCCTATAATGCCATCTTTATTCCACAATTTTCATACTTAATTTGAAAATCCCTCAAGCCCACGTGGGACCTGTCACTTGCCACCATCTCCAATAGAATCATGTTGCCTGCACTATTGTTCTGAATGTTGCAAGCACGAGATGCACAATTCTCCAGTACTTGCAGAGCCACGAAAAGAGCCGCAAGGTACATGACCATTTTCTGAAGGGTGGATTACTGGAGGACAATTCAAGGTTGTTGGTAACGTTCATAGAGCAGCTGCAGATGGTGGAGGGCTGCTTCTAGGCCCGAGAAACAACCATGGACTGGTGGGATTGCATCATAATGCCGGTTTGGGATGACGAGCGTGGCTGCAGAACATTTGGATGTGCAAGGCAACATTTCTGGATCTGAGTTAGAAGAAGAGCTGCACGGATAGTGGAGAAGCGAGTAGTGATTGCACCATGGAAACTTCCAAAGCCAGAAGTCAGTGGGAAATCATTCTGGAATTGGAAAATCCATTGTGGAGGCCATTGTCATTCAAGTATACAGGACCATTAATCATCTCCTGCTACAAAGGACTGCGATTCTCAGCAACATGCAGGATCTAGTGTATGGATTTGCACCTATGGGATTCCTGAACTGCAGTGGAGAAAGAGATGTCAATGCATATCCCTATTTTGGCACCAGACCACCTTGCCACAGAGTACATCAATAGAAAGGGCTGTTTCTCTATAGTTATGCAAGCACTGGTGGATCACTGGGTATGCTTCACTAACATCAACATTGGCTGGTCAGGGAAGGTGCATGATGCTCTGACTTTTAAGAATAAGGGACTGTTCAGAGAGCTGCAAGCAAGGATTTTCTTTCCAAACAAGCGGGTTACCATTGGCAATGTTAAGATGCCAATAGTGATCGCAGGGGACCCAGGGGACCCTTTACTCCCCTGGTTCATGAGGCTGTGCCCTGGGCCACCTCGATAGCACCAAGGCTCAGAAGGTGCAGAATGACAGTTGAATGTGCTGTTGGTAGACTGAAGGGGTGCTGGCATGGTTTACTCACAAGCTTGGATCTCAGTTACAAAAATATCCCAGTAGTTATATCTGCCTTCTGCGTCCTGCATAGTATCTGTGAAGCAAAAGGGGAAATGTTGACGCTGGGGTGGAAGGTGGAGGTGGAGCGGCTCTCTGCTGAGTTTTAGCAGCCAGACACAAGAGCTATCAGAAAAGCTCCACATGGAGCAGTATAGCTCACAGAGGCTTTGAAAGAGCACGTTAACAGCAATTCACAGTAATGCTTTGTGGAGTATTGTGCTCTACCTGCAGTGTGGGGGCCTGTTAGGAACCATGTGGGGCTCCGTGTACATCTATGAATAGAACACTGACAACGTGTTTATGAATTCTGTGGTGCTTGCTGTCCATTTATGATTATTACACTGTGTCACGGAGCCACTGAATTGTGTCACACTGTACAGTAACAAGTCAGTGGGTGCTTTCACTACTGCCAGGCATTCAGCAGCATATGTCGTAAACTCACTAAGATGAGCTCTTTTCCAAGCAATAGTTTAATTGCTTATTTAACGAAAACATTAAAAAATATTCTGTGCAATTGTAACGCCAACAGACCCCTGGAGCTCTGTGTATGAACCTCTATCGCATGAGCTAAAAGCCAGCTGTCTATTAGCCAAGGTTGTAGAGCAGACTCATTTTATCTCTCTGTCCACATGGTCTCAGTGCCACTAGGTGGGACAGAACACCACACACAGAAGGTGTGTAGGTTACACAAAGTTAAAAAGCAAATACATTAAAATCTTAATAAATGTATAGAACAGAGCTCAAAGAAGAGGAAGGAACATTCATGTCTATTTATAACTACACACACATCATATGTGGCTCCCACAAGTCAATGTATGTGAAGATGTGGCTGTCTTTAATGTTCGTCAGTGTGCAGTGGTAGAGGTAGGATGCATGTACTGTCGTTCTCCATGAACTGCAAAGGGAGGCAAGCTGGGCAGTTGCACACAACAAGGGAGACCTGCTAGGTGTACTCACCAAAATAGATAATCAGGAAAAGTTATTTCAAAAATTTGTATGGTTTTAAATGATGGAGCAGGAAGGGAAGCTTCCAGGCTCTATGACCCTTGGGCAATGGAGTTCACAGGTGTGACCAGAAAGGTTGCTATTGGGCATTGAAGGACAGTTTCTCTAGGACTGTTAGGATTGACATAGGTACTGCAGTCTATATCCACACTATGTTGACCTCAATACATTGACCATGGCTGAACACTGCTTGAGGAGCTGGTGTTGGTACCTCAGCATAATGCAGAGTTTAGATCAGTGGGAGACAAATTTAAGTGTAGACACATGCCTAACCAGGTTGACACAAGGTGGTTTACGTCGACCTAACTTTGTAGTGTAGACCAGGCCTTAGGCTCCTATACATCTAAAAAGCTTGCCTACACACAAAAGTTGTATCAGTATAGTTAAAGCAGTACAGCCCCCTAGTGTCATTATATATTGGTATAATGATGTCAACTTTAAGATTTAAGTCAACATAGCTAGGTCAGTCAGGGGTGTGAAAAATCCACATCCTTGATTACCTCAGCTATGCTGATGGAGCTGGGTCAATGGAAAAACGCTTCCATCTGCCCCGCTACTGTCAGTCAGGGAGGTAGTATTCCCACACCAACAGAAAAACCCCTTTTGTTGGCATAGGCTGTGTCTACACCACAGTGTTATGTCTATGTAGCTATGCTGGAATAGTCTCCATAGTCATGCCCATCATTCTGCCTGTCTGGGAAGGGGAACACGCTACACCAGCTAAGGTGCCTTTATATCAGTACAGTATAGCAGCATTCACACTAGGAGTTGCAGTCGGATAGCTATTTCAGTTTTGGTTTTTTAAAAGACTCATAAATGAAATAGTTATACCAGTTCAAATAACATCTGTAGATCAGGCCAAAGTCACTTTTGAAAATGGGGGTTTTGCCTTTGAAAGTTTTACCCTACCAGGTTTCATCTGCTTTTCCTACCATCTCGAACAGTCAACTAAGGGCACAAGACTTTACATATGCGATACACTCTCTTATTCCTCCATGAATTTATCTTGTTCTTTTTTGAAGCGTGTTATAGTCTTGGCCTTCACGACATACTCTGGCAAAGAGTTCCACAGGTTGACTGTGCATTGTCTGAAGAAATACTTCCTTTTGTTTGTTTTAAACCTGTAGCCCATTAATTTCATTTGGTGACCCCTAATTCTTGTGTTATGAGGAGTTAATAGCATTTCCTTATTTACTTTCTCCACACTAGTCATGATTTTTTATAGACCTCAATCATATCCCCCCCTTAGTCGTCTCTTTTCCAAGCTGAAAAGTCCCAGTTTTATTAATCTATAATTTCTATAATATAATCTATAATATCTGTTAGTTTATCTATATTGTGCCATGGTCACTTGGCTGTATGAAATAAGTTTTGAGTTTCAAGTATCAAATTAAGAAAATAAAGGGGCAACAAGAACTTTAAGTAACAGTTAAAAAGGAAGGCACAAAAACCTAAAATTAAAAAAAGAAAGTGATACAAACTTCCCCTCAAGCTTCTGCCACACATGGGGAAGGAGCATTACTATGCACTGAAATCACTCAATAGAACTTAGTTAACTGTAATGAATCAATAAATGGGACCCTACTGGAACACAAATTTTATCTTATGCTCTAGCCACTATCTAGCATCTACAGTAATTTGATATTAGTAAAAAGGGACTTTACAGATTAACAACTTTACAATAAAAGCTATTGAGATCCTAATTATCCTTACATCCTTCCCCTGAGGTGCCTTCCCTATGAATAACTCTGTGGACAAAATTTCTTTCCTCATTTCATACTATAGTCAGTGACCAGTGCAAATATTCACAGCTGTAAGCAATAGGTTGTTTAAAAACATGTGACAGCTGCCACAACTCCCTCTGTGAAATTGCTTCAGTAGAGTTACATAATTCATGGCTGCAGAGCAGCCTTTGGCAGACAACACATCAAAAGTGTCATGCAAATACTACAACGCACACTGAACAGAAGACATTCCTCTACCAACAAAAGAGTTATTTTCTTTGAAATGACAGATGGGCTAGCGACTTAACTTCACTGTTCTCTCCCAAGAATCCCTTAATGTCAAGATTCCTCTGGAGCCTTGATATTAAGTGCTGTATGAAGAATCTCTATGCTTGGACCAACATTTACTGGATAGCAGTAGTAGTGTTAGGAGTAATATGCAGAGTACTTTGTGACAGACAACAAGTACAAGCTATCTTTTTATTTATTTATTTATTAACCATGAAAGAAGAGATAAAAGGCTCCTCTCCTCTCTCAAGAATCAATCTAGTCCCTAGGCTGTTCTAGTGTAACAGTTTGCTAGTCTAGCTGCAAATATTTGTGTGGCGTCAAGAAGGGGATAATTTCATTTTTCGATGATTTTTATTCTAACCCCACTCAAGAATCAGTTACACTGCATTCAGATATTCTGTTGGACTTACAGTTCTGAAAACCAAATGCATTGCAGGAGTGGGGGCAGGTTTAACCCCTGCTTACAAGGACATGGCCCAAAATCTGACTTTTCTGTAGTAGGAGCAAAATTTTGTATCACTGTTTGGTTCATTTTAGCTTTTGGCCCCTCTGGCCTTGCCTTCACTAACATCTTTAGACATGTGTTAGCTCACACATTAACAAATGTAATATAAACAAGGCAAGTTGCAGTTTGAACATGTCAAGGTCAACTTTCATCCCATCTCCCCAAGGGTCTATACCAACCAGCTCACATATGAAAAATATAACTGTCTTGAATATGCTATAATTTTAACACCTTGGTTAACATATCAGGAAAAAGGTGTCTTTTAAACATCCACACAGCCTACATTGCTGGTTCAAATCCAATATACGGCAGTGATTGGAAGTTAGTCTCTAATGGCTGTTGGTGATCTGTGTATCATTAGATAAGGATCTAAACACTAAAGAGACACCAAACAAAACCATCACCATAACTGGCATTTTTTGCACACTTGCAGCAGAGTCTCAAAGGCTTTGTCTTCAATGCGCAGTGGCCCCAAGTGATTGCTACCTGTGTCTGAGCGCCCAAGTTTGCCAAACCAAGGTATGGGTATTCCTACAGAAAAACCTATACTGTGCCTTCATTGTTTCTGCACTTGTTCATGCCTGGGGGGTAGGAGGACATATCCCACAGTCCTGTGTCATTGAGAAGCTCTAGGCTTCTCTCCCAGTCAATTTGGTCAATTGCAGGAGAAGCACCTGTCTGTCCTTCAGGAGGAAGTGTGGGAAGCCATCAAAGGACTATCAGCTTTTGAATGATTTAGCCTGCACCTCATTACAAAGAGGGCAGATTCCAGCCACAGTTAAAGCAAACCCCAGACTTTAACCCACACTCCCAGCAGGGCTTAAAGCAACTCCAAAACCTGACTCCGAATTTTTTCTGGTTGGACAGTAGGGAAGGTTGAAGGTTCAAAACCAGGTAAGAGCCTGGATTAATTGTGCAGTGAAGACATACCCTTCAATTGGATAGATACATCATCCACAAATGGATTTCCCCTCAGGCCAACGTTGAAGTAGATCTCTCTTCTACAGTTCAGCGTTGACCTCGTTTGTATCACTTTTGCCCTTGTTGTTTTTGTTCTTGGGATAGACTAGGGTCTTCGGTTTCCCTGGCTGACACCATTCAGCACAGAAAGCAAAGGAAAACTTAAACACCTCTCTCCTGTTAAGTAATATTTAAGCCTATACCAGGAAAACAGCAGATGCCACACATCTGGTTAAGAAAAGACATCACTGGAAAATATAGTTCACTGTTGATCTGTACATCTGTCAGAAAATAAAATCTCAAGATGGTGAATAGGGCATTCTGTTATTTATGAACACTGCTATTGTTAATAAATCTTTTGGTGCTTAAGACATTTTTGGTTATTGCAATGCAGGAAAGGTTTATTCTCCCTCATTCCCATTAATACAAGCATCACACATCTCTGTCACATAACTGGGACTATAGCTACAGAGCTCTAATACTTTGGTGACTGAGACTCAGGAGACCTGGGTCTTCAATCCTCTGCTTTGCTACAAACTTCCTATCAGATACAGAGCAAGTCTGTACCTCAGTGTCCGATACGTAAAACGAGGACAAGAAGTACTTCACTACCTCACAGGGGTCTTACATTAGGGGAGGCACTCAGATACTACAGTAATGGAGGCCATATGTGTACCTCAGATAGGTATTTAAAGAAACAAAACATTTCCTCTTGCCCATGGGTTCTCAAACTGGAGGTCAGGAATCCTGAGGAGTTTGAGAGATTATTCCATGGGGGGTCACAAGCTATAAGCCTCCACCCCAAACTCCACTTTGCCTCCTGAGTTTATAATGGTGTTAAATATATTTAAAAGTGTTTTTAATTTATATGGGGGAGGGGAGAAATCGCACTCAAGAGGCTTGCTATGTGAAAGGGGTCACCAGTACAGAAGTTTGAGAACCACTGCTCTTGCCTTTCATTCTGAACTGCAATTCAGCCTGGTTCCCGTACCCCTCTGAAAAATGCACTCTCCACTTCTTTATCTCTGCTTCATTAGAAATGAGCATCATCCACAGATCATCTGCATTAGAGAGATGAAGAAGAAACCAAATCTCATCCCTCTCTCCAGGAGTCAAATATATTACCAAAACAAAACACTCAAACACAGAAGAATGAACTCCTTGCTCCAAATCTCGGACCTCCCATCAGGCCAGAAAATGCCCTCACTGGCTCCTCAAGCACCCTGCTGCCATAAACTCCCAAATACACAAGGGATGACAGGGAAAAGAATATAGAACATTTATAATACCCAGATAAGGTATAGCTGAGTGAGTTATAGCACTAGTCTCCCTATTACATAAGTATGCACTACAGAATTATCCTGTAGTTACAAATGCTGCTTTAATAATTACAAAATGGTGAGGAAAAATTCAGCTCTTCACATCTTCACTGTACAGAGCAACCTCCCTCTGAAAATTGTATACAACAACGATGCCACGTGCAACCAAGGACTGTGTGGCTGAAATTCTGGTAACTTACAATGGGAAAAGGGTCTGTGTGTGATGGTGTAAGGGATTAAATACACTATTTTTTTTTAAAAAAAAATTTCTTTTTAGTAATATGATTCCAAAAGTCCTGGAGCCGGGGGTGTGTGTGTGTGTGTGTGTGTGTGTGTGTGTGTGTGTGTGTGTGTGTGT